>OY856188.1:53765937-54365937 GCA_963693315.1 Diogma glabrata
CGAATAGTAATATGGTTAAACATGTTGATCTCAACTATAATTTATTGCAACGGCATCAAGCACTCAAGATGAAAAAGATATGTGTAGTAAAAATTGGATATGTATTATATATTTGGATAAAAACAATAGAGTTAGATTGTTAGAACAGACGCAGATTCAAACAATATAATTAAATTGGATAAATAAAATTTACATTACTTATACTTTAGGTCAATTCAAATAAATTAAATTAATACAAAAAATATCTTGTCATAACTCATAATCAAAACCAAAATTTAAAATTTGGTGTTTTCATTTTTTATGGACTATTAATTTTAAATATGTAAGCTTTGAAAAATTAATTCAGATCAGTTGTGATATGATATGGCAACGATGGAACATATAAGGTGACCAGATTTTAACATTGGCAAAGCGGGACACCATTGACCGGAGAGGGAATGGGTGCCTATATGAAGCAACAAAAATTTTCATAGCACAAAAAAAATTATTTTGTGATATTTTTTTTTTAATTTCAAGAAAAGTGCAACTTACAAACATTATAAATAATAAATAGTATATTATTGAATTAGGAGCTAAAGTTGTACTTTTTGTATTGAGTCTATAGTTTGGCGGCCGACCGTAGGGAGGCCGACAATTATAGACGAAACAAAAAAAGTCACTTTAGCTCCGAATTCAATGCACCATTTTTTCGGCAAACGTTTAAATTTGTTTAAAAATATGAAATTAATGCATCAAATTTTTTATAAATATGTTTTAGGTAATAAATTTTCTGAAATTAATTTTTATTGATTTCAATTCATTAAAATGAACTGAAATGCATTCTGTTTTGAACAAATTAATAATATCATGTTATTTTACTTTACTGCCGCCGTAAAAATAAAAAAATTACTTTACTGCCGCCGTAAAAATATGAAAACTACTTTACAGCCGCCGTAAAAATATGAAAGTTACTTTACAGCCGCCAGCAGATAAAATAAAAATGGCGTTACTTTTGCAGCCGCCGGCTAAAAAGTAAAACTTTAGCTACCCTCCAGCAGCAGTGAAGTTAAACTTTACAGCCGTTGGCCGAAAAAATTATTTATGGTATTATTTCATTCCTCGGCATATTTCTTATTTGCGTAAATTTTTTTAAGGGGCTACTATTGTTATTAAAAAGTTCATGAAATATTCCAAAAGAATTTGTTAAACTATATTTCACACATAAAATGGCTTTCAAAGTCTCAAGTAGAGTTCCTGCTTGAAAAATCCGGTCTCGAAATCGTCGAGAAAGATTTGTTATCTTGAACTCTCAAACCTCGAGGAATCATTTCCACATTTTCGAGATTCTCATTTCTCGAGAAATATCGTCGAGAATCTCGAGATTTAACAAACCACCACAGATCCGATTCAACTTTACAACAAAATGAACTTTTAGATGACAATTGTGGACCCCAAACCGTCCTGATATACATACTGCATACAACTTTTCCGCATAAAAAACTTTAATTGGGAATCAACTTTATTTTATTTGATATAAATTTTAGCAAAACGAAGTTCTTTGTCACTTAACCCGTTGACGGAGTCCCTTAATTTTACCAAAAGGATTCTTAAAGTTGTAGTGATTTATTCCATTTGGAGGAGAGTGTAAGTACATATATAAATATATTAATTTATTTAATTTAATATTTGGAGAAATAAAAGGAAAAGGCGTGATAATCAAATTATGTATTAAGTGCCAACGGCAAACAGTATTAATTATATAATTAAAAATTATTATTTGCAAAAATTCATACATTTCCAAATAAATTATTTAGTTTAAAATAATTGTTATGACATAAAAATGATTCTGCTAAATTTTGACGAGCTTGTATATATTTGGAAATAACGGTGTTGGATAGAATTCATGATTGGGAAATGGAAATTGAGGAACGAGGGGTCTAACATGACAATTTACTATTGAATCAAAATATAAAAATACGAGTAACGATTTCCAAAATTAGAGTAATAGTAAAATTATCTAAAAACTCGGCAGTTCGCAATAATACTTTGCAAAATAATATAAAATAATTGATTGAGGAGTGAAACGAGTTGCAATTAGTCCTGGACTACAAGACTAGATGGAATTCTATTGAAACCATAATTGTCTGATTTTTGCAAGTCAAAGCACCAGTTGTAGAAACTTTAAATTATCTCAATTTAAATCATTTATGGAATAAAAAAAATTCATGTGGTTGCTTTAAATATTTTGAGTGCCATTCCAATAGCCACCAAATCAATAAAAGCTCTCAACTGTCAGGATGCCTCATTATTATCTGCAGAGGGAATCCAAAAATTTCTATTCAAATCTCTTGGGAAAAATAATTCAGAAATATGTAATCTTCAAATTGTTATTTCAAATACCATCTACCTCTCACAATCTAAGGAAATTAATATATTTGAAGCTACTGGTAAGATCACTATCAATTTGAAACTTTTAAGAAACGCTCTAATTTTGATAAAACCTGCCTTCTGTGATCTGAATTTGCTAATAATCCTATCCAACAGTGCATTAGATTGTAATAAGTAAATTCTCTTGAAATGTATTCGGAAGCCGTTAGCAGCGTGAGGCAATGTATCTATGTTAACTGGATTTTTGTTTGTTGATTTGAAGCTCCGTGTATTTGTTTTTTTTTTTTTTTTTTTTTCAAAAACATATTATATCGGCATTTTTCGAAGCTTGCCGAACAAAAAAGCGGCCGATTTGAGGAAAATCGCGAACAAAAGTTTTTGGGCTCGTCAAGGACAGGCGCCTTACGAAGTACAAAATATGTGGTAATCATCACATGAAATCGGCGTGCGCTCAGGGACAATATAACAGCAAAGTGAAGTATTTATTTATCTCAAATATTATTTTAAATATTTTGATGTAACAAATAGAATTAAAACCTAACAAAAATCTTCAAATACTTTTTTCTTCTTTCTTAGTCCTTAATATATTCAATAATTTCTTTTTGGTAATATTTTTATTTAATTGAAAGAATTAAGTCTCACAGAATAGTGACGTAAATAGTGAAGGATTTGAAGAGAATATTGACAAAATCCAATGTTAACTCCTTACTCTTACCAATAATTGATAATCGATTTCTCGAATCGGTAAATTCATTTACAATAATTTGCTTGATTTATAAACCAAAAACATTTAAATGCAAAATTCAAGAAAAGAAAGATTATCAAATAAATTTACAAAGTTCACTTTATTCCTTTCAATAACATATTTGACATAATGTGCAAAATACATGATCTCAATTAGAAGCATTTGAAGATTTTTGTGTTTATCGATCAAATTAAATTAAGGTCTGGTTTTAAACAAAAATAAAATTTTATATAACTTACCGAAATCGATGATCCATTAAGTTCTTTATATTGGTAGTTAAAATATCACCAGTTCGATAAATCCTATCGGGCTCGAAGGACCAAAATGGCAGATCTTGGTTTGAACTATGTAAACCGTTTACATAATAAATAACTTCTAAAACAAGTTTAATGAATTTATTCACCTTGTATTTAACCTTAAAAGTGCAAAAAATAACGTATTTTTTATAATTAATTTTTATTTATCTTATGTTTTAGATTTAATTCCATTTAATCAAAGTTTAGCAAACAAATATGGAAAGTCATTCCGAGTCTGGGTATTCAATCAATTGACAATTTTTTCAATGGATCCCAAAGATATGGAGGTTGTTTTAGCAAGCACCAAACATTTACATAAAAATTATCTGTATGATTTTTTGACACCATGGCTGGGAAATGGTTTACTTACAAGTGCTGGACAAAAATGGTTTCAAAGACGTCGTGTTATCACACCAACGTTTCATTTTAAAATATTAGAACAATTTGTAGAAATTTTTGATAAGCAAAGTAGAATTATGGTTAAGCATTTAAAAAAAGAAGTTAACCGAGGATCATTTAATGTTTATCCTTATATAACATTATGTACATTGGATATAATCAGTGAATCAGCAATGGGAACTGAAGTTTTTGCTCAAGGTGATAAACCATCAGAATATGTAAAAGCTATTGCGGATTTCTCAACAATTGTGATGACTCGTATCGTTAAAGTGTGGCAAAGAAGTGATTTTTTATTTCATTTATTTGCATCAAATAAAAAACTTCATGATCAGTGCGTTGAGACTATGCACAAATTTACTGATTCAGTTATAGTAGCACGTCGTGATTTATTAAACGAACAACTGGCGAAGGGGGAAAAACTAGATTTGGATTCGAATGATGATGTTGGCTTAAAAAAGAGAATGTGTTTCTTAGATGTACTGCTACAAGCAACGGTTGATGGTCAACCACTGAGCAATGCAGATATCCGAGAAGAAGTAGATACATTTATGTTTGAAGGACATGACACAACTACACAAGCTATTTCATTTATGCTTTATGCTTTAGCTACACACAAAGAAATTCAAGATAAAGTTTTTGAAGAGATTAGAGAAGTTATTGGTGACGACTTGGATGCACCGGCTTATCATAGGTGAGATATTTTAAGTTATATAGTTTCTGCACCTATTTTGGTGATTGGTGTATTTTGGGCGTAGTATGATAAGCAAAACAATTTTCTTCCTATTCAGAGAATTAACTAACCTTAAATACATGGATCTAGTTATAAAAGAAACACTGCGATTATATCCATCAGTACCTCTTATCGGTAGAAAATTCAAAGAAGATTTTGAAATAAATGGACGAATTGTTCCAGCCGGAACGAATTTTAGTATTGGAATTTTTCAAATACTTCGTGATCCAGATTTATTTAAAAACCCAGAGAAATTTGATCCAGATCGTTTTGATAATGATAAAAATCCAGAACCAATAAACCCATACGCATACATTCCGTTTAGTGCTGGCTCAAGAAATTGTATAGGTTTGTTTGAATGTTTAATATTTGTAACTGTTGATTCTAAACGTATTTCTTACAGGACAAAAATTTGCTGTGTTGGAAATTAAAAGTACAGTGTCGAAAATTTTAAGACATTTCGAAGTGTTACCGGGTAAAGAAGCACCAAAAATGGCATTGAATGTTGTTTTAAGATCCAAAAATGGCGTACAGTTAGTAATAATACCAAGAAAATATTAAATTTTATTTTTGTTCTTAATTATGTTGGTTAAATAATCAGAATAAAATAAATATAATAAAATTACTCATCGTGAATCTTTTCAAAACCATTAAGGACACGAATGAAAACTGATTTCTAATCCCAACCAAAATAATGAAATTCACCCAACCTTAGTGATAAATTTAAAATAATTTTTCAATTTTCAACGATTAATCGTCGTTCTTTATCGCGCTAATTTTGTTTATTGCGTTTTACGATTAATATTTCTGTGTTTTAATATCGCCAACGTCGCCGCTAGACGTTATCCGTAATGTAGTAAAAATTTGTGTATGCAAAATTAAAATATACAATAAATTCTACCAAAAGACTCATTCGTCGTGCTAATTAGCTTCTTATTGTTAAACGTCAGCATCTTATTAACGGCAAGATATATGAGTTGAACCGCCCAGCGTTGAATTTTTCTTTCGTCCCATAAAACTTTACTCTTATCTCGAGTTGATGAAGACCGCTTACTTTTCTTTAGGAGCGCTTATTGTAACTCAAAACTATAAAACGTGATATACTTTTAATACCTTAAACTTTAATATATTACGAATTACCATTTATCAGTGAGTTATTGTTTACTAGTATCAACCTTTTCTTTGTGGGGAGGAATGTTCTGAACAAAATCTTAAATGTTAATATTGAAAAAATAAAACTTATTGCTTCTCCTGCATAAGAATATATTATTATTTTTTATTATATTTAACAAAAATTTTTCTTTTTCAATTTATTTTAAATACCATTTGCACAAATAATTAGAAAAAAAATAATTTTATAACTCTTTTGTAATAGTCGGTTTTTTGAAACAAATTTAACAGTTTATTTTTTTTTTTTGTATTTTTATTATGTTTTGGTTTAATTTTGTTTTTTTTTTCTTTTTTCTTTAAAAGTTTAGCTACTTTTTTATACTGATTTTATTGATACTTTATAATTAAACTTTTGTTATTATTAATATGTATATGCTAAGTTGGAAGGTACTATATAAATGTATAGAAGGATGTAATAATATAATATAATATATTGTATTAAAGTAAATTGTATCGGCTAAAATGTTATTTAAGTTTAATTATTTATATCGTAATTTTTTTAATATATTTTTTAATATATATTTAAAGACACATAACTCGTTTACAAGTAAGTATAACAAAAACAATGAATTAAAGCTTGATTCGGTTAAGAGCGATGACGATCCGATGAACCAAAGTTATGAATTTATGATTATTGTAAGTTTGCATTTTATTTTTCAAATTGTAAATTTTGTTTGATTAGTCGCATTTCCCTTATCCAATTGAAATTAATGAACAGTTTATATCATTCCAATGATATATTTCATCCATTGTTATAATTCTACCCTCAACAGAAGGAAGCTTTAAAAAAATGTTTTTAATTCAAGTAGAGGTAAATATAATTTTTTTTATTAACATATATTTGTTTTAAATGGTAAGTTAATTAGGTAATTATTAATTATTAATATATTTGTATATTATAAAAACACAAATTTATATATATATATATATATATATATATATATATATATATATATATATATATATATATATATATATATATATATATATATATATATATATATATATATATATATATATATATATATACATATATATATACATATATATATATATATATATATATATATATATATATATATATATATATATATATATATATATATATATATATATATATATATATATATATATATATATATATATATATATATATATATATATATATATATATATAAATCTATATAAATCTATATATATATATAGATTTAAAATTATTAGGGGATCATTCAACAACCAATTATTCTGGTATAAATTATTCTCTTTTAAAAATTTAATTTTCGATTTTTTATTTAATTGTATTTTATTTAGTATAATCATTATCTTAATATATACACAGTAAGATTAATATGGATAAGGATAAGATTTTTTTCTGGTGTACAAACCATCTAGTCCTAGACAAGTTTGTTACGTTTTTATAAGTATGGTTATTTTGTGTGGTTAGCATGAAAGGAGAAAAAATTAAAAAAACCAAGTTACAATTTTTTCTTAAATTTAACAAAAAAAAATTGTTTGCTTCTACACTATGTGTATTATTATTGTTTAGAACTAAATGTAACTAAATGCAATAAAAATTAATTAACAATTTATTTAAATTGATTAATAACAAATCAAATAAAGCGTCTAAGTGTTTGGAAGCAAAATCATTAAAAAACACAAAACCAACAAAAACTAAAATATTTTACGAAAATTAATTCATAACTACTTAACTGTGGCAATAAAAGCTTTTACTTTCGTAAATTGTGTTGTTTTTTTTTAAACATATTTAACAAAAATAAATATTAAAATATAACTATATTGCGACAACAAAACACGAAATTTTATTGAACTTAAAAAGATAAATTTTATTTAATATTCAATATTTATTAATACATTCGGTTGTTGTATTCTTTTTTTTTCTTTTTTTGTTACTATACATTATATATCTTAAAATTATTTATTCTTGAATTTCATTTCGGTAAAATTTTGTTGAAATTTTTTTAAATGTTGGTTCAAAGAGATGTGAAATTTAAGTTTAACCAAAGTCGTGAATAGTGTTCCTACGGTGCGGTGCGTTGAATAAAAATGCGAATACAAATTTTAAATTTATTAAAAATTTTTTACTCTTCCGGCTCGACGGACCAAAGTTATACTCCTTTTATTTGTATTTGAAGATAGATTTAAAACACAATCTACACTAGAATTTTTTAGTTGTATCCATAATCTAAATATATGAATTCGAAATAAAAAATGTCCACCCAAAAACATGGATAAATTCTTGAATTGATATATGTTACTTCGGTAACATTGATCACAACACCCTTATCGTCGGAGCAAAACGACAAAAAAAGGTAAAAATTAAAATATCTACTACTTTTATAGCATTCAAATGTTTTTTAACTGTATATACACAATGCAGTGCAGTGCACAAGTAGGTTCAAAGTTACACTAATTCTTACGTTATTGTAAAAATAGATAGGTATTTTACCGCTCAAATTTTAGATTTTTTTTCAAGTATATATATTGTATATTATATTAAAGTATATACATATTAAGTAAGAAACAATTTTTTTAAATGGTTTTAAATTGTTTATCATGGTTTTCTGCTAGCTAGGTATAAAAATACATAAACATATGAAATTACTGTATTCGATTGGTGATGTCTCGAAAATCAAACGTTTGACCAAAAAATAATCAAACTAATTAATTAATCGAACGAACACAATTCAACGGTATAAGTTGTAATTTTTTTACACTCAATAATTTTTATTAAAATTGTGTTTATACTTCATAAAAAAACTCACCATATCTTTTAGCATTATTTAAAAAACCAGATTTTTTAACATTTCAAAACAGTACAATTTTCGACTCCAACTTTGACACCTCCTCTCCCCCTTTCTTTTAGAAAAACATAAATTCGAAATCTCATTCCCACCCGCATCATCCCAATGCCCATGGATGGTTTTTATATGTAATTTGTATATATTTTGTTAAATGATAATCGAAAGGTCGCCACTCGGAATGTGGGTAATGAACCATAAAATTAAATAATATTTTTCGGAATTTAATAACAAAATCATTTGAACAAAAATCAATTTAATAACAAAATCATGTTAACAAAACTTAAATTATTATTTTAGTTTGGCAGACTCTAACTGAAAATCATGGAGTAGCAAAAAGCAATAATGGCGCAGCTAATTTAAAGTAAAAAGGATCAAATTAAGTGCCTAGCAATGAGCTGGTAGCAGTGTGAGCTACTCGTAAAAAACAAAAAAAAAAGAAAATTGGAATATTTTAAATGTATCAAAATATTTATAAATTTGCGATGCTAAACAATTGGACTTGACCATTGCTGATTTTCTTGAAACTTCGGTTATCGTTAGAATAATATAAAAAAAAATAATTAATAAAATAAAATAGAAATTAATTTTTCACTAGTTTTGCACAAAATGACTCAAAATTTGTTAAGAAATTTAGGAACAAGGAAAGTTTACAGTTAAATTGTGCTCGAGCGGGTTAACCAATTTTAATAACTTTTTTTTGTTTGAAAGTAACTAAGTAAGGTTTTATAAAAATATTACACTAATGAAAAAAAATTATCTTTATGTATGATTTTTTTTACTTTTATTTTTTCAAAGATGGCGATTTCGAAAAGCACATTATTTTCATTTCTTGTTTTATAATAAAGTATGCTCCCAACAAACACCACGTGCGCCATGGATTTGCCACGGCGTGCTAACACGTTATGCATTTACTAAGCTGCCACTCGTACCGTTACTAACGTCATCCATTTACCACCGCATGCTGACACGCCGCGCCGTCACAGTGCGCTTATGATGCTGTGTACCGTGGCAGAAAATTCGCAAGATTGTAGCGCACAATATACTTTCAAAATGCTGTCATTTTGAATGCAGTAATTACAACTAAAAATATTAAAATGGCGCCATTTTGAGATCTTTTTTCCTTTTGTTTTCTATCGGGGTAACAGAAAGTTCGATCCAATTCCAAAACATATTTTTTCATTCATAATCTGCAGAATTTATGTATACTACTTTTGGTTTTTACCAACTTTACACGTTACACTTTACAAATAAAGAGCATAATACGTACATTTTGCAGCCACATCATGCAGTAACGCTATGATGGAACTATGATAACCATATGCGGATGCACTTGGACGTCCAAGTGACAACATACCATGACGAGCGTGACCGCATTGTGCCGCCAAAGTGTTTGTTTGGTACATTATGAATCATTCCTAGACTAATATTTTTGGTACCGTCATTACGTATTTTTAAGTTGTAAAATGAAAATGTCTGTGTCTGATTGCATTTGTAAATGAGGCGTTCATTATTTCGCCATTTTTTTAACGATACAATTTAAATGAAAAAAAAAAGAATTCAAAAAATTTAAATATTTGACTTACATATTAAAAAGAGTATTAATTTTCTACAATTTTCTAGATATTATAAAAAAGGAAATTTAAATATCAGTAAACCGACACAAAAAATGTCAAAAAAAACATTTTAAATAAATATAATCATTTTTTTTTTGAATCGCTAAAATTAATTATTCAAAGTGCCCGTTTGATTTTTGTGTATTTTTTCATTACCTTCACAAAACAATTTCTTTCGCACATAATTTTAGATAAAAATAAAATTATTATTACGAAAGTCATATTATATCTCATAAAAAGTTAAATGAAACTAGTCATTTTAAAAAATGAACTACTTTTCCAATCTCCATTTTATTCTTATCATTAACTAAATTTGATTTCGCTTCGTTTTTCATTATTCGTGCGGCTATATATATATACTATATTTTAAGTAAGAGCACGGATTTCGCATGATGCCACAATGGCCCCCAAAAGTTATACTCCGAGCATAATGTGGCGGCAAAATCTACACCGTGCCATCACGCTATGATGACACTATAATAACCATATGCGGATGCACTTGGGTAGCGATTTTGTACCATTATCTCTCCTAGAGAAATAAAAGGAGAGATAAATTGTAATATATACAATTGTCTTTGATTGACTCATTTAAATTGTAAATATGTCACGTGTACATAAATGTCACGTCGTGATTGGTTCGATTTGTATTCTATTTGAATTTATCTTGAGGGGAAATTTGAGTGGGTATGTAGACTTTTTTTTTGTTTTCTCCAAGAGAGATAATTCTCTACACTAGAGAAATAACAGGAGAGATAACGGTACAAAATCACTACCCCGGGCGTCCAAGTGACAACATGCTCGACGCGCGTGACCACATTGTGCTGCTACAGTGTTTGTTGGGTTATTTCTGAATAACATATGGGATAGAAAAATCATAAAAGTCAATTGAAATAATTTTAAAAATCGCATGTAAATGATGCTTTATATTTTTATTGAAAATATATGTTATCCGGGTGTGGTGATAAAATATCACACGAAAAAATCCCACACGAAATAATAGCACGCCGAAAATACCACAGGGAAAAAATCACACTATACGAAAATATCACATCCTAAAATCACACGAGAGAAAATGTCACATCCTAAAATCACACGCGAAAAAATATCACATCCTAAAATCACACGCGATAAAATATCACATCCTAAAATCACACGCGTGTAAAAATATCGCTTTAAGGCTCGTCTCCACTAACCGCGCCGAACGTTTGCTAAAACCTGGCTTTCACATACAACAGAAACAGAATTTCATACAAATTTGATAGCAAAAAATTCAGTTGCTGTAAAATTTGTATAAAATTCTGTTTCTGTTTTATGTGAATTTCAGCCTTAAAGTTTAGATTTGTTTAATGGAGACACGAAATATGAGCACGAACGAACATTTGCTAACATTTGTTAATTTACCGAATAACATAAAAAAAAGATGTTTTTGCAAGTTTGTGCTCGTTCATTGGAGACAGATTTTTGTTTTTACTTCATATTATTTTATATTTAGGAACCAGGTCTGTCATGTATATATTGATCTGTCATTGATAATTAAATTTTATTACATAAGCAATTCCTCTTAACATTTCGATTCTTGGATTACGACTGTAATTTGTGAAAATATTTGCTATTCTTTCTGCCGTAGTGATATCTCCAAAATTAGAGATCTATAAGGTACGCATTTCTGCAATCTCAAAAATTGTAATATTTCTGTGTTTTTTTGGCAATAAAATTTTTTCCATAATATTTTTTCTCATGTGATTTTAGGATGTGGTATTTTTACGCTTGTGATTTTAGGATGTGATATTTTTTCGCGTGTGATTTTAGGATGTGATATTTTTTCGCGTGTGATTTTAGGATGTGATATTTTCGAGATGTGATATTTTCGTGATGTGATATTTTCGTATAGTGTGATTTTTTCGGTGATATATTCGATGTGATATTCTTTCGTGTGGGATTTTTTCGTGTGATATTTTATCATAGATCCGTTATCCGGAAGTTTTGTGTTTGTTGACATTTGATAAATTTTTTATGACATCCGTTGTCATTACAATTTATAATTGTTTACTTCATTACACACCAGTGCGTAATAAATATATTACGTTACTGCAACCTAGGTGATTTCATCATAATAAAATAACAATACTGAAAATAGTATAGTGTATAACGAGCGCAGAATGATATTAATATTCAACTGGTATGAAGGTAGCGAATGCTTTGAATTCATACGAGTAGGTATCACTTTGTACGAGTTTTACACATGGTTACCAAGATATTAGTTTATAAAAGCAAACAATAAAAACATTAAACATTGTTTGAAGATGACGCTGTATATATTAAATTGAAAATTTACATTTGTTATGTGCAAGTTTTGTATTTGTATTTGAAATTTAATAAGTTTTTATTGACAATCTTTGTCGTGATACTAGATTTATTATTTCATTACGCACTAGTGTGTAATAAATATTTTACGTTACTGATACTTAGATGATTTTATCATAATACAGGTAAACCTAAAGCTAAACGAATTCTTGGTTCTACGTATATACAGTCTATATACCGAACCTCGCTTAAATGTCCAAAAACTTCAAAATTACTTATGATAAAGATCGTTTGTATGTATTTTATGCTCAAAATGTGTTTGTATCGTTTTTCAAATTATTATTACAATCATAATTTCAACCATTTAGCCATTCAAAGAAATGCCTGCATGAAGACATTCAAGAGATGGTAATAAAATCCTGTTTGGCCTGATGAACCATATTTTTGCAAGGTAGTGGGGTTTTCATAATAAAACTGGGTGAAGGCTGAAACTATATGCAAACAAACCTAATTTTACAGGAAAACCAGCTTACTTCTTTGAAAATAATCTTATTTGTAATTATAGCGACGGTATTCGGTGTACCCGCCACTTCACTTGAAAAGAAAATGGTATATCAGAACATATTACTTAAAACTAGACAACACCAAAATTGTGATAACAATAACACGCGGTGGGAAAATAAATTTGGTAAAAAATTCCTTAAAATCTCCCAAAAAGACTGATTTTAGAAGTTACATTCGAATTTTTTTGTATATGGAATGTTTTAATAATATTAAGTGCTTCAATTAAAATCTTCACGGAAAAATAGGGTTCAAACTATTTTATGAACGGAAAAATAGGGTTCAAACTATTTTAATGAACATGAAAACTGTCGCAAATAAAATTGAACTGAATTACAAATCGAAAGACAAATTTCATTCAAATCACAAGAATGGGTTTTCATCCATATTGAGACTTTCCATATGTTAAAAAAACGAAATTCCAATGCAACTTCTGAATGGTTTGAACATTTTGTTTTCCTATTTTAAATTTGTACCTGCATTCGTTTTATTGTTGTTGCAATATTATGCCAGTTTCCTGAACGATTGGTAATGTTAACAATAGGAGTACAAAAAAAATTACACAATTTTCATCTAGGATTAGGAAAAAATACTATTCGACATATTTACACTCTTCTATACATTTATCTGTCAACTCTAATACGGTAAAAAAAAAGTTCAATTTCACACTGATTTTAAAATTTTAATCTAATTTTATGTATTTTATATTTAAATAATGCATTTCACAAGCAATCAAATAAAAATAATATTAAATAAAAACTTTATATCTAAAATAATAAAACAAAATGTTTATAAAGTTTGATTATCATTTTTTTTCTTTTGCAAAATTTAATAATAATAATAATAATAATAGTAGTAGTAATAGATATTTTGTTTTAACTATAAAAGAGATCATTTTATAGTACAGGTTTTAATTATTGATTTTTAATTAATTATTTTAAACAAAATTTCAAAACTAAATCCTTTTCAAGTGATTTTAATTTTATTTATTGTAACTAATTTAAAAAAAAGTCGTTGAATTTGTATTATTAATTAAAAGTTTTGGTTTTAATTTTAAAATAATTGTACGATAAATTATTTGTATCTTTGAATTCATATGTAAATAAATGTATGATTTTTTTAATTGTACCAATTTTTATAAATATGTATAATTTTCATTGCAATTTTTTTTTTTAAAAACTTTCTTTTATAAATTAATTTAAAAGGTTAAAATTTTAATAATTTATGTAATTAATAACTTTCTAAAAAGTTATGTGTCCTCGTTAAATAAAATCAAAAACGTTAATTTTGTGTCTGAGTGTGTGTCTTTTGTTTATAATTGATATACTAAATTTTTTATTTAAACATTTCATTTAAAGATATTTAAAGTTTTATTTTAACTTAACTATTTAAATGAGCAAACCATAAACTCGTCGAAATAAAATGAAATATTTCAAATAAAATATTTATTAAATTTAGGTTTCTTAACAACGTCCACATTTTCTTTTAACAATACTATCAATACTTGATATATCATTTTATAAAGTTAAATACTAAATTCAATTTTGAATCAAAAAGGATCACATTTTGAAACCTTATTTAAAAAAAAAATATTATAGTCTACTGTTTTATTTATTAACAAATATTTTATTTTAAATTTAGTTTTAATATACATTATACCCAACATCTAAAATATTTCATCTAATTTACTATTTATATATCAATTTTAATATTTATGTAGTAAAATATATTTTAACGAGAACACAAAACATCTCAAACCTAAATTATTCAATTTAATTTATTCTCATATATTTCAATTATATATACAAATAAGTATATATATATTTAAATTAGCAGCGTACAATTTATATTAAAAAAAAATCAAAAAGAAAAAAAAATAATAATTAAACATGCATGACGAAAAATAAAAAAAAAAATAATAATGACAGAAAACAGATCAATATGGAAATCTATTAGTCATGTTACGTATTCTTGATCTACCTCTATGTAATACGGTGCTTGTTTGTTGCGGGACTGGCGCTGGGAAATAAATATTTGCTTTCGCTTTCCCATGATCATCTGCAACTCTTACACCGAGCGGTTGATTACCACCTTGTGGTATTACATTATTAAGAGCTGATATTGCTTCCTGTGCCTCCTCTCTCTTATTAAACCTATGACAAAAAAAAAATATAAAAAAAACTTCAATATTAAAGAAAACTGTCAGTCAGATAAAAACCGATAGCTAAATAAATATTTAGAATAGCGATAAAAATGGGATTGGAGCTTTTGAATTGCTTATACACAGCAAAGTTAAATACCGCATTATTTATAATTAACATCAGAAAAACTGAAATCACAGTAGTAAAATTTAAATAAATCATCTTCAACATGGTGTAGATAGATACAATTTCAGTAACAGTAGTCACCAATTTTAAATATTTAAAAAAAAAAAAGGAGGCAGTGGTGTTAAGGACTGCCGACAGAAGTAAAAACACAAATCTGTGAAAAGGCTGGGTTTTTTTGTATCTTCCAAATATTGTAGCATCGCAAATTAAAATTTTAGAATGTTTAAATTAAAATCGTTAAAATTATTCTGGGTTTCACATCTATAAGTATTCCAAGCAACTATTATATACATTTTTATATTTAAAACAATCAAAACATATCATATAAAAATTTGCGTCTATCAACACCTTGAAGGAAAGCATGTTGTGGGACCTTGTTCTTGTGTTGTTGTGACTCATCTTGTAATTTTTACTACCAAACACATTTTATTTTAAAAAGATAGTGTATCATCAAAGAATATTCTATAACTTAGAGTAAGATTGAAAATATATCCATAACTTATATATCCATAACTTAGAGTAAGATTGATTGAAAATACTTCATCCACCAGCACCCCTAAGATATCACTTTGGCTAATAAGATTGCATTACTATTGCCAGTGGTATACGATATCTCAAGATAACTCATATGCCAATAGCAGGAACTAAAGTACGCGTGGTTGTCACACCCATAGATCAACAAGGTAAAATTTTACAAATCTTCCTGGGGAAAGCTAAGCAAATTCATTGGTATTAATGCGCAGTGTTGCCGTTTGCAAATCACTATCGGCTAAGTGCCACCATTTTTAATTATTTTATTTATCATGATTACCATCCATGTTTAATAATACATAAGCTATGCTTCTTTGTATAGAATTTATGCGATTTCCGTCTCGTAATTTTGTGAGCTTTAAATCGATATAATCGATGTTATCAAGTATCAAGTTACAAGTATTAAGTCTTCACTTAATTTTAGAAACATGTATTATATACAATTCCAAATTGACAGCATATTTGGTGAAGATGATAAAATTTGTAACATCATGTTAAATTCCAACATATATAATTGTTGTAATACAATGTAATTGTTTCAGGTTATACTATCTTTCTTACGTTATTTTTCATTTCATAAAAATTATGTTCAACAAAAAAAAAACATTGATCAAAGCAAACTACCGTTGAAAACGATAGTTAAATAAAAAGCAAATTAAGGCAACAACTTCCCAAATTTTCATGATGATTACTGTATTGATGCATAAAGGACAAACAGGCATACTTTCAATTTTATATATATCCAATATTTATTTAGCATGACGACTCGAATGCAAATTACAAAAGACAGTAGCAATATAACTTTAAAAAACTGCGTTATAGATCAATCTTTTAAAATTCGTATAAAGAAATATTAATATTATTATTATTATTTTTATGAATTCATTAATAAAAAAAAATAATTTTAATGGCATTTAATAAAAATTAAAAATAAAAACAAAAAAATATTTACCACACCAGGAATTGAATTCACTACCTACAGAACATCAATCGAGCACGATATCCACAACAAAATTTGAAACGTTAAGAAATGATAGATAGATTTAATTTAAAAAATATAGAGATAGAAATGATTTAAAAAATATATTTTTGTTCTTCAAAAATGCATATAAAACTTGATGACGAATATACAAATTTTACTCCATACAAAATTTCATAACGCAGCTAAAGAAGTTTCCACTTCAAAAAACATGAAATATTTACTACAACAAATGAAAATTTAAACAACATTTTTTATCCCATTTCACCCAACAGAATCGAGGACATACGTTTTTGATTTCAATAAAAAAAATAACATTTAAATATTATCACTGTAGTTATTCTATTGGCTATTAACAGTTGAAAGAACAAAATAAAATAATTTAATCGTTCGATGAAAAATAACACAATAAAAAATGAAAATGAAGATCGAATGATTAAATTGATTCTAAAATATTCAATGATTTAAAACAATAAAATAAAAAATTGGTATACAAAATTTAAATTAACACACTTTAATCGGAAATAAACGAAAATCTAAAAAATATATTTCACACTTCAGATTGGTATTTGCATTGGAGTTGTTTTGACAAATCTTGTCCATTTTAATAAATTAAGATGCCTGTTCTGAGTTGTTATCGAAATTCAATTTTAATGTTCCTTGTGTAACAACAGAGTAAAACTTTTTATGTTTCTGCAAAACACCAGATATTGACTATTGTAAGCCTGCTTGTTTTTTAGCACAGAAAAAATCGTGAACTTATTTTGCGCCATTTAAAAATTAAAACTTAATATTAAAAAAATATTTAACGCCATCTTGAAATATAAAACTCCATTTTAAAAATTTAAAAAAGATTAATCAAAAACGCTAATCCATTTTTTTGCATATGGTAAGTTTCATTGTGTTTTGCATATCGTCGGCTACAAAGCATTTAATACGTGTATCTATATTTTAGAAAAATGGGACGGAAGTCCCACAAAACGATTTATTGCGCTTCTAAACAAGCTTGAAAATAAAATTTGTTATTCAATAAATAAAAAAAAACAATTTTATTTCATTTCATCTAAAACGACATTTTTCGGATTATTTATGGTACAAAAGGTTGAACTTTAATGTCCTAGGACTTTATAAAATTTTATAAGGTCCTAGGACGTTAAAGCTCAATTTTTTGTACCATAAACGTTGAACTTTAACGTCCTAGGACTTTATAAAATTTTATAAAGTCCTAGGACGTTAAAGTTCAACTTTTTGAGCAAAATTTAAAACTCATTTCTTTTTATTTTAATAAATTTCCAGTATGAAATAAAATTTTGTATTTACCTCAAACGAAAAGTGTTTTTAAAGGTACTCACTTGTAATTTCGGGCCGAGGCGTTTAAAGTTTCACTTTTCGTTCTAGATAAATAAATAACTATTTTTTAATTATTGATAGTAACTTTTTTTAAAAGCTTGTTTAGAGTCGCAATAAATCGTTTTGTGAGCTTATTTTTTTTCTAAATTGTAGTTACACGTAAATGCTCTGTAGCCGACGATATGGTGTCAATCAATCGGGCTATGATTTATGAATATTGAGGGTTTTGGTTTGTGTCTGTAAATCTAATTTCAAATTTTTTAGTATAACAAATAGACAAATTGACAGTGCAACAAAATCATCCAACCCAATTTCTTTAATATAACAAATTTAAAAGATTTTTTTATGTATCAACATGTTTAGCATAGAATTCAACCGCACCACTTAAACTCAATAACTTTGAATATCCCCAGATATCATGTAACCGTTTTCTTTTTCTATACCTTCAGAAGATTAATTAACGACCCGATTTGAAAACACAATTCTGAACAATGTATAGAAAAGGGTGGTCTCGTCGGGTATCGAGGCCGGCAAATGAGCTAGAAAAGCAAACTAATAAGATTGTTAACCATACGGTCCTCATACTTAGATCAATAAGTAACATAGCAAATTTAATATACCATAAAATAAAAATAAAAAATCGAAATAAGATAAAATAACAAAACTTAATAAAAAAACAAAATATGACTAATTAATAAACTAACAAATATATAACAATAAATTTAATTATAAAGGGTGCCCCAATCTGAAATTTGACAGCTGGCATTTACGATTGCCCAATTATTAAAAATGGAACGCTTCACAAGCGAACAATGCGTTATCATCGTGAAACCCATTTTGAAGAACCTGGGTCGATTATGAACATTAAGTCTCCCGTGGATCGACGTACCGACCGTCCTTCGAACACATTGCTGCTGTAAACAATAGTGTTACCGAAAACCTGGGAACATTAATTCGGACTCGTTCAACCCAACTTCAAATTTTACGAAGCTAAATATGACGAATTTTGACAAAAGACCTCCATCTTCACCCATTCAAGATTCAGCATATTTCGGAGCTAAAACCAGCGGTCACGCAATAAACGGCGATTCGTTCAATAGTTGACAAAGTAAAATGAAGCGAATGCCGTAGAAACAAATCGTCTTTACTAATGGGACGTATTTTTATTTGACGGGGTTCGATAACAAACAAAATTGTCGAATTTAGGGCTTTGAAAATCCACGCGTGGTCCATGAGAACTAAATTTACCCACTGAGCAACTCTCTGGTGCGGATTTTGGTCAGGCG
This sequence comes from Diogma glabrata, assembly GCA_963693315.1. NCBI lineage: Eukaryota > Metazoa > Arthropoda > Insecta > Diptera > Cylindrotomidae > Diogma > Diogma glabrata. Next base: position 53,785,418 of record OY856188.1, read on the forward strand.
GCGTGATTAGGCCTTTGATAATGAGGACGGAAATGCAGTGACTGTGAATGACATTCGTTACATAACCGTTATAAGGGAGTTCTTGTGTTTCTGAAACGACATGTGGCTAAAGCTGGGCGGCGCCACCTGCCGCACCGCCGCCCACAAAACAATTGATCTATTGGAAAAACGTTTTTCAGAACGAACCATCTCCCGACATTACGATATCGTTCCGCAATTTTTCCCTTTGCGGTTTTTTGAATTCTCAAATCTATAGGAATAAACCACAAACAATACCTGAGCTCAAGACCGAGATCAAATGGGCCATCGGTGAGATAGAGCCACATCTTTACCAAACTGTTATCGAAAATTTCATGAAAAGATCAAAGGCCTGTGATCACAGCCGCGGAGGCCATTCGTCGCAATAAAAATATCATCACTCGCTCAAATACGTTTATTTTAAATTAAATCGTGCAATCTTATTAGGTCACCCTTTACATTGTTGAATATATTGGAAAGACAGTCCGCTTTGCGATTGCGATTACCACAAAATAAATAAATATTGTAATAAACTTCGTCCAGAATGGGTTAAATTTTATTTACTCATTCATTAATTAAAAGTTAACTCCTTTTTCAATCTTTTACTTGTATTGCAAATTGTATTGCATAAATTAATGTAAATTAAATTTGTTATACAAATGTTTACATTAATGAATTAAAAGGAGTTACCTAATACATTTTGCATAAATTAGATTTGAGTTCGCTAATACAAATGCAAGTATGAATGAAAACAGGTGTGGCCTATTTCAGATGTACGGATTACGTAGTATTGATTTCTAGTGGATTATAGAAGTTTCGATTTATTTATTTTTCGATATAAATAAGCAAACAAAAATATCAGATGGTCAGTTTTAATTTTGCAATTAAAAGTGTTTTACAAATATTCGAAAGTATAAGGAATAATCGGTGGTACTTGAGCCTGGGTACTAATAGTAAAGGAATCTGAACTTAGTGGAATAGTAAATACAGATTTTACGATTCCTAATATTATTGATTCAAATTGTGGAAAAGCGGTGAAGTTTAGTGTACATAAATTGGAGACCCTGGAATTTATTGTAAGGAAAAACGGAAGCTGCTGTAATTTGATGACAAATAAAGTTTGAGATTCTGTTAACTAAAGATCTGTCTTTTACTGTCGTGTTTGTTCAATAATCTAAAAGAACCAACGAAGAGTCGTTACAGTGGTGTCAGAAGTGGGATTATTGAAACAATGGTCAAGACGGTAAATATTAGTGATCTCAGCCAGACCCAGCTGAAGGATGAGTTGAAGAAAAGGAATGCTCCAATCCATGGAACAAAGGCAGAACTTGCATTCCGGCTGCGTAAAGTTTTAGAAGAAGCAGGCCAAAACACAGAGGTCATAGGAGTAGAGTCGGAGGAAGCTCCAGTCCAGAATGCCCCAGCAATTGATCCGATGATGGTGTTGATGAAAGAAATGATGGCCCGACAAGAGAAACTGGCAGCAGAACAAAGAGTAGAGCAACAACAACAACTTGCTGATATGATGGCCAAACAAGGAAACAACCAACAACAACAACTTGCTGATATGATGGCCAAACAAGAGCAATTGGTGGCCAAACAAGGCAACATTCAACAACAACAATTTGCTGATATGATGGCAAAGCAAGAAAGTCTACGTGAAGTAATCGAGTCACGTATATCCAGTGCGGAGGTCAAAATCAACAACATGGAAAGGGAGCTGCGGACAGTTACTGAAGAACAAGAGAAATTACGCAAACTTTCGAGTGAATTACGCCAAGAAATAGCACAAGGGAAGTCAGGTAACATGATATCCATCAACTACTTCAGCCCCAGCTAGAGTGAAAACACCCGCATTTGATGGATCTACATCGTACCAGATATTTAAGATGCAATTTGAGATAGCAACAACTGGGGTTGATCACCAGCAAAAAGCAAATGCGCTTATATTGGCATTGAAGGGACCTGCTGCTGAAATTTTGCAAACACTATCAGCGACAGAGCGTGATTACAGCAAGATAATGGAGGCCTTAGAAGTAAGATATGGGGAAAGTCATATGCAAGCTCTCCATCGCATGCAGCTCAAGACACGAAAACAAGGAGTCAGCGAAACTTTGCAAGAATTAGAGGCTGACATTGTGAGACTGGTAAATCTGTCATATCCAAACTATAACGCGGAACACCGAGACGAACTGGCAGCTGATACATTTATCAATGCTCTTCGAGATGTACAAATGAGAAATCAGCTTTATCTAAGTGGAAAGAAATTACCTGCGGAAGTCTTAGCATTGGCCCTGCAAATGGAAGCCGGAAAAAGAGCGCATGGCTCAGATAGTGTACGTCAGATGGAAGTTGCTGAGGAACCACTGAAAGCAGCGCTGGATGAAGTGATCATGCGTGTCAAAAGTTTGGAAGATAAGGCTGAACGAAATCAACGAAGAAGATCTAGCAGAGTAAGATGCTGGAATTGTGGGCAGTTAGGGCATATCAGACGGGAATGCAAAACACGAGTAGCAGCAAAAGAAGGAGTAGTTCCAGTCCAGACGATGAACCTCTCAAACAAGCAAGTGGATGTCAAAAAGGAGGAAGATTGCCGTGTTGAACATCGTAAGAAAAGGATACAAAGGGAATGCAAAACACTAATAGCTGCAAAAGAAGGAGTAGTTCCAGTCCGGTTGATGAATCTTTCAAACAAGCAAGTGGATGTCAAAAAGGCAGGAGATTTCCACGTTGAACACCGTAAGAAAGGGATACATTGTAACGCTGACGATCTTTCAAGAAAACCCTGTATTGAAGAGCGCAAGTCATGTAGCAGGACTGAGAGAAGTCAAGCAATGAAGGTGAAACAAATTAAGTTCCAAACTCCTGACGATTGGTGTACCGAGGCATTTAAAAGAGAGCAGCTAAAGGATCCAGCTATGGCTCCAATATTGAAATGAAAAACTGAGGGAAGGCGACCGGAGTGGAAAGAGGTAGCACCTTTAAGTACGGAGGTGAAATGCTACTGGGCGCAATGGGACTCACTATTTATGGACAACGGGATATTAAAAAGAAAATGGGAGTCCGCTGATGGAAAGAAAGTGTTGGAGCAACTGGTGTTGCCATCAAGTCGAGTGGAAGAGGTACTGGGAAAGCTGCATGGAAGTATTTCTGGAGGACACCTGGGAGTCAATAAAACCCTAGCCAAAGTAAGGGAGAGGTTTTATTGGGTAAGGTATCGAACAGACGTGGAGCAATGGTGTCGGCGATGCGATACTTGTGCAGCGAGCAAAGGACCAAAAACTAGAACTCGAGGAGAGATGCAACAGTACAATGTGGGTGCCCCAATGGAGAGAATTGCTATAGACATCGCGGGGCCATTTCCGGAAACGACAAAAGGTAACAAATACATCATGGTGGTCATTGATTACTTTACAAAATGGCCGGAGGCTTATGCAATACCGAACCAGGAAGCAGTTACGGTCGCGGAAACATTAGTCAATGAATGGGTTTGCAGATATGGAACACCGCTCGAGTTGCATACCGACCAGGGAAGGAATTTCGAATCTCAACTGATGGAAGAGCTGTGCAGAACACTCGGCATTAGAAAAACACGAACTACACCTATGAACCCGCAGTCAGATGGCATGGTAGAACGATTCAACCGAACCATGGAAGAACATTTGTCAAAGGTAGTAGAAGCCAACCAAAGAAATTGGGACAAGGATCTTCCGTTATTCTTGATGGCCTATCGTAGCGCAGTGCACGATACGACAAGTGAAACGCCAGCGAATATCATGTTCGGAAGAGAACTACATCTTCCTAGTGACATCGAGTTTGGCATCCCTGGAGGTCTGGTATCCACGAAAACAGATTATGTGGGACAACTAAGGGAGAAGATGAATAAAATCCATCAGCAGGTTCGAGACCACATTAAGATTGCCAGTGACAAAATGAAAACCAGGTACGACATAAATGCAAATAGTGGCGGTTTTCAAGAAGGAGAATTGGTATGGCTATACAACCCCAGAAGAACTAAGGGAAGATCACCCAAGCTGCAGCCAGATTGGGAAGGCCCATATAAAATAATCAAACGAATTAATGATGTCATCTACCGCATACAAAAGGGACCCCGTACCAAGATGAAAGTGATACATCTGCAAAGGTTGGCACCGTACCAAGGTAACAGCACCAATGCGATCTCTGATATTGTTCGGGACGAACAAAACTAAATGGAGGGCAATGTAATAAACTTCGTCCAGAATGGGTTAAATTTTATTTACTCATTCATTAATTAAAAGTTAACTCCTTTTTCAATCTTTTACTTGTATTGCAAATTGTATTGCATAAATTAATGTAAATTAAATTTGTTATACAAATGTTTACATTAATGAATTAAAAGGAGTTACCTAATACATTTTGCATAAATTAGATTTGAGTTCGCTAATACAAATGCAAGTATGAATGAAAACAGGTGTGGCCTATTTCAGATGTACGGATTACGTAGTATTGATTTCTAGTGGATTATAGAAGTTTCGATTTATTTATTTTTCGATATAAATAAGCAAACAAAAATATCAGATGGTCAGTTTTAATTTTGCAATTAAAAGTGTTTTACAAATATTCGAAAGTATAAGGAATAATCGGTGGTACTTGAGCCTGGGTACTAATAGTAAAGGAATCTGAACTTAGTGGAATAGTAAATACAGATTTTACGATTCCTAATATTATTGATTCAAATTGTGGAAAAGCGGTGAAGTTTAGTGTACATAAATTGGAGACCCTGGAATTTATTGTAAGGAAAAACGGAAGCTGCTGTAATTTGATGACAAATAAAGTTTGAGATTCTGTTAACTAAAGATCTGTCTTTTACTGTCGTGTTTGTTCAATAATCTAAAAGAATCAACGAAGAGTCGTTACAATATGTTTATCGAGGAACGTGCATTCCATAAATTCATGAATGTGATTTATTCCATCAAGGCAGCTTACACAAAATATTAAACCTAATTTCACAACGCGCCTAGAGCGCTAGGAAACGGTTGTCTAAACTTCTAGGCAAAACAAGCAGTATAGTAGCATTGGATAACGGCAATCGAATGCCCGCACCCCGACCAGAGGTTCAATACAAACCCCAACACCTAAACAGTGTAAAGCTCTAAAAATTCATAAGTTGCCAGGTGATCCCAAGTAATTTACTGAAAATTGTGTTAGTAAGGCCACCAAGTTCACGATGACAAACTGGTTAGACCAGATGGTCCGTCACCAACAATGTTGGACAAGTAAATCATACGCTTAATCTTGTTAAACCGATGCTACCAACAGCTTAGAAGATTGGAGCCTGCGGCAGGACGATCGAGTTATAACATTATTAAAGCCAAGGAATGTGGTTGATCAGTTTCAGTAATATAAAACTAATTCGCTATTTTCATCAACAGCAAATCAACTGTTAAACTTATGCAACCCCTCATGCTCAAAACTACCCAGAAACATTTCCAAAAATGGAGACACCACAGCGTTACGAATACTGGATCCATAGTATATTTTTCATATAAAATTCACCAAACTTTTTATCAGAATTATTTTTTTAAATTGTTTGCTTTATCTATATCGTTACTAAGTAGAATGATTAAAAACGCACCATTTTAGTAGTATTTCAAAATCTGTGCAGCAGTGTAAAATTAAATAAAACTTAATAAGTTAAATAGTAAGCACATAAGGGAGAAGTGCTCTTCCAAATGATAACCCATTCGACTAAAATAAAGATAGTGTTTTTATCCTTCGCATTTTTGAAGTCCACCAAAAAATAAAATTATTATTGTAGGGCCTCTATATTTTTCGTTCTTTTCAAAATTTTAGGGAAAACAGTGAAAAGGAAAATGTTTACAATATTTTTTTTAAATGAAGCTTCCAAAGCTATGTTCAGACCTTTATATAAATCATTGGATTGGTTATATTAATTTGAGGGGCAAGGTAAGACAGAGATAAAGGAAGAATTTCTAAACAGATAAACATATGTGTGTGAGTTCTGGTTCCTCGATATTTACACTAAAATACTGATTATTGTTCTAGCGACGTCAGGAAAGTAAAGTTGCGAGGAACTTTATGGACCTAAAGAAATGGATAACTCTGAGACCCTTGTAAGGCAGCAACTAAGTTTTTTAATATGGAAACGTAGTTTCACAATGAACGCTTTCCTCGGCTATGTAGATTTATGATAACATTTAGATTAGATTTAGATTTTCTATTGTATTTTCGTATTGATTGATATTGGTGTAGTTAAACTGTTCGATTTAATCAAAGAACATCACATTTATTCATAGATTAAGTTGAAAGTCTGTGCATTATTTTTCAGTGTGTGCATTATTTCATTATTTAGCATATCGTACATTCGGTATTTACGCCATTCCTATTTTCATTTTTTTGATATTTTTTTAAAATTTAAAAAATTTTTCAATTGATTTAAATCAATGATTTTTTTAAAAAAATCAAGATGATTTAAATCTGATTTAAATCACTGATTTAAATCAAATGATTTAAATCAATGCAACCCTGTTTAAAACCCTACTATCTTGTGTGTTAGATCCCGCTATCTTGTGTGTTAGATCCCGCATACGAGTTTTACACTTATAACAATTTTCATCGATGGTAACAGCATATAGACACCGCAGTCTCACTAAGAAGGATCCTCTTTTATAAACGGGTAAGCCTAACACTAATGTTTTAACTGTTTCTATTAATCGTTTGTAATAATTAATCTCGTTTGACTTTTGTCAGAAGGGAACAATTGGCAGACATTAGATAGTTACAGATTAAAGATCATAACTTTAAAATTAGAAAATAAAATTGCAAATTTCACATAAGGGCAAATTGAAATTTCAATAAAAAATTCCTATATGACTCACTAAATAAAACACACATTCAAAAATGAAAACTGTTTTGTAATTTAGCTTACTTCATCCCATATCAAATGAGCTAAATATCATTAAAATCGATCTATGGTTTTTCATATTTTTGAATCGTTCACTGTATCTCTCAAAATAAAGTACGCCATCATTTATTTATTTTCTGAAACATTTTTTCTCTTTCAATACTATACTACCTAGCCATGTGTCGACCGTGAACGAACGATGTTAATTTAACGGATCACTTCAGTGAGTGATAATCGATCGTTCAGTTAGTAATAGAAACATCGTTCAACTTGAAATTATCCTATGTGTAATTAACTTCTTTTAAATTTTTTTTTATTTTACTTAATAACTTCGCAAAAATGTATGCTCTCTAAATGGTATGTATTTTAACAGATTTGCCTTATTTTTTTTTTTTTTATTCAAAGTTAGGCATGTTTAGTGTTAATTATAATAAATTATAAATTAACGTCTCTGAATATCCGAAGATACCATGCCAACTAGGGATAAGAATGGAATGCAAATTAAGATTCTCTGAGAAATTTATGAACGTTAACTTTAAAGCCTTGAGGATTAAATTCATCAGGGAAAACCCAATGGAAAAATAGTCAATGATTTAAACCACATTAATTCTGAATTAAATGGAAAAATATAAAAAAAAATTCAGATACAAACGAACTAAAAAATAAATCAAACAAAAGAAAAAAGAGAAAATTTGTTTTGCTCAAAACAAACGATGTTTCAAAAGGCCCGATTTAAAAATAACGACCAATCGAAAACAAAAATACTATTCCTAAACTATTGCCACTATTGCTATAACTAAATCGAATAAAAGAACGACGCAAAATCAACGACAGTGAAAAAATTATTGCTGATTGTTTTTTGTTTGAAACGAACGACCGATCCAAAATGAAAGACCGATACAAAAAAAACGGCCGATCCAATTAACGAACGATAAACGAACAATCCGTTCAGAACGGATCATTAATTTGACTGATTATTACTAATAACTAATTAATACATTCCTATGAAAAATAAATTAAATTGGAATTCGACTTTTAAATTGTTTTTCTAAGTGACTTGTGTAACACTTTTTTCAAATGTTTACGAGAAGTTCATGAAAAATGAAACGCATGACGACATCGAACGAGTAACTATACGAACCAAAACCAGGTTTAAATAAAAATTATTTAAACTAGGACATTACACGACAATGCATTAGTCCGGAAAATTTTGTAATTATTATTAAAAATATCTAATTTATTTTACCTAACAAATGCCACTCCTCTAGGTTTTCCTGTCATTTTATCTCTTAAAATATTTTTCTGCACAATTGTTCCATATTTTCCAAATATAATATCTAACTGTTGTTCAGTTATTGTTTTTGGAAGATTTGTCACATATAAATTTGTTTCTTTTATTTCCTCACCCGCCGGCCGAGCAAATGAAACCTATTTAGAAAATAGAACAAAGAAAAAAAAATATTATTTAACCCGTTAACCCAATATAGAGTCCTTTCATATTAATTTTGTTTTCTTGTACCTTAAGTTTTTTATTTCGAACTTGTATACCATTTAAACATTTAATTGCTCTTATCGCTGCGTCTTCGTTACCATAATTGATGAAACCAAACCCATAGCTGTATCCAGTCTTTAAATTAAAAAACAAATTAATATTTTTAAATGAAAATAAATTATTTCAAAATTAAAACAATTTTATAATTACATTTACCTTCAAGTCCCTCATAATTCTACAAGTTTCTATTGTACCCATTGTTGCGAATAAGGCATACAATTCTTGTTCTGACATATCTTGTGGTAAATAGTTTATAATTAAATTCGTTCCACAATTTCCTGTTAAAGAGCTCGTACTAGATGATTGATGACCAATCGCACCGATTGGACTATTTGATTGAAATTCATACATTCTACGTGTACTGGGATATGAAGCAAAATCAGCATCCTGATACGCATATTGTGACTAAAAATTTCAAAGAATTTGAACTTGGAAATAATTGATTGTTTTTACCGGAGAGAAATTGATATTGGTAATTTATAAATAAAATGCGAATGTTATGTATAATTTTGTTGTGTGTATCGGTTGGGTTTAATTTCGGAGTAAAGAAAAGTTAGATAATACTACAATTATATTGAGATGGTTTGTACCCATTGGACACTATTGATCTCAACAAATCATTTCATTTATATTGTTACGAGTGCAGAAAAATCTAGACGATTACAGAAAGATCTAAACGATTACGGTCACTTCCAGGAAAATAAAATCAACAAACAAATTAATGAAATGAATATTGTTGTTGTTGTCTCTTAGAAATAGGGTCAACATAAACGATTTTATGAATCAAATCAACATAGCGTAAAATAATCGAGTATTCTAATGTTTTCTCAAGGTTTCTGGAAAGTGATGTCGAATTATCTAGAAGTATTGCAGAAGGTATATAAGAAAAATACCTTTTGTAGTTTTTAATTAGTTTTATTTTAGACCTGCGACAGTAAAGTGAAATTAAATGTAAAATTAGTTTTATTTTAGACCTGCGACAGTAAAGTGAAATTAAATGTAAAATTAGTTTATTTTAAGCCTGCGATAGTGAAGTTGAAATTATGAAGGTGATCTTTAAATTTGTGAATAAAGTTTTAAGTTTTGTTGAGTGGAGGTATTTTGTGTATTATTTTGGACGTTCTATTACTGGAGGTTTCTACAGTCAACCGTTGGAGTTTCGAAAGCTGTTGGAAGAATATTCTAGTCAAGAATATTGTTTGCTGTATTGTTTTCCTGTTGTTGTGAAACAATTAAGGTGTTGAATACTTAATAAAACCTGGTGTTTGTTATTACTAATCAGTGATCGAACTCAGGAAGAGATTGGGGATTGCGTTTATCGAATTGTGAGTAAGGCCAATTCGAAGGAAGCTTGGAAAAACGTAACAATATGCATTTCGTTAATTTTTAAAATGTGTGTAACTATGATATCGATTTATTGAGAAATTAAGTTTGGAAAAATTGAAATTTTCACACGTGCGAAGTATGTTCGAAGTATGGACAATAAAGCAATATACAGCACCGAAACATTTCAAACTAGTACAGTGAGTTAATTTCTGGCTCAAATACTGGAACAATATTTTGAACATACTTTACTTTGGCATCTGGCAACATCAATTTTAAATTCTTAATGATTTGTTTGGCTGTGGTTTGTGGGAATATATTTCCAGAGCGGATAATATTTCGTGGATGCGGATATTTTTTCTTCGTCAGTTTCGGAGAGTGAGGTTTAATTTCCTTCAATCAAAATCAGTCTCAGATTTTACTACTTTTATTCTTATAATTGCGCTGGAAAGAGGTCCAACTTTGGCTTGATTGGAAGAAATGAAATAAAGAAATCTTTCAATGAAATTTATACACATTCTGTATCGTGCACCAACAGATTGACGAGGCCTCGTATTTTACATTCATATCTTATTTCTGTTCATAGCATATTTTTGTTGTCAAAGCTTGTAAATAAATCAAATCATCTTTTCACACAGGGATATTTTGGGTGTTTGTTTTGGTATGATAGAACTTACGGTAGACATAAATTTAATTAAATTTAAATTTTTTATTCATAATACTTTACCATTTCACCATGGAAAAATTCACCTTAAAACGCTTTGAAATAATGAAAATTAACTATGAAAATCAGTTTTCAATTCGCGAAACGTTTTGAAAATTCCGTTTAATTTATGGTCGACATAATCGTCCATCAGAACAAGCAATTCGCCCGTACTGGTGATAAATTTCGTATCACATTTACTCTTTTTGATTCCACCAGGCCAACAACACGTCATTGATGTTCGTGCTGAACAAACAATAGCCACTGTAAGTGAACGTATAAAGGATTCAGAATTATCGATAAAACGTAGTTCGCAAGAACTTGGACTTTATCCAAACACAACAAGGAAAATTTTACGCCAAGATCTTGAATTGCTTCTGTATAAGAACCAGCTAGCTACAACTTTGTTGTCTTCCATGAACCACAACCGACAAGGGTAACAAGCAAAACTTACTCAGCCACAGATGTCTCCTTTGGCAGCATGTCACTCTGCTAGCAGAAAGGAGATTATTTTTACTAATCTAAAAGACTATTTTTACCACTTGACGCCCTCTCTGGTATTGTAGGTAATATACGCGTCCAGTACGTTCTCTCATAGGCCATTATCGCGGATTTTAGAGTTCGATGCTAACGTTCGATGAGGTCGTTACATTTAGGATTGTAACTTGTAGTTCGAGTACATTCGAAATCGGTAAGTTATGATAACTCGTTGAAGAGATTGGATTCGAATTGGGAGCCCTGATCAATGACGATTACTGAAGATACTCCAGTACCGTTTCAGCTGTGATAGTCGAGATAGGAATGGCTTCAGGCCACCGAGTATAGCGGTCAATAATTGTGACACAATAGCGCTTGTCCTCAGAGGTAGGAAGTGGACCAATAATGTCCTTATGAATTTCGGAAAATCTCTGAGAAGTGGAGGAAAAATTACCCAAAGGTCATTGAGTATAGCGAGAAACTTTTGCTTTTCGGCAAGCCAGACAGTTTTGTGCCATTTGTCGTACATCCTTCTTAATGGTTGGCCAAATGACCTTTTCAGTAAGGAGTTTGACTGAACTGTAAATTAGTGGGTGGGATAAATTGTGGAGACTATCGAAAACAAATTGACGAAATTGCTTTGAAATAAAAGGTCGTGGATTACCGGAAGAGGTATCACACATAATAGTTTAGGGGCTAGAATTTCAAAACGGTAATGGAAAGGATCGCCATTGAAGTGTTTATTATTCCTTGAGTTCGAGATCATTGAACTGAGCGTGAGCAATTCTTTCGTAGTTAATGTTTTCTGGAATTGATATTTGCTCAACACGAAAAAGTGTGTCAATTATCAATTCCAGAAATGTGGCGAATATCAGTCGTTAATTGACTGATAAAATGAAGAAACTGGCGAGGACTTGTTTTGGCAGTATTCTGCGAAATTTTGGCCAAGATCTAGGATTGCTTCTTTATAAGAACTAGCTAGCTGCAAGGAGTCTCCAAGCTTTGGAGTCTTCAATGAACCACAACCGACAAGGGTAACAAGCAAAACGTATTCATCCACAGATGTCTCCCTTGCCAGCATGTCACTCTGCTAGCAAATCATCTTAAACCATTCCATCAACCGAATAAATGTTTACACACATTGGACCCAGGAAGTGAACTACCTCACAACAACACTAAATATTCTCCAGATACCGAACGTATGGGAAAACGTCTAAAACTAGTCCCATTATAAGACCCGAAAAAAATCGAAGAAGGAAAGATTGATTTGAAGCACTTTTACTACCTTGGAAATCTAGCTCCAGCAACTCTCTAGCTTCACACCAACATGGCTTCCGAAGAGCACACAGAACTACCGCCCTCCATAATATCCAAAATTAAAGCAGCACACGCCGCACTACTAAACGAATTCCTAAACACCAACTTGCCAGGCATAATAAACCGCTGGTTGTGTAACTACTTAAGTGGCCGCTAAACATGTTGATTTGAAAAACTGCAAATTAAAAATAAGGGTACTAAGAAAAGGGTAACCACAAGGTAGAGTTCTCTCACCATCACATTTTAACCCCTACCTTAGCAGTCTACCAAATTCACTAAAAGGTATAACCACCATATCTTATGGAGACGACTCAACGGTTCTTACCACAGGAAGCAATCTGGAACGGATTGTGGACTGAAACTGTTCACCTAAACCTTGAATTCCCAGTAAGTGCGGGTCATAAGCTCGCATTGATTACGTCCCTGCCCTTTCACCATTAAGCTAAACGAATACTTAAAACACTTCACCACTTGGACGAAAGACGTAAATACAAAACTAACCATCCGCATTAACAACATGCTCATATCTACAGTTAAAAAGTGGACATTTCTGGAGGGAACATTCGACTACTCAGGTTCTCAATACTTATACACAGCAGGAGAACTCAGTGCATTAAACGCGCTAGCTGGAAGTTTATGGGATTAGGATAAGATCACCATTATCACAACATACAAAGTTGTAGGTAGACTCATCTTAAATTACGCAGCACCTATATCGACACCGAGTTGCTGACACGCACTGAAATAAGACAAAAACCTAACAGAACGCATCGAATGCCTAAAATCGGAATCGAACGAGTAGCACTTTTTCAACGTCGCTACAAAAACAGCATGTCCGAAATCATATTTAAACATTAACAATGGCATACATTGAACTGCTAAATTTATTTTTTATTTAAATTTCTCTCAAAATAAACCATGAAGATTATATTAGGTAGGTTGCACCAGGTGGTCCCCTAGTCCTTTTTTTTACTATGTTAGAAATGTTTAGTGGTAATTTAAATAAAATATAAATTAACGTCTCTGAATATCCGAAGATACCGTGCCAACTGTGGTTTGCGGAGATTATCTTTCTCTAAGAAATTGGTGGACATGGACTTTAAAAAGTTGGGGGTTAAAATTATCAGGGAAAACCCATAAGGGTAAGGAATTCCAAAGATAAGAAACACGGTTGAAAAAATCACGTTGAAAGGCGTGGGGTGAGTCATGGGGGGTCATGGGTGGGGTGGGTCATGACTCATGGCTGATGCTCTGGTGGAACGAGAAAAAATAGCGGATTTAGGCAGTATTGATTTGATCTACTCTAAAGAGTACTCATGCATAAAGTATTTGTAGAATATGATCAAATTAGCGACATTTCTTCTATGCTGTAACGAATCAAGCTCGTTTGTAAGATTTGAATTGCCGATCAATTTAATTGCTTTCCATTGGAAAGTGTGTAGACATTTTAAAGAGATTGGGAATGCACCACCCCAGATGTCAGAACAGTACTCTATGCAGGGGTGAATAAATGATTTATATATCGAAGCTGTTCTCTATTAAAAAACTTATGGCAAAGAACCTAGTTATCCCAGCTTTTCAACCGCGCTCTCAGCAAGATTGAAAATGCGGGTATTGCACTTCATATCATTTCCAACCTCAACTCCTAAAAGTTTGATAGATTCTTTTTCTTCTGGATCGTTAAAATCAAATTTTAATGGAAAAGGGTTAGATTTAGATGATCTTGTAAAGTGGCAAACCTGTGTTTTACTTGCATTGAATTCAACATTGTTTGTATGACTGCATTCTAAAATTGTTTTAACATCAGAGTTTAAGGAATCTATCAAATTTGATCTATGGTTGTTAAGAACATCTGATGAACGTTGCCTTTGTGTTTCATGGGATGCATGTAGTGTACTATCATCGGCGAAACTATGAATGGAACGAACGGTGGAATCTAACAAGTCGTTGATATATATAAGAAGAAGGGTGAGAGACAAAGCCGATCTTTTAGGCACTCCTGCGTTGGTAGAAAATGTTTCCGAAGATATGCCATCGACATTTACTTGAAACTCTCTCCCATTTAAAAAGTTTTGAATTCAAGAAATAACTTGCTCTTAACACCTTATATACTCTTACATATAAGATTGTCGTGCCATACTTTGTCAAAGGTCTTGGAAATATCGAGTGCAATTGCAAATGTTTCACCATGATGCTCCAGTGACTTGTTCCAGACATGTGTTACATAAGATAACAAATCTCCTGTCAAACAATTCTCCATGTTTGAAGATTTCAAATAAGTCATAATATTATAGTTAATATATTTTTCGAACACTTTCGCAACAACCGACAAGATGATATCGGTCTGCAAATACTTGGGTCATTCTTATCTTTTTTTCCTTTTTTTGATACAGGCTGAACGCTAGCAAACTTCCAAATGTCTGGAAATACACCTTTCTTGTAAGATAGATAGTAGATAGTATGATAGGAGGGATATTATCAGGGCCTGATGATTTATTAGAATTTACTTGCAAAAGCATCTTACGTATGACATTCTTGCGAAAGATGATACGCTTCATTTTTTACGGTACCTGAGGAATTGGTTTTTGGCTGAAAATTAGGCGCAGTTAATGAAAAAGTTTTTCCAAGATCAGCTTTTTTCTTTGGGTTTATAATGGGTACATCCTTATGAATTGAAGGTGGTAGTGATGATTGAGTGAAATGTTTTGCACTGCTTTAACGGCCTAAAAAAATTGGCGAGAGCCCGTAGGATGCTCAGCAAATTTCGCTACTTTCGTTGAATTATAGCCATTTTTTTCTTTGTTTATCAATAACGAACACATGTTCCTGGCAACTTTATACTCTCGCAAGGTTTTTGAATTGGTTTTGATGTAATTGCGAAACGCAATTTTTTTTTTGTTTAATTGCCTCTTTGCATCTTTTGGTGAACCAAGGATCTACTTTCGGGATAATCTATTTGGTATAAATTTACGCATTCCTGCACGTATTACATCAGAAAATATCACAGCAACCATATTTATATCTTGTTCAACTAAGCAAGTTTGTTTCCATGGATACCATTCATAATGACTTTTGAAACCTTGCCAATCCGCATTTTTGTAGTCGTCGTGGATTGGCTTTAAACGGCATGGGCGTTTCAATATTTAGTGTAGTTGAGATCAAATTGTGATCAGATCCCTCCAGATGCTGTGATTTTGAATTTCACTATATTCGGATCGTTTATTAAAAATAAATCAAGAAGATTTCTTTTTTGACCTAGAATATCTGGAAATCTTGTTGGCTGGTCAATTATTTGCGTGTAGTTATGGTACAATGAAAATAATTCTACTTGTTTACCAAGTTAATCCGTTTTTGAACTGTGTCTAAGCCACTCTTTGTTGTACAAATTAAAGTCACCAAGTACAACGAATTTAGCATTTTCGTAGTCATTTAACCTGTCTATCTTATCAGAAGTCTTGAAAAATAACGTGTGTCATGACTCGCAGACAGAACGATATCGTTTGATTTCCTACATATTTAGGAAATCTTTAATTCTTCCTCATTTAGGAAGAAAGTGCGTCATATGGGCAAGAAAAACGCCACTAGCTGGATTATTGGCAACCCAATTTCAGTTTCGTTTGTCCACATTCTCCTAAAAAATTTTGCTTTTCACCTTTTTGCTTTAAGTTTTATTTTATTTTTCTTTATCTTATCATTAAAAAAAAATCAAACAAAACGTCATCATTACCTTAGAACCCATGTTGTTGTGAGACCTAGGACTTAAAAGGCTTTTATGTGTTGTAATTCATTTTACACAACACAAAAAAATTGGTAGACAGTTCCTAGTATCTTATATTAGTGCTTGTATATTGGCTCTGCATCGTAGTTTAAATTTAAGTTTGGCAAATTTAATTTTTTTTAAATAAATACTTTCACTAATCCAGTAACCAAGATTTCACAAGAAAAATGGAAATTCATTTTTAAAGAATTTGTGTTCTTTTCAACATGTGTAGCATTACTCCCTCTTAACTCAATAACTTTAAATATCCTCAGATAACATGTTGACCTTTTTTTGCTATACATTCGGAATGATTACGACCGATCAGAGCACACATTCTGTACAAGGTATATGAAAATGATCTCCGTCGGTAATAGAACCCGTGACCATTCAGTTAAAAGGCAATGTAGCAAACATTTTTTTCAAATAATTAGTTGATTTTGATCAGCCAATCACTTCTAACACTAAAGAACATGCTCGAGATGAGCGAAAGGGAATACACCCTAATCATTACAAAGTACGGTTTACTACACCTGCAAACCTCACAACCAAATCTATAAAATATCTTAAGACACTAACGGTTACAATAATGGACTATGAAAAATGTGGACTCGTCAGAAAAGTTTTTATAACGATCAACAAGGACAGTATTACCAAGACCTAGACCGCGAACGTGCAGTCTACTTTATAGTTATAAGAATAAAATTGACAACAGCATTATCGATGTCAGTTTTTGTAATAACGGACCACACTAAATACTATGTAGACATATTTTCAGACGGTCAAAGGACACCACAAATTTGAGTGCCATGTCATTATGGAAAAACTCCAGGGTAGTGATTTTGTAGCATTTTCACTCCTAGAGAAATAAAAGGAGAGATAAACTGGAATATATACAATTGTCTCTGATTGATTCATATAAATTGTCGATTAACTATTTCCATAGACGTCACATCGCTAATTGATTCGATTTGTATTGTAAGGAGAAATTTGAGTGTGGGTATGTAACATTTTTTTATTTTTTCCCAGGAGAGATGAGAGATAACAGGAGGGATGATGGTACAAAATCACTACCCCGAGGCGATATTTGCCTAAAATCAGTCGGGATAAATCGATTTAATCTACGCGGGCTCTCGTGAAATGGAATTCAGTAAGCAATTTTTACCAATTAACGCCCTCTCTGGGGAAAGAAAATTCAGAGAAATGTTTAACAAAGCTAGATCCCGCTTCATTCCAGCCGGCAGAACACAAAATATTAAATTAAACTTCCCACAAGAAGCTTGTGTACTTTCCTCCCAAAGAGATGACATCCATAAGGCAGATCCAACTGATTCTAGAATTCCGGGCCTGAACAAGCAGATAAATAAGATAGTAGTGGAACACAAACGTAACAAATGGAAAGATTTAGTAAGTCAAACTTTGGCACAAATAAAAGTCTGTGGAAGGTGATTAAGGGTTTAACACATCCGCGTCAATCGCATAACAACTGCATGATGTCCTTTGATGATATCCCAATCGAAAACCATAGAAAATGCGCAACAAATCTCAAACACACAGTTTACAGAAAAACAAAGTAAACATGAAAAAAACCAGGACAGTATTAAGACATATGCGCAAACTTAATACTGAAAATTTCGACGATATCATATTTTCCGAAGATGTTGGAAACGCAAATAAAGAAATCCAAACCATCTAAAGCTATTGCACCAGACGGCATCTCAGCCATCATGCTAAAACACATTGGACCCAAAGGGTTGAACTTTCTCACTACCATAAACACATTTCTAAATACACTCCAGATACCAAATATCTGGAAACGAGATTAAGTCCCATTTTGAAACCTGGCAAGCCTGAAGAAAATGGAGAATCCTATAGACCGATCTCTATCCTCTCATCGGTTGCAAAATTGATAGAAGCACTGCTACTACCTCGGTTAACTGGATCTTTCAAATTGGCGTCACATCAACATAGCTTTAGGAAAGCACATAGTACAACCACCGCGCTTCATAGAATTGAAAACCAAATTAGCGATGGTCTACACCAAAAACAACCCTGTGCTAGAACAATTTTAGTTGCACTTGACCTGTCAAAAACTTTCGACAGTGTCACACGCTGCACTACTGAACGACATATTCAACACTAATCTGCCAGGTCTAATAAAGCGCTGGTTGTGTAACTATCTAAGAGACCGCCAAACATACGTTGAGTTCCGCAACTCTAGATCTAAGATGAGAGTGCTCAGACAAGGAGTTCCACAAGGTGGAATTCTCTCCCCTTCATTATTCAACTTTTACCTAAATAGTCTACCGGCGCCATCGGAAGTAATAATCATCACGTCGTATGCAGACGACTGCACGGTGCTTGCGACAGGAAAGAACCTGGATCAACTCACTAATGTCCTAAACACCTACCTTAACACCTTGAATGAATGGTTTAAAACCAAAAAATTGAAACTGTCCATCGAAAAGTCCACTTCCACACTTTTCACCGCATTGACAACATACTAATTCCTACGGTCAAAAATCCAAAACTGCTGGGGGTAATATTTGATCCACTACTTAAATCCAACGCTCATTCTCAACAAGTGAATACAAAACTAAAAAACAGAAATAATGCACTAGCGGGTAGTTCGTGGGGTAAGGATAAAAACACTATTATAACAGCATATAAAGCAATAGGAGGGCCTTTCATAAATTACGCCACTACCATATGGAAACCCCAAGTCGCTCTGACACCCACTGGAATAAGTTACAAATAACACAGAACGCAGCCTTGCGTACAGCAACCGGATGTCATTTGATGGCCCGCCGAGATCACCTATACGAGGAATGTAACATATTGCCGGTCCGTGAACACAACGAAATGCTTACCAAACAAAATCTTTGGTCCTGTCATAAAGAGCAACATCCCTGCAATGACACCTTATCCATGAAAACACCACCTAGAGACATAAGAAGGACGGCGAAATGCTTCCTACAAGATGTTCAAAACAATCAAGACATCGGTAACATCGACGAGCCTACGTATAAGACGGGGTTAAAATATATAGATACCAAAGCCGTTGAAGACACAATAAAGAACTACGCCCCGAATCGAGTTCTTAATAGCAAACCACCACAAGTCGCGGCCGAAGAAGTAAAACTGCTACGCAGCACCAGAACCATCCTAGCGCAGTTAAGATCCGGTTGGTCACGCATCTTAAATAACTACATGAGTAGAATTAACCAGGAAATTGTTGAAGTGTCCCACATGTGAGGGCACGCCACATGATGCTAACCACCTTTTCAATTGTCCAGAGAAACCAACCAACCTGGCGAAGGAAGATCTGTGGTACCGCCCAAGGGCAGTAGCAGAGTTCCTGAATCTGGACTTGGAGCCGGAAGAAAAGCACCACATCTCGTCGATACAACAACAACATACAGATGAAAGATGTTTTGAAAATAATTGGAATGAAGAATAAATTTTTACTGTGTACTTTATTATAAATTTCTCTAATCCGACCAACAGAAGATGAATTTCTTTTTACCCTATTATCTTATGAGTAAATTTAGTTAAAAAAAAAGTCATTCTATTATCAAAACTTCTACATAAAATAATCGATTCAACTCTTGGCAAAGATTATAATATAAAACAAACAATTGCTCTATATACCTCAATTCTAATAGTGTATTCTATTCGGCTGTACCGAACAAGTTCTAACACCGAATTATCGAGTTTTGCATTCTTTTGGAAAGAATTTCAATACAAAAAAAATAATTCGGTGTTGGAACTGTACTGAAATTTGTTCGGTACAGCCGAAAAGAATACACTAAGATTTTACAATAGCTGAAAGATATACGGAAAAATAGTCAAAGAAATTCATCTTTATGTTGACAAAAACCCTTTAATTTTTATGGATAGCCAATGTGTCTAATCTGATTCTGATATGAACTTTTCATTTTTTTATTAAACCTTAATTATATATATTAATCAAATCTTAATATCTGAAACAAAAATAAAATTTTTGGTATGTACAAATCAGAGACCATCATTCGCTAACCACTATCATTTTCTGCTCCGTGTAACTGTGTACATAAACAAAAATAATTTAAAAACACTCATACCATTCCAGAAGGAAGTGAATGTGACATTCCCCACATACGTCCGCCACTAAAATTATAAAAAAAAAATTAGTTTATCTATTTATCCCATTCTTGTTTTATTTTATTAAAATTATTTTTTTTTAATGGCGGATTTTCATTTAAGTATTGTCAAGAATTCAAGAAAAAAAACATAGGTTATGTTTGGTTCCAAACAAACAAATCAATATTTTTATTTATGTGGAAGCATAGAACATAGAGAAAAAAAATTTTTACCTCGACCTAAATGGTGCATAACCATTCAGTTTGCTATACATATTTTATGATTTTTTAAACAATAAAAATAATTAAAATGATAATAACTTCAATTTAAACAATAGAATTCTTATTAATTATTATATTTGTCATATACAATGCCGCATTGCGTTCTTAAACTTTATATATTTTGTAACAATAATCAACTTTTTCAGTAAAAAAAAATTATTTCACGCAGTTTGACACACAATAAGAACGAAACAGAAGCGAAGCACTAAATTATTTTTGACAGTTTATAAAAATCAGACAAACAACTTAAAGAAAAAAAAATACACATATCAAATTTTCGAACGCATCGGTTGAGATGCAAAAAAAAAATTATTATTTGTAATTTCATTATATTTTTCTCATTTCTACAATATCCTCTATGATAGATTTTGTTGATATAATTTGAATTAATCCCAATTAAATATTCTTCCTGGAGTTGGAAGTTTTGTCTTCGCTTCACTAAAACAATCATTTATAATAATTTTTAAATATTCATGTAACTGATAATATTACCCTTTGCCGGATTCTAATAAGTTAGTTCCAGATAATACAATCGGGGAATATACTTCCCTTCTTGGATCACGATTACAGTAATTGTTTGCATTAAGTCTGAAACAAATACAAAATTATTAATAAAAAATTTATTTTATTTTCAATTATTTTCTACTTATGCGCTGGTCCGTCAGGAAGTACGGGTTGGGGTTGTGTTCTCGCAGATAAAGCTTGCTCAAATCTTGTATGTAACGTATGCTTTCTCTGAAAAAGATAAATCACATAACCTTTATATTACATAATTTATTCTAAACCATAGTTACTCCAAGAAGGAAATTTCTGAATGCTCTTAGGGCAGGAGATATATCACGAGGAACTACTTTAGACATGATTTGATTTATTTCAAATTATTGTGATTGTTAAAAATTTATTTTTTTGACATAAAATTATATTCAATTTTCTTTTCGATTTCCAAATAGCAAAATATAATTGAAAATAAACATGAAGTTTGTCACAGTTGGAACATATATGTCCGCTTAATTTTACACAAAAATGTGATGGGTCAAGAAAATATTCTTGGGTTATATCAGGATTCTATGAAATTAATAACTAATAAGGAACGTACACTGATAACAAATAGCATAATATAAACAATATAAACAAATAGCAAATTATAAACATATATATAAAAATATAAATAAACAATTTTATTTGATAACAAGAACGCATGCGATCGATCGTTTTGGCTGATTTATAATTTTTTTAGTTTTTGTTCAACCGATGAGATATAGACTTGAAATCTTTTCAAATTTATAAAACGGGACACGATCGTTCACAACCCCGATTTTTTTTTTCTACGCTTATCTTTCTCTCCTACTCTGGACGATATTAGAACTCAGCCCAAACATTAAAATTCGAAAATCGGTTCTGTTTATCTATGCCAATTTGTACCGGCCTTCGAAATAGCTTAAAGATAGGATTTTAGCGTATGTCCCCCGCTGCAATTGGTTCTCTTGAAAACCAAGAATCTTATTGAACATAAACAGAGGATTGGCCGTAAATATGACGTATATTTAAGAACTCACAAATTTAATTGGTCGCTTTTCGTAGGGTGACCAGATGTACTCTTTTAAAGAGTATTATACTCTTTTCGAACAGGTTTTACTCCTTACTCTTTTTTTAACCAAATGTGTTAAATATACTCTTTTACAAATTTTATTTTTTACGGAAAATATATTACAAAATAGATGAAAAAAGTGATCTACGCAGGTGAAAAAGTCAAGATTTGAACTTGACCATTTTTGATTTTCCTGAAACTTGGCATATAAGTAGTATGGACAAAATAAAATATACTACTTATTTTAAAAATTTTATAAAGTGCATAGTTTGAACATAGGGAGCATCCCAACAACATGCATGAAAAATAAAAATTCTGCCAATCCGATATAACGTTGAAATTAAATTGCTCAAGAACGGCTATACCGATTTCATCAAACTTTTTTTTTTTGATAGATGATTAGTTAGTCGTTTGAAAAAAAAATTAATTTATTGTTTTTGTAATTAATTTTTAAATAAAAATATTAAAAAAACTTTTTTAAAGATGGAGCTAGGGTCGAAGATCAATTAGAATTTAATTAATTTTTTTCTGAAAATAGTTCAATCCTTACTCTAAAATATATCAAATTAGCTCAGAGGCGTTAATTTTTGTTCTTGAGATATTTAATTTTAAAGATTTTTAGTACGACTGAAATTCGAATTTTTCTTCATTTTTTCAAACAACTTCCATTAATAAAAAATTTTAAAATCAATTAAATTTTAACTTTTTTTTTTTTAAATATAGCTTTAACCTTACTTTAAAATTTTTCAAATTTACAAAGAGGCGTTAATTCGTGTTCTTGAGATATTTAATTAAAAAGATTTTTAGTCCGATTAAAATTCTAATTGTTCATTACTTTCTCGAACTTCAGTGGTTAAAATTTTTTGATGATATAAATTATTCGAAAAAATAATGAACAACTAGAATATTAATCGGACTAAAAATCTTTAAAATTAAATATCTCAAGAACACGAATTAATGCCTCTTTGTAAATTTGATATATTTTAAAGTAAGGTTAGAGTTATATTTTAGAAAAAAAAGTTAAAATTTAATTGATTTTAAAATCTTTTGTTAATGGAAGTTGTTTGAAAAAATGAAGGAAAATTCGAATTTCAGTCGTACTAAAAATCTTTAAAATTAAATATCTCTGTTTGTTGAAAAACAAAAAAAGGACGATTTTTGAGATATGAGCTTTGAAGTAAACCAAGTTTTAACGCGCCGCCTAGCGGAAAGAGAAAAATTATTAATTTCCAACTTACACATTTCGATTATGCAACTATTTTTCTCTTTTCTCAACATGTTGCTGCAGCATTTTGCTGGAACTTGTCTCTGCAACATGTTGCTGGAACTTGTTGCTGCAACATATTGCTGGCACATGTTAATGCAACATGTTACTGAAATTTGTTGCTACAACTTGTTGGTGCAACAAGTTGCTGCAACTTGTTGTTGCAACATGTTGTAGTAACTTGTTGCTCTAACATGTTGCTGGAACTTGTGACTACAACATGTTGCTGGAACTTGTTGCTGCAACATTTTACTAGAACTTATTGCTGCCACAAGTTCAAGCAAAATGTCGTAGTAACAAGTTGCAGCAACAAGTTTCAGCAACATGTCGCAGTAACATGTTGCAGCAACAAGTTCCAGCAACATTTTGCAGTCACAAGTTCCAGCAATATGTTGCAGCAACATGTAGCGACATGTTGCGCATTCAGTATGGAAAGGTAATAAACGTTGATAGTGTATCTTGTTTAGATATTAATATTAAGGCTATTACTATTATGTTCAACAATACATTTTTTGGTTTGTTCAAAACTAAACAAGATAATATAATTTTTAAAAAATAAAAAAAGCACCTTATGCTTGTTTACTGAGTTTTATTAAGTTTTTTTTTACTATATACGCATTTCGAAAGCTATGCTTTCATCATCTGTAGTATATAAAAACTCAACAGATGATGAAAGCATAGCTTTCGAAATGCGTATATAGTAAAATATAAAAAATAATAAAACTCAGTAAACAAGAATAAGGTGCTTTTTCATTCATTTTTAAAAAATTATTATTTTGAGTCGTTTTCAATAGGAAATTTTATTTCCTCTAATTCCTATCCATTTTGATCGTTTCTTATCGTAAAAGCCAAATTATGTTGTATTATCCTATCGTTTTAAATCGTTTTCAATAGGAATTTTTTTTCTACAATTCTATGAATTCACACAAGGTATTGTCTAGAAATTTAATGCAAAAAATCCCGTATAATGTAAAAACATTTCCATCATATGGAGTCTAATGACAGTGGAATAATTCAACTTAAGCAAAATAAATAAGTGATGAAGAAGTTTCAACTTCGAAATTGACATCGCCTCAACGGCGTAATCAACAACATGTCTTGCTAAGGATTCCAACCAGGCACTGTGGAGGAAGGTCAGTTTTTTTCTGAGAGACTTCCAACCATACCTTTGAATTGAAAAAATTTCAATTACTTCTTTACTTACTTGAGTTTAATTGATCACAAAAAATCCACAATAATTTAAATTCCCTTAGTGTAGTCTAATATAAATACATATAGGACTATAAATTGACCAAGTGTCACCCATTGATTTCACATTGATTGGAAACAATCAATAATGACTATACAATCGTGACTTAGGATGTTAATTAGAATAGAAATATTCCCCATTCTATGAATTCACACAAAGTATTGTCTAGATATTGAATGCAAAAAATCCCATATATATACTTACACTAAATCATTTTCGATTTGATTTTTACGAATTGGTTGATGTTAAATATATTTTTTGGTAATTGGTTTTTTTTCTAAAACATAAACATAAACATTTTCTTTATTTAGTGAAATTTTTGCACATAAATGAAATATTTTAAATTTTTTTAAGAGGAAGATGTAAATGGTGGATTATTCATGTTATTTGATTTGTTGCTGCTATATATCTTTAAAACAAATTCGCACTTGTATCTTTATTTTTTATTTATACCCTCATTCACTCTCTAGGAAACCAGATTCAAACCCCCCAGCCGAGTAGCGACCCGTATTAATGTGCGACACTAAAGAAATCTGGTTAAAAATGGCGCCGAAACAGGGATCATAGAATTGTCTTAAATAACAATCTCGTTTTGGTTTTACATGTATTGTTTTTTCTTAAGTCGATCGATATTAGCGTAAGAGAAGAAATTCTACTTAAATAATTCTACTTAAATATCTTCGTCAGATGAAGTGTTCTCTCCCATATAAAAATGTGTTAACACCAATTAGCTCTTCAAGGGAAATGAACCAGGACTTGCGGAAAACAAAAGAAATGTAGCTGTTGAATTTAAAAACATCAACTATTTGCAAAGAACCTCTTAATCTTGAAAATGTAGAGCGTTCCTATGTAGCCCCCTCCAAATTCGATAAACTATCGCCAGACATCAAAACCACCGAATAACTAGCCTTACAAACTCTCTTGGGCTCATTCCTCAAACTTAAAAGAATTCGTTGGGCTCTCTAAATTGAATCTGGTTTTGGTTCTTCGGCAGGGCTTTTTTAAAAGATTTGTTTGCCGGGTTGAATATTTAGCTGAAACCAAACATATCTTACCAAAATGTTTTGTTAATAAAATATTTCATCTTCTGAAATGATTAGTGGGCGAAGGATACTGAACTTATCAAGAGCGACTATATAAAAAGGATGCAAGACCAACGGTCAGCTGCCAACCTCAGAAGTTTAATGGAAGTAAAAAAATAAAAACCTAAAGATACTTTTGTGGAATTTTATGATGAAATTATGGCCATGTCCCTTCAATTCAATGAGCCTATGTCGGATGATGAATTAATTAGTTTATTGCACGGTAATAGGGGTGCAAATAGCTCTTGCCGATATGGAAATCAGGTTAATTAGCAAATTAATTTCGGCAAAAAAATGAAATTACAACAATCCATAATATTCAATCGGAATGGTCAGATTTTCAAGTAATTCCTAAGCAATTGAATAATTTTGCACCTCCTAATTCTTACAGCAATATTAAAAATTCCTCAACCTCCAATATAGGTAGACTAGCTATGCAATTATCTCGAGATCTAACCATTTCTATTTCTAACCTTTTTTGGTTCGGTGGGGAAGAAGCAATATTAAAGCGATTTTGTCAATTTATGACCAGTTTTATGCAGCAATCGTGTTATTTTGACTAATTTTGATTACATGATTATCCAGAACTATACCTTCTAGCTCAGTTTTTCTAGTTTTCAAATTACAGCAATAATAAAAATTAACGACCTGTATAACTGATTCATATTGTGATATTTACTACAAATACAACACGATTAAACTCATAAATAAAATAAATGTATGCTAACCAACATATTTAAGTAAGTAAATGAACTTCTACAACCTTGCTAACAACTTTATTTTTGGTTCTGATCATACATTTTTTTTTGTCAATTTTTTGAATGAATTGCCATAAATATATTTGTATGTGTGCAATAAAAAATCATATATTGCGCTAATTTTACAACAACAACAAATCAATCAATTTTTATTCCAAAAATGGCAGTAGCGATCTTGATTTCCAAAATAAAAAAAAAAATTTAATATTTTTAATGAAATTAAAAAGTGAAATTCTATAAACATGTAATAATTATTTCCTCTTACCCGTTCATTACACTTATTTCATTTTATATAAGTTGAAGTTCACTTGAGTTCAATTTCAATATTGTTGAAGAAGGTCAGTTATGTTGCTTATGGTAGTACCAAGGGTTTTTATTCTTTCTTTTTTATTGTTTTTTAATTTTTAATTTGAAGAAATTTGACCCAGAAACCGTCAAATATTTTTCTAATTGACTGATTGATATTAATAATGGAGTGAGTAAGCGCAAAGTTTTGGAAAGAGGAAATTAAAATCGTTAAAGTTCAATAAATAGTTTTCGGCTCAGTTAGTAGTTTTGGGGGATAAACGTTTTGTTGAGAGTTAGTTAAATAATTTTCAATGTTAAGTTATCTAACATAAAATAAATTTTTTGGTTATATCAATGTTACACTTCACTTAATGGGATTTTTTCAGTTTGGAGGAAAATTTTAATGATTTAACCTAATAACCTACTTTTAAATAACCGAATATAGATATATCTGCACTACTGGCATGTCGAACATGTCGTATATGAAGTAAAAAATTAGTTCGCCAATAGTTACCTAC
Source organism: Diogma glabrata (assembly GCA_963693315.1). Taxonomy (NCBI): domain Eukaryota; kingdom Metazoa; phylum Arthropoda; class Insecta; order Diptera; family Cylindrotomidae; genus Diogma; species Diogma glabrata. Next base: position 53,812,622 of record OY856188.1, read on the forward strand.
AATCGATCTGGAGGTTTATACAATTCAAATTGTCAGTTGTATTTTCAATTCAAGGTCACCAATACCCACGTCGCCAACATACCCAACCAGGAATAGATCAAACTCACATTTTAAATTGCTGCCTTCATACGAATACGATAAATAAAAAGAAAATGAAGTCACCCTGGTAACATATTGGTTAAAACTAGTAGTGCTTGTCACAATATGTATAGTGTTCCCACCAAATCTTGGGTCGACAGTTTTTACTGTTATAGTTCCCCAACCACTGCGATAAAATGCCCATCCGTCGATTTTAGTATTCTCGTAATAAATGAAACCAGTTTAAATTTTAAATAAATAAACATAGCAAATTAATTTCACTCAACCTTTAGTTGATTAAAAAAAATTCGAAATAGTCAATCTGTCTTTTCACGATAAAACTAAAATCAAAATCTTTAAGCCCATCTATATTTTTGAGATCAACATTTATAATCACAAAATTATTAATTAAAAATAAATAAATTAAATTAAATTGATGGAGGTTGACAAATTAATATCATAACCTGACATTTCCGACAAATAAAACAAACAAACATAAAAAAATTAACAAATTTCTGGTCAAAACTTATCATAATAATCTCAAACAATCTTATAATGTGTCTGTCTCGCGGCACAAATGTGCTATGGTTAGTACACAATATATTCTTATACTCACACCATTGTTGTTGTTGTTGTTTGTTTTGGTGTCTTATTTTAATATTTTGTTTATTAAATTGTTTAATTTGTCTGTTAAAAAAACTGATTTATCTTAAAACGTTTGACGTTAAAAAAAATCTAAAAAATCAGTTTTGGCCTTCAACAGTAATTATAAGAAATTTTAATTTCTTTGTATTCAAAACATCGAATAGTTGAACTTAAAATCGAATTAATAGTATAAAAGAAATTAATTGAGTTTGATATTAAGCAAAGAAATGTTGGGAAATAAATTATTGTTACTCTATGAGGAAATAGTGGTTTTATGTACAAATACTTTACTCCTTGATATTTGGGAAACTGTCAACTGGTTTTTATGAACTATGTTAAGAAATAAATTTGGTTTGTTACTTGATATATTTATATGCAACAAAGAAACGGAAGCTTAAAAAATAAAGGAAAACAAGTTTAAAATGAGGAGTAGTAAAAGACAGAGAAGTTGTGGATATCCGTTGCTTGACGAGCTTGTACATCCTGCTCCGGTTTGGTATCAATGACTCTGCTTAATGGCCATTTATTCCGAGTAAAACTTTTCATCAACGATGACCACATCATCGATTTCGATAGGCTTAACTTTGTCAAACCATTTTGTTTGATGAGTTAATGTCGCCGCATATTCTAAAAGAGCTCACCAATCGTTTGTGAAATTTTCCAACTGTCGCGAAGTAATAAAAAGCCATCTAAAATCAATCCTGCGGTTTGGGGGTAGGAGCTTCAAGATTTTCTAATCTCACCGGCATGTTTGTTAATGGTCTCGAATTAACTATCATTTTACTATCATTAGACACCCACGAAGTAACTCATCAGTCGGCGTTCTCTGTGGCAGCAGCTTCTTCAAGTTTGATTTAATCGAACGTACGAGTCACTCCCAAGCACCACCCTTATGTGGTGATAACGGTGGATTAAATTTCCATTTGGTATTGAAGAATTTATGACGTAACTTGTCTTCTTGGATCTCTGCGATTGCTTTACGTAGTTTATGTTGGCAATTTGATTTCACTGAGTTTAATATCATTCGTGGTTGAGGGATTTCGAGTTTTTGACGCACTTCATTGACAACAATCTCAGAGCTTTGATGCAAGTACTTCTCATGAAAGTCATTTAAAATTAATTTGGATGTTTGGCAATTGGTCAAATAAACTAGTCCAAGTGTTTCATTTTCTGTGTTTTGTAGCACTGATTGGCTCGTCCCATTCGATGCTACTTCTTCAAATTTCTTGAAACAATATTTTTGGATACACGAGGAAAAAGGCAAATAACCCGAGTATGGATCATAGACCGACATCAAAATTCGTAACACCTCACCCTTTGTTGACTTTCCGTTACCGTTAAGAATGTCCTTTTGAAATTTCTCGTAATTCACAAAGTACGTAAATTTGTCAAGATTGAGTAGCCACCACATTTCCAATATTTTTTCCATATATGGACCGCCATCAACATTCAGATTTCCTTGCGATTGCTTCGACGATTCTCCGAACGTGTCCAAAACAATCTTTGAATTCGAAACCCAATTGCGTATATCGAAATTTGCTTGTTGGTGAACGCATTTGACCCATTTACCACCGATCGTGCTTCATCTTCCATCGAAAAGCTATCCAAATAATCGTCAACACAATGTCGTTCGATTATAGCCTTGATGACGTAGTTCTTCTTGGTCCCAGATTGCAAGAATCAGATCGTATATACGTGAGACCAGAGCTGCTCCTCCATTTTTCAAAAGTTCTGCGGGAATTCCATCGAAACCTGGTGATTTGCCATTTTTCAGTTTTTGCAATTGCAGCTTCCACTTCCTCTATTGCTGGGTAAGGGACAAAAATCTCCTCAGTTGATGGAGCAATTGCTCGAATAGGATGAACTTCATTCGTCCTATTCAATAGGTCTTGAAAGTGGGATCGCCACACTGCCAGCACATCACGTTCACTTGTTGTAAGTACATTATTTTCATTTTTGATGGCTGTAGATCTTGGGTGGAAATCTTTTGTCAGATTCCGTGCATTGGCAAAGCACTCTTTTGAATTTCCGTTGGCCGCATGTTGGTTGATGTTTTCGATGCAGCTCTTCATGTGTTCGCGTTTCTTTTTACGTAGAAATTTTGCTGAGGCTTTCCTGGCGCATAGATAATCAGCTTGGGAGCTTCGGGTGTTCCTTGTTAACCATTTTTCTCGCAGTTTTTGTTTATGTTCAACGGATTGGCTTGGCGGCACTCGTCGTCGAACAATTCGTTGTGTGATTTCGGTGGCCGCTTTCCGATTGTAGTTTGTGCTGCGGCTATAATGGTTGATTGAAGCGTTTGCCATTCTTCTTGTATGTTTAATGGCATCTCAGAAGAGATGTCATGCTCTTCTATGTTTTGTGTTATTATTTCCTGATATCTGTTCAGCATTTCCGGATGTTTAAATGCATCGACGTTCCAGCGCACGGTCTTTTTTGCTTGTCTATTAAATGTAGATGATAATTTGCACTTGTACTTAAAGATGGCAAGCATATGATCAGTGTCCATATCAGCACCTCTGTATGATCGAACGTCAGTTACACTTGTGGAGTGTCTTTTAGAGATCATGACGTGATCGATTTGATTTTCCGTTCTTCCGTCATTTGATTTCCACGTTGCCTTGTGAATTCTCTTGTGAGGGAAGAAAGTGCTGGAAATTACTAGATCATACATCATAGCCAGCTCGGCTGCGCGAAAACCGTTATTGTTGCTGGTATGATGCAAGCTGTTAGGGCCGATATGTGTTTTAAGTTCTGCAATCCTACCGATTTGAGCATTAAAGTCACCTACCACGATTTTTATATCGTGCCGCGGGATTCTATTGATGACTTCTTCGAGTTCTAGGAAGAACAGGTCTTTAATATCATCTGCTTTATCTTCAGTAGGTGCATGAACATTAACGATCGTTACATTGAATTTTTGCGTGCGGATTCTTAGTGTGCATAACCGCATATTAATTGGGCAGAAGTCGATAGCATGCTGATTTAAGGTCACCAGAAACAACCTTTTTACACGTTTATATAGCGAGCCGCTTGATCCAAGTCAGACGCCCGCTGCGAGCCACTCCTAACATGGAGAACAGACGCTTTCTACAAATTTATATAGCGAGCCGCTTGATCCAAGACAGACGCCCGCTCCAAGCCGCCCCTAACATGGAGAACAGACGCTTGAGTTGCATTGGTTTTATGGCGCCGATGACTCGCCATGGTGCAGAATCATTGAGTATAAGCAGTATTTACTCTGCCCCTCTCAACTACACCAACCTAATTCTGTTAGCGTTACCCAGGTAGCACGGCGTGGACGTAGAATTTCGGATTTTCGCTACCCAAGTGATGTTGGGAAAGATGTGATGGTGAGAAGATTAATTAAAAGCTGCTAGGAGTGTATTGCTGCCTCTAAACTCTATCAGGGTCCTGTATAACTTTGCTTTCCGCAGTCATGTGGTTTCCCTATAGGAGTTTGCTATCTAGAACTGCTGCCTGATATTTTGTCTCCTGCGTGCAGATTCAATTACGCATTATGATGGGTTTTATCCAGACTAGCAAAATGTTCAGGCATGTCCTATTACGATTCGGGCCGGATCAGGGTGTAATAAGGTAAGTCCAAATATGGCATTTGCATCCGGCCCCTATCAGAAATCATACACTGAAAGAAAAAATTAGGTCACTACAACCACTTTTGTGCCAACCGAATATTTCTTGTCACAATAACCTCAAATTCGGTTGATTTATCTTCAAAATATACATACAAAATATACACACAACAACCGAATTGAAGACACAGCAACCGAATGTGATGTCATCGTGATCGAATAGTCACTGAGCCAACTGAATGATATATTTTTTTTCTAGTGTATCTGATTTCACTACTAGGGCGTGCCATTTGTCATGATCCGGTAGGAACTGCGACGACCTATCCCATCCCTTGTAGTAAATCTTAGATCAGAACGGATCAGAATGGTAAGGTAAGGTAAGGTATAGGATCACGCCTTGGATAACCTCTTTCAGTGCCAAGGATAATTTTATAACCAGCGTTAGTTTCTGCTGCTCTAGTTCGCAGCATCTTACACATTCAGTTAGCTGTGGTGCTGTTAAAGTTTTTCTCAACTAAAGCCTTCTTGACCATTTCATATGAGGTGTTGTCGAAGGCTCCTTCAAATTCTTAGAAATGCACAGACAGCAACTTCCTTGTTGTCCACCGCCTCCCATTTGCGTCTGTGCTGAATGGCGTCTTTTAGCGTTAATAACTTTTAGTGTTAATATCAAACTCCAACTTTAGTGTTAATATCACTTTTGTTGTTCTACGTGGTTCTGGAGTTTGTCCAAGTGCCAGACTACTTCGAGCAATTCCTATGAGGTGACGTAACCATAATTTCTTTCACTTGTAGGAGAGTTGAGACTACTCCGTCCACCCCTTATGATTTGTACGGTCGTCCGTAAAAATGTAACAGCCACTCTCTAGTCTACTGGGCTTGGTATTTTATTCCTTTTATTACTATGCATGAGCTATTGCCTCCAGGAATCTTTGTTTCCAAAAAATTCATCTTAGCACCATTTTTCACAAGCGGCCTGTGAAGCCTAGCGGCTACATGAGTTGCAGAGATATTATCACAGAAATTCCCTTTTAATTGCAGTATAATAGGTGGGAACACCTTCGAACAGTTTTGCCAGTTTCCGAATTGTGTTGCTATGTTGAAGAGTCACCGTACTTCACAAAACCATGCCCGATTGCTCTTTTACATTGGGTCAGCTTAGGAACTGCGATGCCATGGCGATTGCTAGGTTTACTTCTGCTACACCGTCTCATTTCAGCATAATGTTTGAAAGATCGGCATAAAGCAAACCTTCTTTAATGTCCTCCTCAAATAAGTACTTTGTGTTCAAGGGTTCCTAACCGAGAGTAAATCCTCTTTCTTAATATCCAGTTCAAACAGAATAGTTCTATAATTCGATACGGAGGACTCATTTGAGACTCTCCATATCTTTATGATCTGTCCGATACCGATGGTGCCTACCGTTAGATCTAACACCTTTTGTCTTGTGACAAAAGTAGGTGTGTTGCCAACGTTTAACAAGCTTACATTTTCTTTAATTAAATATTCAAACAGAAATTTACATCCCTGGTTTGAGGCCGTGCTACCTCATGCGTATTTTCATCACCCCCAATGGTAAGAGGACGCTTCTTCTTCTTATTTTAAAGGCCCCGCACCCTGTTTTTGTGGATCCAAGGTTCATGTAACAGCATGAACCTTAACTGTTTCTTTGTGAATATCCTGGTAACCAAATCTGTTATTGGATGGTGAATATTTACTTGGGTTACGTGCAAGTTTTCTGCCGAAGCCATTATATGTTGTTAGAGAGGACTAATCTTGTCTTAATTGATCAGCATACACCTCCTCCTCTTTCACATCATCGATGCTACTGATATCCTCTGCAGAAGCATCCTTACAATCTCCTGCAACAATTTTATCTACCGTGGTGGTGGTATCTGAGGTTCCTGTGCCCTTATCTTCCAGCAGCGCCAGAAATTTCACACTAGGCTTTCTAGCACTGCTCGGGAGAAAGACGGTAACCTAGTGAAGGATCGGGATATCATCTCTTATTCTCGTCATATATGAATGTTCATACCTACTTCAACGTTCGACGTCGCATCATGTATCCAGATTTGAAGTAAATATTGTTATAGAAACCAGTTTCGGTTCTACACCAGGATATATTAATAATTACCGCAAACAAAAAAAATCAAAATGGCTTCTGTAACGGGAAAAATCTCTATACAAAAAAAATTTATTATAACATGTTAACAATATGGTTGAATAAGAGGAACAATTAATAATAATGATAAAAATAAAAATGGCCTCCTTCTCAATGCCCAATTATCTATTTACAACTTAACTAAAATTGATACCAGTGGGTTCAACACAACGACTAGGTCTTTTAAAAAGGCTTTTATTTATCTCTTTTGCTTTGGTTTTCTTATTCAATTCAACAACAAAAATTATCCCATATATTGAAAATCTGCCGTAAAAAAACAAATAAAACAGACAGAGAAAAATCACTCAAACAAACCGTCTCCCACCATCAAATCATAACAATAATCAGTTTTTAATATTCTGAAAACATCTCAGTTAAAAAAACACATAAATCGGATCGCCAGTTGATCAACATCAACGCATCTGCGCGGATTTTAATCTACTCTATTTTGTTATCTGTTCAATAAAAAAACTATATATTTGTTTCTCATCAAAAAATAAAATAAAACAACAATCGATTATACACAAAATATGGAACGGAAATATATGATCCGTTAATTGAGTTCGAATGAAAGAATATACATTATGAAGTAATAAACTAAAAGATCTTAAGTTGTTGGTCGTTACAATATATCCAAACCCAATAATGTGATTAACACAGCCTATTGTCAGTTGACTGATGACTCATCATCCCTTCTTTAACTAAACCCAGCTCCTCCACACTTAGCATCATCTGGGGGTGGTTTAAAAGCCAGAAAAGCTTCGCTCAATATAGTGTTGTTCCCGTGTTTGATGGGTAGCCCTCCTGTATGACGGTAGGACCTTTTCCATTTCATAGCCTTTTTCTTTCATCCCTGCGGAGACAACCCCTCCACGAGAAACTTCAAGTACCGGCAGGTTGTCAGCGGGATGTCCTGCCCTCGGTAAAAGAAGGATAGGCCTTTGCTAGTTCTGTCATTTATCCTGATGCTCACCACCCGAGCTGTACTGCTTCCAGGCTTAACAGTGATATTTACTGCTGGCTCCCGAACTATACTGATCCCGCATTATCAGTGTTTTTTTGCCGCTATCACGATCTCATCATCGGCGGGCCGTGGAAACCTACTCCTTCGCCTGCCACTTGTTCCTTCTTCACGCGTCGTAACGGTGGCATCCCGTTTTTTAAAGGGGTTTGAATTCGTTTTGGTTCTGATTTATAGTTTTTGTTCATATTTTGTTCCCAAGTCAGAACTATGACTAGACAAGGCAAAATACACTTGGAGGTTTCTGGTTATCCAAGTGAAGCGTTCGAGACTGCGCAATTTGAAAGGATTCCAATATGGCTGATCCGCAGCACGGCTTGCATGACACCACTAATCCGGCCCACTTGCCAGTCAATCAACTTTCCTGCCCCACCACTACGTAGTTTGTTTGCACACCATGTAAGATTATCATGTTATACACGACGTTCCATAACAGGTGTAAGAAATAAGTGGAGTGCAAGAGCACGAAGCAAACTAAGGCAACCAGCAATGGTAACCCCACTGGTAATTTGTCTTGTCGCACTAGTTCAGGACAATGTTTAAAATTTTTTGGAAAACGCTAGGTGATATAGTGAACAAAAAAAAATCACCTGCATTTTTATCAATTGCATGTCAGATAAATGAAAAAAAAATAGTGTAGTTACCACTTCTTCATCTGCAGTGAATTCACCAAAAAAATGAGAGCAACTAGAATGTTAACTTGTTCAAAAATGAACATTAAACAGTAAAAAATATTATGTGCGAAAAAGTTTTTGTTTTATTCAGAACTGGGTATGTTTAGTGTATTAGCATATAATATATTATACATAAACGTCTTTAAATATCCGAAGATACCATACTACCCGACTAGCATTATGTAAGGGCTTAGATCTGGACCGGATACGGCACAATGACTAGGTCCTGATCAGTTGTGTAACGCCTCATACTATCCAAACCGAATCAGCCAGCCCTACTAGAAATGGACCAGGACCGGATCATTTAAAATAGGGCATTTTCTTTAATATTAATTAAAAAATTTAAAAAATTTACTACTACATACATTAGAAAAAAACGTTTATAAAAATATTCTAACTTTATACTTACCTATATGTATTCATAACGCCGAGAAACGATAACTAAAGTATATGCGAAATTTCGCAAATTGTGTACATCTAAAATGGATAATACTCTAGTGAATTTTAACCAAATGAAATAGGGCTCAGATCAGAACAAATAGGACATACCTTAATAGAGCAATTCCACGTCACCGCAACATCGATGTTCCTGACCCCCTCTGATTTCGATAAAATTTCATATACAGATAGCCAATGAAAAAATAAAAATACCCTTTCTTTCAAAAAATTAAATTTCGCTCAAGGGATGACACAGGGTGGTGGCAAAGTTTTAGGGGTTTGCGAAACATGAGTAACTTTGAATATCGATTGCTAACGATTGACAAAACCGATTTAAGTCATTTATAGCTCATTGGAAAGGTAATTGATAGGACTTATACTTATAAAAAAAATTACTAAAAATTTTTTAATAATTTTTTAAAATTGTTTTAAACTTAAAAAAAATTTCAAAGATGGCGCTGTTGGGGGTACCCTCACTTTTACCACTTTTTATTTCCAGAAAAAAAATGTTTAATTAGTTTGTAATCTAAAACGAAAGTTTCCCAAGTACATAATTTCTCGTTTTAAAAATAAAATTTTTACAAAATTTTCATTCCCGTTTTTTTTTTCAATTTTTTTTTAACCAATGCAGTGAATCATTTATTTAACTCAACCCACCGGAATTCTTGTTTTATAATAATTTAATGGCCATTTAACTATTTTAAGGATAAAAATTAAGTATTTGAGGGTGTGAATGCTTTTTACATAATATATCTTTTCATCCATTTATACCTGTCCGAAATTAATTTTAAAGGCATGCACAAATCAAGTACCGTACTTTGTTACCTGTTAATGATAATACCTGTCATAAAATGAGAGCGCAGTAATGAAAACAATAGTTTTTAGAGATATTTTGAGCGTATAGCATCATTACTAATTGTCAATCTTGTTAAAAAAATATTTGTGTTGTGTTAGCAAAGAAGCTTCAAAATTACTTAAGTTTTTTTTAAAACATGAGTAAATATCATTGATCACGTTTACCTGGCATTAATCTGCTAATGGAATGATTCGTAAAAATATTGTTCACTTCATTAATAGTTTCTTCTGGTAGTTTTTTATCGGCATTTGGAAATGATGACAGCGCTGTGGATTGGTTTATTTGATCCTTCTTGCTTTTTTGAATTAAGTGACGTGTTGCTTCTGTTCAAAATATGTTTTGTATTTCTTGCACTTTCACATCCATTGGTAGTAGAGTTATTATTTTTCGTTTCTTCATATTATCGCCATTTTTAAAGGACAACTTTAGGTTCTCCATAATATCTCGATAATATTTTAATTGCACTTTTATTTCATCAGAATAATCAAGATTTTCCCCATTTAAAACATTTTGTATGTTTCTACGCAGTTGCTCTGATTTATCCTTTCCATACTCAAAACTGCGACATAACCGCGTTCGATTAATAGCTGAAATTTGATTAGATACAAATGGCACAATATGTTCATTTATCCGGTTCCATCAGTCATCACGTTCCATATTGACTATCGTTGGTGATGAAATAATATCTCGTATAACGCTTGGTCCACTGATAGGCTGTGGCTGTTCCTCCAATATTTCATCACTCGCAATTGATTCTATCCTGCATTTTCAGTTTCAATACCCCCAGATCAATAAGAGACGAATTCTACAAGACGAACAAATTCGCTTTTGCGTACGTATATTAAACACAAAGTTTATCGAACGTAATTTATTCTGAACTTCAGTCGTAACATTTTTTAAAGTTTTTGAACACTTGCCGATACCAAATGGTTTTAAACAATGATATTTACTCATGTTTTAAAAAAACTTGTTTTAACTTTAAAAACACTTTGAAGCTTCTTTGCTAACACAACACAAATATTTTTTTAACAAGATTGACAAATGAATTTAGTAATGGTGCTATACGCTCAAAATATCTCTAAGCACTATTATTATCATTACTGCGCTCTCATTTTATGATAGGTATTATTATTGACAAATAACAAAGTACGTTACTTGATTTGTCCAGGCCTTTAAAATTAATTTCGGACAGGTATAAATGGATGAAAATATATATTATGTGAAAAGCATTCACATCCTCAAATGCTTAATTTGTATCCTTAAAATAGTTAAATGGTCATTAAATTATTATAAAACAAGAATTCCGGTGGGTTGAGTTAAATAAATGATTCACTGCATTGGTTAAAAAAAAAAATTGAAAAAAAATAACGGAAATGAAAATTTTGTAAAAATTTTATTTTTAAAACGAGGAATTATGTACTTGGGAAACTTTCGTTTTAGATTACAAACTAATTAAACATTTTTTTTCTTTAAATAAAAAGTGGTAAAAGTGAGGGGGTCCCCTAACAGCGCCATCTTTGATATTTTTTTTTAAGTTTAACACACTTTTAAAAAATTATTAAAAAATTTTTAGTAATTTTTTTTACAAGTATAAGTCCTATCAATTACCTTTCCAATGAGCTATAAATGACTTAAATCGGTTTAGTCAATCGTTAGCAATCGATATTCAAAGTTACTCATGTTTCGCAAACCCCTAAAACTTTGCCGCCACCCTGTTTCATCCCTAGAGCGAAATTTAATTTTTTGAAAGAAATGATATTTTTATTTTTTCATTGGCTATCTGTATATGAAATTTTATCGAAATCAGAGTGGGTCAGGTGACATGCTAGAACAAATGCTGTTGCGATGACGTGGAATTGCTCAATAGTAAAAAAGCAGATATGATTCAGATCCGGCTCTGATCCGGCATTTACTATAGGGATGAGATAGGTTTCCGAAATCTGGGTCGGATCAGGACAAATACGGCACGCCCTAGAAGAGAAATCAAGAATGATTTCTGATAGGGGCCGGATGAAAATGACCTATTAGGATTTACCTTATTACACCCAGACCCGATCCGTGGGCATACCTGAACAAATTGCTAGTTGAGTAGATAACTAGGGTTCGAGAGGATTAATAAATTTTCTTTGAGGAATTTATTCATGTTGATTTTAAAGTTTTGAGGATTAAAATTATCAGGAAAGACCCACGCCGGTGAAGCATTCCAGAGATGTGCATGTGAGACTCTGCTAAAAAAATCACATGGAATAGCGACGGATTTGATTTCTGCATACGCCCGTTCATCCATAATGTGCATGTAAGATACCGTCATCCGAGCGACATCTCTTCTATGTTGCAAAGAATCAAGCTCGTTAGAAAGATTTAAATTGCCAAACAATTTAACAGTTCTCCGCTGTATAGAATCAATACATTTCAAACTCGTTACCTTTTAGGCTTATCCCAAATGTGAGAACAATATTCCATGCAGGGATGAATAAATTACTTTTATATTAAAAGAAGCTGTTTGCTATTAAATCCCTTACGACAACGACCCAAAAATCTTAATTTTAAAAAGTAAAGTTAAACAAATGAACGAAGTGTGAAATAATTGTATTTCTGTGTTTTGAGCAGATGGGCGTAAGGAACGGTGAAAAATTCAATAGAAAGAGCTCTGTAGACTCTACGCTATGATGCTGCACCAATAGCGTTCTAGTCAACTGAAGGAAGAGGATGAATCGTTTCATACAATCGAAACTAATAAATTTTTTGTAGATGTGTGTTCTTGATAAACGTCATCTACGTCACTTAAACAAAACAACGGGGTTATTGAATCATTATAGCAACAATATTTATATTTCACTCGATTGCAATTAATCTTTCTAAAAATATGAATATAAACCAAAACGAATGGCAATATATGATTGACCAACACCCATTTCACTGGGAGTTGATATAAAAAAATTAATCATTTATGTATTTCGATCAGAATTCCTACGTATTTATTTTTTTGTATTATTATTATTTGCATAACCAATCAATATTTTGTAATACAAATTTTTAATGAACTTTTTGACTAAATCCACTGTCCAAATATATCCATCCATAATCGATTATTTTGGAGACATTTAACTATCTTATTTTTTGGGACAACAAAAAATCATTAAATGTCTAAATTTAGGTAAATGTACTTAAACCGTAGAATTTTGGAAATAAAAAAAATATGAGTCACTTTATGAGGGTGACTTGTGTACGTGTTATGTTTAATTAAGTTAACTGTCAGATTAAATATTTCGAACTGCTTTCTTCCAAATTCTTATCATACGCCAATCATTTCAGTTGACTACTTTTCTTGCATAATTAGATAGTGATTTGTTTTGTCTCTGATATATAAAGCTGGTCTGAACGTATTTGAATTGGGGTCTCGAGCCCAATCTCCTCCTTTATAGTATTAAAGTTTTATATATACCAAACTAGTTTTTACCAATAGACAATATTTCAATCAGCCTACACCGCATCCAATTTCCATTAGTTCTTGTTGATAGAAGTTTGAATAGAATTAGAAAACGACATGGTGATTACAACTAAAATATATTCTTATAAAACTGGATAACCTTCGTACGTACACAAAACAACTACAATTTTGAAGTAATCTAATTTTGTTTAGACAAAAAAAATGCGATATTTATCTGTTATTAATGTAAAATAAATTTTATTTTGTGACAACAGTACTAAGAACAAAACATGCTTGAACTATGCGGAAATTGGTAACTGAACGCAATTGTTAACTTTTTTATACAAAACATATCTGATTCAGAAATAAATTCTTGTTTTAAATTTTATATAAGTGACAGCCGACAACATGCAACAGAGCACCATAATTTTAGATTTGATGTTTTATTCTAATCAAATATATAACTTGGATCATAATTAGATGTAGGTGTAGGTGTAGGTGTATCCCTTCTAATTACTAACCCAAAGCGCCAATTTGTGTTAAATCGGTGAAACCGCAAGACCCTTTACATTTACAAATAAATTCGGATTGCTCATTGTACATCATTCGAATTATTAAATTTGTTTAAAAATCTATCTCTTACCTTAACATCTATAGTCGTTGAAAAAATTTTAAAACATTTTTAGAATACACGTAATGCGTTAGAAGCTCTGGTAGTGATCCCGGGAGATGGGGCTTAAAGTGAGTGAATATAAATTCAGGAAATTGGGCCGAATAAAATTTAAGGTAATTAATTATAGGAAATATTCAAATTTCCATTTGTTGTGACGATCAAAAAGAGGAAAGTTTCTTTTTTGAAACAACAAATCGTGGGGACGTTCCATACCCTGAAATGGTCTCTATGCCGGGCTTTGTGGTTTGTGAAAAAGAAGACGAAATCTACTCGTTTCTAAGATTTTGTATCTTTGTGCTCTTCTAGCTTTATCGGTCACGTCATGCGCAACGTTGTCGGCAAACTGAAGAATTTTTCCTTTGGTGATTTAGGGGACAACTTGTCTTAGAACCTTTTCGTAGCATCGCTTTAGGAAAAAATCCGAGCAAAAACATTTTACATGGATATGGCCCATCGTGTTGCATTTTTTTTTTAATAAAATGTGTTGTGTAGTAGGAATTACAATATGTGTCACAATAACACATAAAAACCTTTTAAGACCAAGGTCCCACAACAACATACGTTCAGAGGTGTTGATGGACGTAAATCTTTCTTTTTTTGTTTTTTTAAATTTTTTGTTAAAGAATGGATAACTAAACCAAAAATCCTATCACTGACAAAATATGACATAGGCCAATATTTTATGATAGAATAGAGAAAATAAAAGTAAATTAAAAAGTAAATAGCAAATGTTTACAAAAATTGCTGAAACAAAACGAAAATGTAGTTGCCAATAATTCAGCCGGTTGCATATTCCTTGATCCTGTGACGCACCGTCTTTCTTGAAGATCAAAGCCCACGCATAGTTATATGAAGGCTCGTTTCTTTAAGGAAGCAATAGCGTCTCATCATCAAGGATTATTTCACAGCTAAGATTGAGGGTGCATACCGTTGACTGAATACAGTTCATCCGCCACCACCCCTAAGATGTCACCTTGGCTAGTGATATCTCACGTTAACTCGTATGTCAATAGCAGGGACTGGAGTACGCGGGGTTGTCACACCCGTAGATCAAAAATAAAAAAAATTTAAAACAATAAAAACTGATCCATGCGGATATATATTTTAGACCAATAATATTGTCGTCTTAGGAACTTCAAAATTCTAGTGGTGCCAGTATTCGCTTAAGACTTTGAACTGTGAGCTCGTTGAATAAACATAGTTCGAAGAGTTTGAAAATGATAAGTTTCCATTGAGGGATGTCAGTCAACTCAGGATGAAATGTTAATTGAATTTGATGAAATGTTAATTCGAATTCAAAATTTAGTTTATATGTCACTCGCCAAACTCGCGGCAATTCATTCTTTTGGATTTAAAAAAGAATAAGCTAATACCTTGCTTATTTTGCGAAATTTTTGACGAAAAAAAAATGAAAAAATATGCTGGCAGGAAGCTCTAGATATTTATGCAATGGAAACTAGTCAAAATACGACGCTTGCTACGTAAAACTCGCCATAAATCGACAGTCACAAATTTAACATACGAAAAGAAAATATGCTGCCATTCCTAGATTCGTTGCTCGATTATGCTCAAACTTCTTAACACAAACTTCATGTTCATGTTTAACACTTTGTCAGAAAGAGAGGTCATTAATGTCCAGTTCAGACACACTGTAATTGCGTTGTGTAGCATTAAGGTTTAAGACTCGTATATGCTATCGGTCTCTCACTATTATCATCTTTTACCTGAAATAGTCAAATCACATAGTCACACCAAATAGTCCAATGCACCAGCCCTGATGGCGTCGCATTGTATGAAAAATTTTCGTTTAAAAACAGAACTGACCAGTACCGGTGCGGTAATCAAAAAATTCTTCAACTGATCGAATGAATTTTGAGTATTTCCAGACTAGTATTTTTTTACTTACCGTTAGATGCGGAACATCTCTACTGACAGATAGGGCCTTGTGAGGAGGAAAAGCAAACTTTATTTTGGTGTTTTTATATATAATCCAATACAAAAAGGAATTTTGGATGAATCCGAATTGTCTTTCAGAATGGTCTATTTTTTTTTTTAACAGCATGATCCAGTATTGGGATATTTTATCAATCAACTAAAATCAGTTGTTATTGATCTGGGATGGACCTGGAAACGTTGAATAAAATTTTTTGGGTAATTTTTCTCCACCTCAAACACTAATTTTGGATAAATCATCTTCTTAGTAATGTAAAATTTAGTCAATCCAATAGGATGTGGAACATGAGATGGTTTGTCAGAGCTTTTGAAATGAACTTAAAGTTATCCCACAAGAAGCAAATATATGTTTTTTGGGATCCGACTAAACATTTGTAAATTTTGACGCAATCTGCTATATGAGGAATACTTACATGTTGTTTAAAATAATTTTTTCATTTGAAAAATCCTGGTTAATCAATTTTTGGTCAGGTGTTAACAGCATTTCACTATTAATTTACTCTCTACTAATGATGACGCTATCCACACTTGTATGCAGTGTAACACATTATTTTTTCGTTTCTTACCTCTTTGCCTATAAATTGAATATAAACTAAATTGGAGGTGCCGTATTTGAATTGCAATCAACTGTATGTGTAGCAGTCTGTATGTGTGTATCTCTGTATGTGGACCAAATTTTCGTAATTTAGAGTCCATTTGTTTTTAGTGGTTTCCAAAAGATTGTGAATCATCTTTTGCAAATATCATGAGAATAAATAATGCTTTCAGGATCATTGACCTTCCATTTTGCTTGTCTTCATGTCAGCCATTAACAAAAAAATTTGTATAAAAATTGCTATCTTAGTTTTGGAGTTTTTAAGAAAATCTGTCCAAACTATGTAACGGTAAACAAAAGTCTATTAAATAGACATTTTCTTTTAAACTCTAAACCACACAGACCTCACAATATTCATACTATA
Organism: Diogma glabrata; assembly: GCA_963693315.1. Taxonomy (NCBI): domain Eukaryota; kingdom Metazoa; phylum Arthropoda; class Insecta; order Diptera; family Cylindrotomidae; genus Diogma; species Diogma glabrata. The sequence goes on from OY856188.1 coordinate 53,829,103, forward strand.
AATCCTACATTTGTTCAGTACTACCAAGCAATTTAAGATTCATTTCATATATAACATCTGTCTCGTTATGACGTTCCACTGTAACGCATGGTTAGCATTTTTACTATTTTTTTCTTTTTAGACGAATACAGTTTTTCTTGTTTTAAACAAAAATCAAAATAAAGCAAATTGATCACGCGGAAAGCGTTGATGCTGAATTATTAATAGGGTTTTTAATATTATGAGTTTTGGATGTTATATATTTGCAATATCAATAATTTATTAAATTTTGAAGGACCTTGTGTTTCTTTTGTTTGGTAGTATTTAGATGGTTTTTCTCTGTCTGTTTGAACGTACGGTAGATTTGCAGTTTATGAGTGACAATTTATTTGCTGTTGTTTATTGATTGTTACATTAATAGTTATTGAAGGTTTAGCAAAGAGAACAAACAATGTAACGGGTTTAAGGAAGAGTAACTTGGAGTGTTGCCATGTGTCAATCTCACTTAGCTAACTAGAAGTTTGAACTTTTCTGTGATCAGTTTTTTGTACGGGAACCCCCCGAAGGGTTGTAGATGGGTGGTAGATGATTTAGAGTCAAAAGTTGAGATTGAAAAAATATTAGGACCCTGTCATACATTTACCACATCTAGGGGTCACTTTGAGGCAGTGCCATTCTCCAGCGCTAAGCACTCTTCCATCAAAAGTGAAGTGGTAACCAAATCTCATCCTCTGTTGGGTAGAACGAAAGTTCAACACCAGCATCCCTTTACAATTTTAATGGTCGGTTGACCATTCATCACCCCGTTCATATAGCAAGTTTGTGTAAGAAACGTAGCTGGTAGCTGGAACTCATGGTCTGCTCTCAGCAACGATATTAGCTTTAACTTTTCTGTATTACTTTTTTCATTCTTTGGCTTATTTATTTGTTTTTAGTTTAGGGATGGGAGAACTCAGCATTTGTTTAGTTGATACAGATATTTAGGCTGGGATCTAAAACAGATGCTGAGTCTCTCTCTATAAATAGATAATTTTAAATTTTATTAAATAAATAAATAAATTTTTTAAAATAAATAAATTTTTTGATTAATAATAAAATAATTTTATTAATATTACATTAAATAAATTTTTTCTAATAAATAATTAATTTTTTTTCTAGCGTTAAGTTTTTGTACAGGAATCTATGTCTGGTTCTTTTTCTTGTTGTAGTCGCGTGTTGGTTTTTAATGGTTTTTGATTTTATTTTTAATCGCGTTCGCTAGTGGTGCGTGTTTTTTTTTTGAAATTATGTTGTCGACTAATTTCTGTGAACCTATATAAGGTGTTTCCCATTTCCTTTATTTTTTATTATTTTATCTATTACTAGACCATCCTTTTTTGGTTTAGATGAGTGCGAGATCGGGTTGGAGCGATTCCTGTGGGATATCCGCATATGCGGCAATGGTTGGGTTGAAGAATTAACTCGAAGGTTGGGTTGAAGAATTAACTGCTGCCACAGCTCGATCACACGCAGCGGACCCCTGATGAAAGTGAAGCGATCGTAGTTGCAAGTATATTTTTGTCATGTGAAGCGAAAGGTGTTGCGCCACCGGTACAACAACACATTTTAGAGACTAATGAACTGGATCAGGCACTAAGTCAACCACCACGGGGTGATTTGATTAATAACAAGAAGGGCCGTCAACCTCGGGTAGTGCCTATCCCATACTCAGAGAACGTTTATGACAAACTTTTGGTACTCTTACCTACGACTAAGCTGTGCTAAGGGTGCTGTTGAGTCGTAGACAGAAGCAAAAAGAGGATATTTATGAAAACATCATATAGATCAGTACACTAAACAGACGACTGGCCTGGCCATTCACCCAAGGAGAGCTGATAGAAATGGTTCGTGAAGGTATGACAACTGAACTAAAGAACGCAACACTGGTAGCGGATGTAGATACACTTTAAGAGTGTCCGAAGACTTGCGGGTGTTATGTCAAAAGTTTGAAAAACTGTGGCCAACATCACAACTGATCAACCTCTGCCATCAATATCAAGGACAGCTGGCCAGTACAGAATCAGCAAATTTTTCAGTCTGTAGAAGATGAACTCCATCGAACATCCATCCATACGTTGATGCCTATGAGGCTCCACCAACATCAGTTAGTAACGAACATCCGATCTGCTACAAGTGTAAGGACATAGGTCACATCACTCAAGATTGTCCACAAAACCAACGCAATAGCTATTGCTATAAATGCGGAAAGCCTGCTCTTATTTTTCTCAGATGCAGCAACTATTATCCTTCGCTGCATATAAACTTCCGTGAGGGAGTACTGCAATCGGGAGCTGTGCCCCCGAATCCAGACTTTCTTGTCAACTATCACCGAATGCGATCCATCGCCACAGATACAATAGACACAGTATCAACAGTTAATTCTTGTGCATTACCAAATGTACACAATGAACCAACTTCCATCTCAGTTCGAATTCTGATGTGTCGGAAAAAAATTTCTTTAAAGCGGTTCGAGCGCTATCGTCTTTATTTTAGGTTGGTTTAATTTTTTAAGTGTCTTTAAGCACACTACAGTCTACAATAATGAAGTGATTATCATGAAACTTATGAAAAAGGATTCAATTAGTGTGAGAAGATAATGATCAACTTTCGGAACATATTGGTCAAGGTGGCGGGGAGTCCAGCATACAACTGCTGACTTTTCACACTTTGTTTTTAAAGTTTGTTGGGAGCATACAGACTTCGTTCATTAATCAATGGTAATACTTTGACAAAAGATGAATAATTGAATGACAAAGAACTTATTAGGTTTCAGACGATATTAGGATAAGCGGTGAGAAGCCTCCCGAGCACCTGTTTATTTGAAACTTGAATAAAATCAGTTCCTAGTAATTGATTTTGATTAAACTTGGTGTTGGTATATATGCTTACACTATTATTTGTAACAGTACTTCATTCCAACTTCCGGTTTGTCACTTCCGGATTTTTTACTTTTTCTATTCGTACGACAGGATTTATGTCTGTAATAATTCTATAATATCGGTTAGTCATTAATTGAAATATTTGATGGATATTAGCTCACTTTATAGCCAGAAAATTTTGTTTCTAGAGCTGCGGTGAAGTAAGCCGATTCAGTGTCGCAAATTTTTTGAATGTTTTTGTAATATTTTTTTATTTTGATTTATGTTCTAGCTACAAAACATATTCTTGGACGATACAATTAAACCATATTGTTTAAGCTTGCAGCCTCAAAATAGGCAGTAAAGAATCATTTTTACTTTACGGGAAGTTCGTGACATCGATCCTTAAGATCACACCCCTATCCCACTAGTAAATTTTTGTTGTGGTATTCTATTGTGTTCAGAATTACAACAAATGTTTGTTTGCTTCACAATAGTTACTCTTCAGATGTCTAATCATAATTGATGATTATGATGGTGTATACTGTATAGGATATTTCATGACGCGTCCAGTGAGACTAAAGCGATGGTTGTAATAGTTTTTAACCGAAACTGAGAACCTCTAGAAGGTAAATTCGACTGTAATGAGTATTATGAATATTCTTTTAGGTGTCTCTACTTTATACCATTTTTTTACTTAAGTAGTACTTCAATATTTATTATTAAAAATAAATATGATCGGTTATTAAAAATGCATAATAAGTTATTCTTGGATTCCCCTAAACGGAATAATTACAGACAACCAATATCATATAATTTTTAAGTGAATTCCTTCCGATATATCTTTTACCTTCTTGCTCATTAAATACGATGTTGCGACTTCCTTGTCAGTTGATGTAATGACACAAAAATCTGATTCATATTTTTCGTTGGATAAAGATTAATGTAAAATATTTTTCACTTTTTCAAAATGAATTTCCATTTAAGGAACTAACATTGTCAAATTTAATTATTGCAGTTTAAAAAAAAATAAATAACTATTGGTGACAGTCAATTAAATATTGTGGGTTGATATGAAACGGTACCAGACAGTTATTGTAAGGTGAAGATTGACGGTTTTGGTTCTATACTGAATTATTACAAACTGTGTAGATGAACACAAATCAATAATTAAAATTTGAGTCATTGATGAATTGATTCACGATAAATATCATAAATCAATAGAAGAATGATTTTTACAATGGACACCTTTGAAACTGAAATAAAATTGTAGATAATAAAAGAAACAACAAACATAACTATAATACTTGTATTATGATTATTATTTTGCACATATCAGATTGCTTCCTTATAAGGCAAGGACAATTAAACAGACCTTCAATTTATATTTTCTTAAACATAACCGTGTCATTGTGAGAAAATTTCCATCATATTTTATATGTACAAACGAAAATCATAAATCTCGTAGACATTAGTTGCTGACTATATTACGTTGCCTTAAATCATTTTTTAAATTAAATTATTTATTGTTATAATTTTTATTTTCAATTAAATGAATCAGGCTTTGATGTTAATCTATGAAGTTTTTTTTATTTATGTAATTTAATATGTTAATGAAACTCCTAATTATTTTTGATCTCAGTGAGGGTCATCTTATGTAGAAATAAAAATTTGTTGAATTTGAAAATTAACCTTGACAGTTCTAAGAGTTCTCACTTGTTTTGAGCAATGCTATCAGACGTTACGACTAGGATGACCGCCTCTTCGGGCGGACTAGGATGACCGCTTCTTGACCAGAAGTCTCCAGGTTTTGCTAGGTAATTTTCAAGCTCGGGGTTTGACTACAAAATCGCTGAGGGAATACCAATTTTAAATAATATCCAAAACCAGAATAAGGTTTTTATTTGCACTACACAATTCTCCGTCAACTTTAAATCTTATTCATACATCTAGTGGATTGAGCATTTTTTACATTTTTACATTTTTTACATTATTTATAGGTTGATTCATCCAATATTGCCTTTAGAGCTGACGAAAATTTGCAAACTCGGATCATCTTCCACACATAGAAAGGACCCAAGTTTGCGCTTTGTGGTAGAAAAAATATTCAAAACCAGAAAAAATGTTGTATCTCCACTTGCCACTGACCCAACAACAGCCAATTTTTACAGGCTGTTTTACCCGTAAAAATTCATTTTTCTAAACAACTGATTATGAATGAATCAACTCGTGCAATACAACTTATCGTCTTTTGTTCATATCTTTTTTCAACCTGTTTGATTTGCTATTTCAATTTGTTTGCTCTTGGTTCTTAAAATGTTTTTGATATTTATTTGGCCATTTGGTAATTTTTTAGACAGTCGACCGAATTAGATCATCGGTACAGATCTAATTTTTTTTTGTTGTCACAATAACTTCGACATTTTGTTATATTGATAGTACTTTTTTTCTCTTCAAAAATTTGAATTAGATTGAAATTAAATTGTGTATCACAGTTGATCGGAATAAAATCAAGAGGCCAATTCGTGAATATATTGGAGATTAAAAGGTGTAAATTTTTTTTTTGTTAAAAAAAGGGCATGCAGACTAATCATTTGTTTTTGGATGATAATTTGTGTTTAACTTAAATATTTAGAAATGGGACAACCCCGGGTACTCGAGTCCCTGCTATTGACATACGAGCTAACGTGAGGTATCACACACATAAAGAATAAAGAATACAAAAGAATAGCTGGATTATCGGCAACAAAATTTTAGTTTTGGTAAATCAAGTTTGCTGTTTACCTTTTATTTTATTGAAGTGAAAACTTCTTTAGGCGTGTAGTACGATTTTGTATGGAAAAAATTTAAAAATTTGAGTTATCACTTTAAATAAATATATTAAATATAAAATGCCTCTATCCGGTCGTAACGTTGGTTTTAATCATGAATTCATAAGAATCATAAAAATTTCTTTTTACAGATTTTAAATTGATCGATAAGGCACTTTTTTTAAAATTATTGCTACTGTTTTTTCCGTTTCGTTCAAACTATTATCATTTCGAGATTAACAAGAAAATTAATTATTTTTTTAGCAGACAGTATGTAACGATCGCAATAATCGCAAAACAATAATAAAACCAAATTCATCTTCGTTTTCAATTCAATAAAAATGCATTTCATTAGTTTCCGTTCATTTTTACATTAATAATAATTTTAAAATTTTCTAAAACTTAACTGCTAGTTAAATTTTGAATATACTATAAAAAGCAAACGAACGTACTAAATTTTTATTTCCAATACTAATGAACAGACGTCGTTGTTAATCATTGCTGAATTTCGATATTACACGATTGATTAGAAGAGGTCAAAAGCAAAATCACATTTTTGCAATTTTTAATTTGGAAAAAATTAATTCATTCCATTTTCTGCTTCAAAACAATAAAATTGTAAGAAAACGTCCGTAAGTAAAAATAGCGAATAAATAAATAAATATTAAAATAATTTGCTGTGTTTAATATATCATATTCAAGTTTAATTGATTTGAATTTTAAAAACTCAAATATGTGTTCAAACAAAAGTGTTTCTATTATGAACGTGAACCAAAGATTGAATTGATTATAAAAAAATTGTGTCAAAAATTATAAAAACAAATTATTATTTTGTTATTGATGTGAAAAACTAATGGAATACGATTTAAATTAAAATAAAATTTACAAACTTTTTCGCTGTAGTATTAATTACTATAATAGTAAAAATAAGGTTTTATTACAAACGAAAAGTTGAAGACAAAAAGAATATGGAAATATTACAATTTGACAGAACATAAGAACATAAGGAAGAAATGATATTGGAAAATCAAAGAAATAACTTAGAACAACCGAATATTGATGACATCAATCAACAAAAATAACTTAAGGTATTTACTAAAAATATGTATATTAATTTTAATTTAATCATCCCTTTTAGAATGTTAGAGTAAATTTAGAAAAAAAAATAGTGAGAGATTCCCAATCTCAAGATTCGTGTGGGGATAAGCTGTATCCCGCGCAAATTCTATTTTTTATATTAGTAGTAAAGGTCCAATGATTATAACGTGGCTCCGTATGAGGGCCTAGATTACAACGTGGCAAAAAGGGACCCGTTAGCTTTTTTTTAGATATATATATAAATAATTTGGTGGGAAAATATTTTCCAGTTTGGGCGTTGGCAAGCCGGTTTTTTTTTGAAAAAAAACTTTTTTTTGTGGAACATTTCATATTATCATATTTATATATTTATATATTAATTGATCATTTCAATTCAGATTAATTAATATCTATATATAGTTTATTTTTCGCGTCGGTTTATTTAGCTAAATTTTGTTAAAAAGCTAGAGGGAAAAATAAAGGTTTAGTTTCTAGGGTGTTCATGTGTATATTTATCATAAGTACTCTAAATTTATATTTTCAAAAATTTAAAGAATTTCGCGTTTCTCTTTGTAAGTTTTAGGATAAACCAGTTGTGGTTTTTTTTTGGTAATAGGGTGGTGGCAACCGGTTTGGGCCGTGGTTGTCAATCAGCTTTTTGTGTATCTTGAAATAAACCAGTTATTGGTTTCGTTTTGGTGTTGATTAGGAAATTATATATTTTGAATTTTGATAAGAATGTATACAATTATGAGGGGTCAGGGGTTAATAAGGAGGTGTCGGCCAGGTGGGTTTGAGCCCTGGATGAATGAGGTGGATGGGAGAGCGAATGAGGAGAGAAAAGAGAGAATGATTGAGGCGAGGAATATAGTGGATGGAATGATAAATGTGATTCTGGATGAAGTAAAACATAAAATATTTTTGGAATTGATGGATGATATTTACGAAGAAAAATATGATGAGTTTCTGGATGATTTGATTTGTGAGATAGTGAATGAGGAGTTGAATGGGGTGAATGAGGAAGCGGATGAGATGGATGAAGTGACTGAGGAAGTGAATGTGGGCTGGCGTGAGAGAAGGAGGATAAATAGAAATAGGAGCTCTCACCTGAAGAGGAAGGAGAGGAGAAGAAGGGAGAAGGAGAGTCGCTTGGTCGTGGAGCTGGGAGCTTCCTCGACCAAGAGTACTCAAACGGAGGAGCTGGTTGAGGAGGTCCTCATCTCACCGACCACGCGACAGGAAGAGGAGTGGTCTGGTCCACAGGAGGCCCCTGTTCCTCATTGTATAATTAGTTAAGACTAATAATTTTTTTTAATTTTGAAAAAAACCGTTTTGGGACAGCAATTTTTTTGGAGATTGTTTTTTGTGCTGTCATCTGCTTTTAGTAATACTAATTGTTTTTTTATTTGGAAAAAAGAAAACCGTTTTGGGGAAGCAGTTTTTTTTTGAAATTTTTTTATGCTACCATGTACATATTGTACATATAATTGTTTATATATTGTACATATTTTTGGATGATGCAATTAATTTATATATGAAATTAATTGTATGTTTTTTTGATTATGGTTAGATTTAGTAAGTGTTTAGCTGGCTTTTTTTCAATGCACTCATACGCGATCCCCATATTCGTCATTGGTTTAATGTGAGTTACAATTCCGAGGTATTGATTTATGTATTATTCACACTATAGAATGGATGTCAATAGAACATGTCTCATTACAGTTCTATAAACTTTTGAACTTGTACGGAAATGTTGAAATATTTTTATTTTGGCTAATATAATGTTCATTTTTGGCCAAAACGACTTCTATTGCAGTACGCCTTATTAGATTTTATGATTTGTACATGAATTATTTTGTGTATCTCATATATATATACAAAATAATTTATGTCAAACCTGAAAGTCTAGGTAGGTTTCCTATTGCAACACAATTCGTTTGGCGAAAGAATTTTTTGTGGTTAAGTCATGTTTTTAGGAGTTTTAGGATGTTATTGACGTAATAAAGGTTAACATTGACCAAACAGCTTTTCAACAGTTTTGTATAAGTTTAAATCTTTCGTCACTACTTTCAAAGTATTATTGGTCTATGTTTATGGAAGTACAATTGAAAATAATTAATTCCCATCAACTTTATAGAGTGAGCGGATCCAAATCAATATCTCTACATTTGTCATCATATTGATCCGCGGACGTAGGTATACATATCTCGTATGAGTCCATTTTAGTTACCATTTTTAAAATTATTTTTATTGCGATTAATTTAAAAAGTGGGATGGGTATGGAAGTAATTATTTTTAGCTAACATATATTTTTGTTTTGAATACAATAAATAAAGCGATGAAAATTTGACCTGAACAAATATATTAGAGTTAATAACTTAAAAATTAGTAAGCTTAGTTTTGAATTTAAAATAATCGTAATTTTTTTTAAATTACCAATTTATTATTTAGTCTGAAGATTAAATTTAATTAATTTCATGTAAAACTTTATTAACACATATTATGTATTTCATGTTTCGATTTAGCATTTTTAAATAAGAAATTATTTAGATTATGGATAAGTTATATATTATTTAGGTTTATTGATTCACTTTTCCCAGCGGTAGGCCTAAAAAGCCATCCATAGAGCTTCACTCTTTAACATTGATGTCGTTCTTAGATCGCCTATGGCCACCGGGGTTATGCGATCGAAGAACATTGGTTTCTTCTCTTCATTCGGCGAGGAAGTCCTCAGGGACGAGGAGTGGTGTTGCTGTGTTTGTACTTAGGTGCAAACCAGTAGTACCATTCTTTGCCCAGAGGCTTCTTCGGTGTAATGAAGAGAAGAACCAATTGTACTTTGCTTTCAGGATCAGAGGCTTCACCTCACACAAATTCAAAAACTTTTCCACTTTTCCATTTAGCTTTTCAATAGATCAATTTTTCATAGAGTTTAAGATTTGAAGTCTGGTGCTCGGGAGCGTTCTACAACTTTCGCATTAGGTTTAGTTGTAATTTATTTGTAGGTTAAACAAGCACAACTGGGTCAGTAGAAATGGACCTAGTGTCTAATCGTGACAGTTGTGATTGTTTTATTAGGTTGGGGAGAATCTGTTCTGTAGAATCTGGTCGTTAGGGGCTTTTCCAGTAGGTTCTCACATGCATGGTTGGAGTGGGCTCGCGAACGCGATATTTTAAATTTGAACAATATGGATATTGTAGCCATACTTACTTTTTAAATTGTCTCCAGACGAATCTTGATTTTTGGAATCTCTTATGATATTAAATAAAAAATTAAAATAAATCAAACAAATTTTTCAAAAATTAAATAAATAAATTTTTTTTATTAAATAAAGTAAATTTTCGTAATTAAATAATTTTAGGTAAATAAATAATTTTTTTTTAGAATCTAAATAGTTTTAGGTAACTAAATAAATAAATTTTCTTAATTAAGCTTTACGTCAAGACATAAATAAATATTCTTTGTTTTTTAAAAAAATAAATAAATATTTCAAAGTTAGGACGGTACATCCAATAAATAAGCATCCTTTCTGAATAATTTTCATTTTTTCAATTTTTTTAAAAATAAATAAATATATTTTAGGGGTGCTATCGTCAATAACTAATTTTAGGTATATATAATTATTTCAGTATATCTGAAATTAAATAAATAGATTATACTTTTACATATATAATGTTTTAGGAATTTTTGTGAAAGATTCAGCAAAGATTGGCTACGACGGTGGTCCTTTTTGTTCCTTTACAAAGTTTGTTTTTACAAAAAATCTTGTATGTTTTCGAATTGGGCGTTTGTTGTTTTTTTTTTCGTTTTTGTGCTTTCATCCTTTTTAAATTTCCGTCTACTAACTCCATTTTTTTTTGTTGAGAATTGGTTTTACTATTGTTGGTGATTGCGAGTCATGATTTTGCGGGTTTTACCATCGAAATCTCTAGCGTCTGTTTCCTATATACCAAGCCTAAGTTTTTCAATATATTTTTTTTATAAAATTAAATTTAGTGTTAGAATTATTAGTTGTCATAAATTAAACATCTATTCTTAATCATTAGTTATTATAGTTATAAATTTAATTCTCGGTTTTTAGAATTTAAATAGGTGTTATATTTAATATTACTTAGTTATTATAATTTTTTTTATTAGTTATTAGAATTTCTATTATTAGTTTAAGTTTAATAGTGCTTTGGTGGTTTTCTGTCATGGAGGGGATGGCGACGTTTTTGTGATTTCAAGAGTAGAAATCTTGATTTTTACCTTGAATTCATGGTGTAACGATCGCAATAATCGCAAAACAATAATAAAACCAAATTCATCTTCGTTTTCAATTCAATAAAAATGCATTTCATTAGTTTCCGTTCATTTTTACATTAATAATAATTTTAAAATTTTCTAAAACTTAACTGCTAGTTAAATTTTGAATATACTATAAAAAGCAAACGAACGTACTAAATTTTTATTTCCAATACTAATGAACAGACGTCGTTGTTAATCATTGCTGAATTTCGATATTACACGATTGATTAGAAGAGGTCAAAAGCAAAATCACATTTTTGCAATTTTTAATTTGGAAAAAATTAATTCATTCCATTTTCTGCTTCAAAACAATAAAATTGTAAGAAAACGTCCGTAAGTAAAAATAGCGAATAAATAAATAAATATTAAAATAATTTGCTGTGTTTAATATATCATATTCAAGTTTAATTGATTTGAATTTTAAAAACTCAAATATGTGTTCAAACAAAAGTGTTTCTATTATGAACGTGAACCAAAGATTGAATTGATTATAAAAAAATTGTGTCAAAAATTATAAAAACAAATTATTATTTTGTTATTGATGTGAAAAACTAATGGAATACGATTTAAATTAAAATAAAATTTACAAACTTTTTCGCTGTAGTATTAATTACTATAATAGTAAAAATAAGGTTTTATTACAAACGAAAAGTTGAAGACAAAAAGAATATGGAAATATTACAATTTGACAGAACATAAGGAAGAAATGATATTGGAAAATCAAAGAAATAACTTAGAACAACCGAATATTGATGACATCAATCAACAAAAATAACTTAAGGTATTTACTAAAAATATGTATATTAATTTTAATTTAATCATCCCTTTTAGAATGTTAGAGTAAATTTAGAAAAAAAAATAGTGAGAGATTCCCAATCTCAAGATTCGTGTGGGGATAAGCTGTATCCCGCGCAAATTCTATTTTTTATATTAGTAGTAAAGGTCCAATGATTATAACGTGGCTCCGTATGAGGGCCTAGATTACAAGTACTAAAAATAATAAACTATTGGTTTTCCCATCATTATTTACCATATAATTTCATTCCCATGAAATAAAATAAGGAAAATAAAAACTACTATTTTTGTATGTATTTCTCTTTCAATATGAGTTGACATCTTCATCACAAAAGAATTTACGCTATTTAAATTCATCGATAGTGTAGTTTTTTAAGATTAAATAAAAGATAACAGCTTTTATCATAGTTGACGTCGATACGAAGTAAAATTTAGAATGCATTCAGGGTAGGGTGACCATTTTTTTTCTAAGTAAAATCAGTACAAAATTTTAAGAGTTAAAATATGTAGCATCCTTAGTCTCCTTAGTCTCCCCTATGACTCTTCTAAGCCGAAAGGTAAAGTGTGAACGAAGTAGACAAATCTGTTTTAATTTTTTTAATTAGTTTTAAGAAAATTTTGTTGAAACCAACACCAGAATTTTATGAAATACAACTTTCCGCCACGATTGCTTGGGAAACACAGGGTTAGAATTTTGATCTTTTTGCCGTGGGTAACTCCACCTTTTAAAAATAAAAGTATTTTTTCTATGATAGCAAATGAAATATCTATTTTCTCAAGCCTGCTTGAAATAGCATATTTTCCTACAAGAGATGAAAACATTGTTTTTTCGTGAGTAAACAGTTGTACACGAGACGCGCTAGCGGCGAGTGAGACATGTTTACGAACGAAAAACGTTTTTATCTCGCGTAGGAAATGCAATTTTTTCTATGATAGTATATTTTTAATCGATATTTACTATAAATTATAAAATTAAAAATTGACAACATAACATTAAAAATTCATATTCTATTTTTTTATGGTTGCGTTGTTTAAAAAACTTTGTAAAATTATATGAGCAACCATAGCAACTGCAATTTGTTATTCTTTTTACACTATATAGTTGTAAAAGAACCCATTTTCACAGGTCATTAAGCGTGATGAAAATAGACTTTTCAATTGTTATCATAGAAAAAATTGTATTTCCTACGCGAGAAACATTTTACGTTCGTGAAATTGCCCCACTCGACGCTAACACGTCTCGTGAATAAATGTTCGCTCACGAAAAAGCAGCGTTTTCATCTCTTGTAGCAAAATGTACTATTTTTCAAATAATTTTTATTACAAGTTTATACCAAACGATGATACGTATTGTTTTATTTCCTTATTTAAATTGAAGCTTAAAGTAAAATCCAACAATTTTCTTAAAAATCAGTAGTTTCAGTACATAATTTTAAAAATCAGTAAAAATCAGTACCGCATATGTCTATCAGTACAGAAGCTAGAAAATCAGTACTGTACTGATAAAATCAGTACGAATGGTCACTCTAATTCAGGGGATTTTTACGACATCTCAATATTTTCTTCAGTTTTTAAAAGAAATGCAAAACATTTTGTTATTTTGTTTTTTTATACTTTTTGTTGTTTTTTTTTATTTTTTCTATGTTCTGTTGGTGGTTGTTGTACCATTTTTTAAGTGAAATTTTCTTTATACGCGTCGTGCGGTTTTGTATGGGGAAAAATGTTATATATTCGAATCATCGTCACGCTTAATAAATATTAAATATAAAATAAATATTAAAATAGAGTGACATAAATTGTAATCATTTGTTATTTTTTTATTTCTTATTGTCATTTTCTTGATTTATAACTTGTTGTTTTTTATTTTTTTTTAAAGCATGGTGTGTAAGTGTGGTTTAATAAGTAAAGATTTTGTCGTATTTTTAAGTAAAATAAAAAAGTTGTTTCTTCATATTTGATTTGTGTGTTTTTCTTTATACCTTTTAATACAGAAGACGCAATTACGAACAACCTAAGTATTATTGAAATTAATGATAATATATTGTAAATAATTTTATTCTCGTTCTCTTGATTCATATTTGATTTATTTTGTCTTTTTTATTGAACTTGATGTTTTTCTCAGTTAATAACAGTGTGGAAGTGTGGTAAAGTAAGTAAAGATTTTGTTGTATTTAGACGATAAAAACACAGTTATTTCACAGTTTTAAGTTTTCACTTCTGTCGCCAGCCCTCGGGCCTGTCTTCTTTTGTTTTAGTTTTTCTATCCTATCATGAAATATTGGCCTATGTTATGTTTAATATGTGATAAGATTCATTGTTCAGTTATTTCTTCTATAAAAACTATAAAAAAAACAAAACAAAAAAAACAAATTAGCGTCCATCAACACCTTAGAACGCATGTTGTTGTAGAACCTTGGTCTTAAAAGGTTTTTATGTGTGGTTGTGACACATATTTTAATTCCTACTACACAATACGTTTTAGAAAAAAAAATCCATTTTGTTGCATCATTTATTATCTTTTTAATAAACTCAACAATTACCGACATTATTTTGTTACATCATTTAATATATTTCTAACAACTTAAATAATTACCGACATTAATTTTACTATATTATTGAATATATTAACATCAAATTCAACATTTTCCAACATTAATTTTGTTACATCAGTGAATATATTATCAACAAATTCAACAATTTTATTACATCATTTAATATATATTTCTTACGAATTCAACAACTGCATGGGTATGCGACAGTATTTTACTTCATCATTGAATATTATGCCAACAAATTCAACAATCGCCTGACATATTGGCGCATATATTTTTAAGAAGCCTACTCAATATTTAGACCAGTTTAGATACCTTAAAAACAGGCAAAAAATGGGAAAAAATTAGTAACAGGATGAAAACTATTGGATAAATAAGAAAATATTGCGCAAATGATGAGAAATATAAATTAAAGGTGGTCCGAGTTACGGGTGTGAAGTGGGGTAAGCTTTTAGGGGTAGCAAATGGGTTTTCATGATTTTTAGCGAAACTAGACCTTCTGTCGAATAAAGTTTAAGCAAAAGTCGTATGTAATAAAAAGGCCTATAACTTTTATGCCGACCATTTTTTCACATAGCCTAAAATTTGCCGTGATAATAGAAAAAACCGAGAAAAAAAGGGTTTTCGTTTTTAATTTCTATCTTCCTCTATTTCTATGTCCCTAATACGCTGTAATTTTTTGGAATCAAAATATTTATTTTTACGTTCGATTTTAATTTTAAGCCAAAAAAGTGACCTCATTTTCACAAGAAAATTTTCCTATATGGGAACAAAAGAAAGGAAAATTCTCCTATATGTTTCAAAAAAAAACATTAATCATTATGTTTGTTGAAACGTCTACTTATAGATGGTGTAAAAAAAAATAAACATTACCATAACATAAACACGGAAACATTTTCCAGGAAATACGAAAAACTGAAAAAACTTGATTTTAAAGAGTTATTTTCAATGATTGTTTAAAAATATTAATTATTTTTTAAAATTTACCGTTAACATCTTTAAAATATTTAAAAAATTTTCCATAGCAATGTTAATTTTTTTTAACACCATCTAAAGGAAGACGTTTCAACAAAAATAAAGATTACTGATATTCGCACAGGAGAATTTTCGTGTGAAAATGCGCTCACTTTTTTGGTTTAAAATCAAAATCAAACGTGAAAATAAATATTTTGATTCCAAAGAATTACAGCGTATTAGGGCCATAATAAGGTACGTTTTCACCAAATTGTGTGAAAAAAAAATATTTTTGTGTTTGATAAAAATTAAAAACGAAAAGACCCCTTTTTCTTGGTTTTTTCTATTTTCACGGAAAATTTTAGGTGATGTGAAAAAATGGACGATCAACCGACCACCATAACTAATATTAATCGTGACTGATCTTCTGTCAAATCGTTTTTTTGTTTGTTTGTTTTCCTTTATTTCTCTGAGAGAGAAACCGGTTTGTCTTCCCAAAGACGTGTGTAAATTTTTCATTTGATTCAAAATTGTACAATTATTGCGAGTTTCTTTTAAATCTATAAGAAAAAAACCTACCACAAAAAAATAATAGTTTCTCCCTCACTGCTACTAAAAGAAATAAGAAAAATGACAGATTAGGATTTGATTCTAACCAAACATATAAATTTTAATCTTTTATCTATTAAAAATAAGCTACACAATAATGAAAAGTTGATCGCCAGCTAGTTTTCATAATATACTTTCAGGATGTATACATAACTTAAATATTTGCACATTGGCATTATAAAATAATAAAATATTCACTATTATAAAATCACTGGAAATAACACAATAAATGTAAAATACTCTCGTAATTATTTTCATTCATTTTATAAAAATTAGCACAACTAAAAATAATAGATTGTACTTTTTGTTTCGTTTTAAATTATTTAATTGTTTTTAATTTATAATTTAATACAATAGTTGCTTGTTGTAAATAAACAGAAAGGCAAATGGCGAAATGAGAAATTGAATATGACATATTAGCAAACACGATTTCTTATGTCTCTCTTCATACAATTTTAAAGTTATGTTCTCTCTATATTTATATATACTCTAAGTGGACGATATAAAAGTTATAGACCTTTTTATTACCTACAACTTTTGTTTTAAAATTTTTTCGATTGAAGCTCTAGTTTTGCTGAAAATCGTAAAAAACCATTTTCTACCTTAAACCTCACCCTCGTAACTCGGATCACCTTTAATTTATGGTTCCCATCATTTGCGTAATATTTTCTTCCTTATTTAAAAGTTTTCATGCTGTTACTAATTTTTCCCTCACAAAAAGCTATTTTGACTGAAATTTACATCCCGATTACTGAAGTCGTGTCACATCATGTGACATGACTATAGTCATGTCACGTCGCTTAAAAATTGGTATTATTAAAGTCGAGCAAAACGGTCACGACTAAAACTTAAAATTCTGAAACGAAAAAACTCCAAAACTAAAAAAACTTACACTTTACGTTCTTCAATTTCACAAAAACAATTAAAGACGTTTGAAAAAATTATTGTCACATGAAAAATTGAGACGACTAAAATGTCATTTAATGTGACATCTGTCGTATAAAATGACTTGAGGCGTAAAAACCGACTTCAACAATACGAAAATTGATGCGATGTGACTAAAGTCATTTAAAGTAACATGACTTGCCTTCGGTAATCGGGGTGGAAGATTTGAATCCGGAACAATCATGGGGTGACTGAATCATTTATTTAAACGTTTAAATGTAATAATTGTAGTAGTAGTGGTATTGGTGTGAGTGTGATGTTCTTGGTTTGTTCGGTCTTTGGGGTTGTCATAGTCCCTAACTCTTTGTTTTTCTTATTTAATTCCGTTTACACAGTATTTTTTGCGTGCATATTTGGTTATTTGTATTGAACTGAGGGATATTACTGTTCGATGGCTGAACCTTGTCGGATGTGCTGAACACACATGGCTGAACCTTGTCGGATTGCAACTCTGCCAGGCAAGCAGTTCTTCGACTGCTCATTACACAATCTTACTCCATCTTACCCTTTTCCAGATTTTGCCTAATTTGACATAAACCGATACGGTGCCGGATCATTTTAAATTTCCAGATAACGGCAAATTTCGCATTTTCTCAAACGGCCCCATTAATTTAGCGCAATTAAAGAAAATAGTCAAAACTAAAATAAATCTAACAATTTTATGTGCGGTCACCAACCATTTCGCTTTAGTGCTATCATTTTCTGAAGAGTTTCTGGTTTACTAGGAGCGACCACTGCAACAAGCTAATTCCATTAAGATTGAAAGGATACATTTCAAATCGTTTGTGAGTTCACAGATATCAGTTTATTCAATGAACATGAAAGAAGCACTTTCCATTAAATCTTTGAGAATACCATTGTATTTAACGCAGAGACCAGGGACAACCCCATCAGAGGAAGAGCTCACCATAAAGTCCTATGGTAATCGGCTTATTTCGGTTAGTTTTTACTACACCAATACCAAGAGCTTCCTTGAATGAGGGGCATACGAGTTGGAGCTTGTATTTGTAGACATTATCGTTTTATATGGAAAAATAGTAATCGCTCAAGTTTTGTCAAGCAATCTTCTTATTTCAGCTAATTTTGATTACATTGATGTCTAGAGCTTCCTTATCAAAAATTCGGTAAAAACTTACAAAATATGCAAGGGGAATTAACCTGTAATTTGGCAAATCCAGCTAAATCAACTGAAAGAGGAAACCAAAAAGTGTTTCGAGGCACCGTTTTGGAGAGATTTTGGTTTTGTATAAAAAAATAACGATCACACAAATTTCGTTGATTAATAGCTAGTTTTATGTAGGAATCCTCTTATTTCGACTAATTTGGATAACATGGATGTCCAGAGAATACGGCAGGTAAATGATATTTAAGCATGCCAACCTATTCATTTTACACTTTACTTTATCCACTGAAATTTTACCCCACTATTAAATGGATTAAGTCTTACTATGTTTAAATTAGTAGTTTATCATTTGTTAAGTTTAAGTTATTTTATTTAATTTTAATATTACTGTTTTTAACGGATTACGGACTATGTCTATGTCGTTAATTTGATGTATAATACTTGAATACATACTCATAATATAGACCAAAAGCTGCCCAAATACTCACCTTTGTCGGTATACACTTCGCACTTTATTCTCTATCACATTTAGTCTACCTCTATGCCGAGATTATATTTTCAAAATTTAGTTGTAGCTTTCAGATGAAGTAATCACTTTCAATTTTATTTTTAAGGCATCAACGAGGGTCTCTACTCCTTTAATTTTTGTCCGTCTTATCCTTCCCTCTATTCAATCTTCAAAATAATATCTCAATTTTTTTGGCCCGGCTGAAGACAGTCTCGGGATGTTGGTTGTCCCCACGATTGTAACGTCGATCATTGCCGTTACTTAATTAAAACAACATCAATTTTTTTTATATAGTTAGAGTTTAATATTTATATAAAATGATTACATACTCGTACATATATATAGATATTTTTTTTGATTACAAGATAAGATTTCGGTCTTTTATTATTCAAAACCTAAAACAAAAAAATTTTTTTTCCAAAAATCGTTTTAATAATAAAAAATATAATTGATATGAAATATAAAATAAAGTAAAATTAATTATACAAAATTTTTAAACTTAAAATAAAATTTGTAAAAATAATAATAATAATATAATTTATAATATATGTCTCATGGATTAATAATATAATATATATATTTTTTTTATAAAAAATTTATGATATGAAAAATATCGTTGAACTTAAAATTTACATTAAAAACGGAAAAATCAACATAAACAATGTTTCTATAATTAAATTATTTAAATAAATTAACAATTGCACATATAACATTTATTATAACTGATAAATTATTATTTTATTGTTTTTATTTAAATTTATAGGTTGTCACCAAAACGGATTGAAAATTCTACAATGGTTATAGCTTACATAAATTGAACCTTCATCTGCAGGACAAAAATACAGATTGAGCGTTTAAGAGCACTGGAGTAAAGTTTATTGTTGATAGCATTCCTAAATTAACCATAAGTTTGAAATAATTTCAGTTCTGCATCTATATAAAGAAGCAACATATTACTTTTGCATGATATAAAAATATATTTATTTTCTCTCTAATTAATTATTTTAGAAATTTTAAAGGTGCATTTTCTCGAAAATTAATTTTTACCACATATTCGATACTATAATATTGCTTAGCTTAAATTATAAAAAAAAATCTTAATCCTAAAATTAAAATTAAAAAAAACTTAAATATTTCAGCACCATAGTACAGTAAAATTTCAAATCATTTTCTTCATGATTTGTTTTGTCTTGTCTAAGTAAACAGAAATAATTTTACCGATATTGTTTATTATTTTAACAAGATATTTTGTAAAAATAACAAAAAAAATGTTATAAAAATTATTTGAGTATTCTTTGAAATTATGAGATTTTTAGGATAATAATTATAAGTTTTAATTTAGTTTAAAAACATTTTATTTCCCTGAATGCTAGAAATTTCCTTATTATTTTTATTTAACAGTGAAAAATGGTTTATAATAATAATAAAATGTTTTCAAGCCATTAATCCTTATCTCACGCGGTTTGTTATTGATTAAAAAGTTCCACAGCTTGCCGGACGGTAGCTAAAAACTATTTAAATTTTATTTAATTTAAGTTATGGAACAAATTCAATATAAAACAAAGTATTGATATACTTTTACACGATAATGAATAACATGTTTACTTTCGTTTGTCGGCAAATATAATTACTTAAACTTCGAATCAGTAACCTTGACGGTTTAACACATAATATGTAACATTTTGATGTAAAAAATAAAACTTATCTAAAAAAATTTTATTCAATTTATCTCAATATTGATTTGCGTCTGTTCTGTACTTTTTATTTTTTAATTTTATTATTATAAAAACAATTATTTTTTAATATAAAACAAAGACATTAATTTGCTTTTATAACTTATCGTTTTTGTTTGTAGGTTTGGCAATCGATAGTTTTGGTGCAAAGATATTTGTTTTAGTTTTGATTGCAGTATTTGTTACGTTTTACATATTTTAAGCAGCAAAAAAAAAATTTATAACACAACACATACAACATGGGGTAACTATAATTCAGACTTTTAAATGTGGGTGGAATAGTATATTTTTTTTTGTTTAAATTAAAGAATATTAATTGATTCTACGCAAACTGCAAAACTTTGTATTAAACTTAAAAAATTGGAATGTTGATTTATTTCAGTCAAACTTAAGATATTTGTGCAAATAATATAAAATGTCAAACAACAATCCAACTTTTAAATCTATTTCTAATTCGTTGCAGAAAAAAAAATTTAATTAGTCAAAATTAGACATTCAAATCAATATCGAGAAAATCTCCCTATTAAAACTTTACTTCTGATAGTAAGGCAGTTACTTTGATTGAGACACCCTTTTTTCTGTCTTTTCTTAAAACTTTTTCATGGAATTAATATAATAAGACGGAGGATATACCTTGCGTGCTAAAATAAACATAGCGTTTCATAAAAAGCAACATCCTGAAGTTTTGTTTGTCAAATTATTTTATTTCGTGACTATTGTAAATTGAAAATTTTATAAATTATGGTTGAAGTCTAGAAGTTTCATCCTGTAATAAAAAAATAAAGGAAATTTAGTAGAATTTAAATTATAATGTTAAAACTTTTTTATGAAATTATGATGAGCATGCTACCAAAATGTTATTGCTACAGACAAGAGTTTATATGAAAAGAACGAAAAAATCAAACCATAAATATAAGAAAACTATAATTTACTCAGCCATATGTTGTCATTATCGGAAAAAGAAATTATTGAATTATTTCACAAATTGGTGACCCCGACCCTATGTTAAAATATAAGAAACAATTATAAGCATAACGACTAAGAATATTTGGTGTAGTTTGTCTTTCATATTTCTGCTTAGCATAGAAATCCAAGATGATGTACCAAATCGCTAATTTTTGCTACATGCTGCATTTACCTTATCAGAACTGTACAACGTTTATTTTTTTCTTTCTGTCAAATATTGCACTCACCAGAGCAGACTACCCACGCAATATCTTCACCAATACAAGAACATCGAACCCTAGACAACATAGCTTTATTTTATAGTTAAAAATAAAAAATATTAGGCAATATAAAAAGGAGTCACCGTTTTTGTCACTAGATAGTGTTGGTGGCCATATTTCAGGCACCACTATTTCGATTGTATCAAACGTTTGGAATGTGACATTTTAATGTACATTTTACGTAAAATCGGTTTTTGAAGTGAAAACTTCTTTCTGGCGCACCACACACAGATTTTTTTGTAGGTAGTAAGTTAGGCTGATCCGTCAGCATTTCTATCATTTATCAATTTATCAATCTACCATTTATCTATCATTTATCAATTTATCAATCTTAACGATTCAAATTTGCGTTGTGGATATCGTGCTCGACTGATGTGCTGTAGGTAGTGAGTTCAACTCCTGGTGTGGTACATATTTTTTTATTGTTTTTTTTTATTTTTATTAAATACCATTAAAATTATTTTCTTTTTATTTATGAATTCATAAAAATAATAAAAATTTTTTCATACGAATTTTAAAAAATTGATCCATAACGCAGTTTTTTAAAGTTATATTGCTACTGCCTTTTGCAATTTGCATTCGAGTCATCATGCTAAATAAATATTGAATATATATAAAATTGAAAGTATGTATGGCTGTTTATCCTTTATGCATTAATACATTAATCATCATGAAAATTTATGAAGTTGTTGTGTACGCTTAATTTTTGCTTTTTATTTAACTATCGTTTTAAACGGTAGTTTGCTTTGATCAATGTTTTTTTTTTTGAACATAATTTTTTTATGTAATTAAAAATAACGTAAGGAAGATAGTATAACCTGAAGGCTGAAAAAATTACATTTGTATATCAAAATTATATGTATTGGTATTTTATCATCTTCACTAAATAATAAATATATTGTCAGTTTGGAATTGTATGTAATACATGTTTCTAAAATTAAGTGAAGACTTAATACTTGTAACTTGATACTTGATAAAATCGATTATATCGATTTAAAGCTCACAATTACGAGACGGAAATCGCATAAATTCTATACAAAGAAGCATAGCTTATGTATGATTAAACATGGATGAATATGAATAAAATAATTAAAAATGGTGGCACTTAGCCGATAGTGATTTGCAACCGGCAACAATGCGCATTAATACCAATGGATTTGCTTAGCTTTCCGCAGAAAGATTTGTAAAATTTAAACTTGTTGATCTATGGGTGTGACAACCACGCATACTTTAGCCTGCTATTGGCATATGAGTGCTTTTTTGATAATTATTTGGTTTACATTGTGAGGTTGGTGTGTGTAGTTAGCGGTTTACCGTTCTGACTTGTTTCTCATTTATCCTACTAATACGATCCAAATACTACTAATACGATATCAATTGACTGCGATTGCCAATGAAGTTTTCACTTCTGCCGTGCGATCTTAAGCACACTCTCTGATTTATATTTCGTCATTTGTGTAAAAAGTGATATTTGTTTAAAAAAGGGCGAAATGCCTGAGGACAAACGATATCTGTTGCTTTTTCACTGTTAAAAAGGCAAAAACGCTGCACAAACAGGCAAACAAGTTTGTAAAGTTTACGGTGAGGATGCTGTAAATGGACGGGGAATTCGTTGATTGTTTGTTGGATTCCAATCTGGAAATTTGGGTGTTAAAGATGCACCTCGCTCGGTCTCGGCCGACCGTCACTGAAAAAGTTGATGAAATTTTGCAACTGTCCGAGCTAGATCGGAAGTTGTCGGAATGTAGCGGTTCCCCTTAAAATCAACCGTATGACAGTTGGGAAATATTTAAAGGTTGGCTAGGTAAGGAAACTTGATGTTTAGGTGCCACATGGATTAACGCAAAGAAATTTGATTAACCGAATTTCCAGCAGTGAAATGCTGATAAAACATAATGAACTCGAGCTATTTATGGAGCGAATCATAACAGGTGATGAAAAATAGATTAAATACGACAATGCTGAGCGCAAACGATGATCAAAGCCCAAAGACGAACGAAAAACGGCTGTAAAGTCAGGATTAAAGTCTAATAATGTGATGCTGTGTGTATAGCGAGATCGGTAGAAAATTGTTCATTATAAACTGCTACCTCCTGGCCAAACAATCAATTCGGTTTTCTACTGCAAACAATAAACCATATTAACGCAAAAAATTTAAACAAGCCGGCCAGAATTGTTGAATCGAAAGTGTTGTCTTCCATTATAACAATGCCGAACAACACACATCTTTGATGTATCGCCAAAAAAAAAAACTGAACTTGGTTAGCAAGTTTTGATACATTCAACATATAGCCCACACATGGCGTAATCTGACGACAATTTATTCATGATTATAGACAGAAGAGCCACCAAAACTTATTTGGCCAGTTACCGATAAGCCACCAAAGCTCTACACCGCTGGAAACTAAGATGACAAAAGGTTGTAGACAATAATGCTTTGATTAAAATTGATTTTACGATATTACATACGATATTACCTAATACATTCGTGTGTCACCTCGAAAGGTGACATTGTGCATTTGTGAATAAATTCAATATTCTTTTTTATGTATTTTAAATTTCAGGATACCGTTGAATATAATATGTTTTTTATTCTGCTACGCTGAATTAGCTTTATTACCATAATTTAAATAAGAACCAGCCCATTTATCGAAGATTTTGACGTTTTTTAATTAAAGAAATCTCTCTGAGTGTTTTAACATGTTTCTGTTTATTATTTTAATTTAATTTTACAAACAAAACACCGGAGCATTAATGGGCAGCAAATTTCAAAGTAAAAGTCAAGTTAAAAGTAAAAAATAAAAAATAAACAAAATTGAATGATAATTGTAGAAAAATTTGTTTTTCGGCAAACGGCTGTAATGTTTAACTTTACTGCCGTTAAGGAGAAGGTTAAACTCTTACTTTTTTGACGTATAATCAAACCGGTTGTAAAGTAACGCCATTTTTATTTTTTATACGGTGGCAGTAAAGTAACTCTCATATTTTTACAACGGCAGTAAAGTGTTGCCATTTTCTTTTAATATTTTTACGGCGGCAGTAAAGTAATTCGTTGTTTTGAAAAAATTTTGATGTATTAATTTCATATTCATAAAAAGTTTAAGCGACTGCGAAGAAATAGTTTATTTAATTCGGAACTAAAGTCACTTTTTGTGCTTCGTCTATAATTGTCGGCTTTCCAAAGGTCGACCGCCAAACTATAGACTCAACACAAAATGTAGCACTTTAGCTCCTAATTAAATAATATACTATTAGTAGAAAAACCAAAGTGAAACGATTGCACTTGTGGTAAAATTTGTATTGTAATGAAATTAAGAGAAAAACATAATTTTTTCTCCAACCGGACAAAAAATTGCACTTTTTGTTTGGGTATATTTTACAAAAAGTATTTCATTTGTTATGGTGACAGTCCTAAAAACTATCATTTTTTGTCCTAGAACGAAAAACAAAACAAATCTATATTTCTTTGCAAAACAAAAATCAAAGTTTGAATTGTGCGACTCTGTGCGAATCCACAAATATTTGACAGAACATAATTCTTGTTGAAGGTGAAATTTGTGAAAACAAAATTTTGACATAAAAAACTTTTGACGTGAACAACGTGAAACTTTGACGCGAAAAACTTTTTAATTTTGATGTTTGCTGTTAATAAATACATATATATAATATACATTAATATAAATATTACTTTGGCGCTTAAAAAAACTTCTGTCATAAATTGTTGTTCCTTCTGCCATAATTTTTTATGCCTTCTGTCATAATTTGATGATGCTAAAAAGCTATACCAAATTTTGACGTCTCGTTATGATGAATATAAATTGAAAAAGCCAAAATTTTGACAAATTAATAATCGTCATCTGTCATTATTTCGTCAATTCGCACAAATGACAGAAAATTTACTATATGCCAAAAAATTGAAATAGTTGTTTGGATTTAGTTGAGATGTAAATTAAATATAATTTTTGCAATTCCGAATCACAATTCGACGTATTTCAATTTTGTCAACACTGTCAAAAATTGAGATTTTTCCGAACTGTTTTATTTTTCCGCATTGTTTTTACTTTTTTTTTTGATTTTTTTTCCCGCACTGTTTTATTTTCCGCACTGATTTAACTTTTTGCTTTGTTTTGTAGAAGTGAAAAATAAGAACGCATGGAAAATTTTCTCAATGCTAAGTTGATAAAAGAAATGTTTACTTATATCTGAATATGAATGTAGAGTGTAAAAAAGTTAGATGCAGAATAATTTTGTTTAATTGTTTCATTGTGATTCGGAATAGCAAAAAACGTTTTGTGCAACTCGTTGCACAAATTGATTTTTTTCGCACTTGTCGTAATTTGTCCCACTCGGCTTCGCCTCGTTGGACAACATTACGACGCGTGCGGAAAAAATCAATTTTGTGCAACTCGATACACAAAATACTATTAAATGTTGATAATTTTCAAATTTGATTAAATAATAGAATAACGGTTGAAGAAAAAATTTAATATTTTACTCGGACTAAAAATGGATTTTGAAACTCGCAAAATTGCGGTACTCCGTTATAGCGACGCACCGCAACCTTTTTACTCGTCCCAAAATCTACCATTTTTCGTCCTAGTAAAACAAATAACTATTGTCGTCGGAATAGTATTCTGTTGCTGCGTAGGTGTTGCAAAAATAAATGAGAGTGATGTAATTAAAAGTAAAACAAAATGAAAGCAAAACCATTCTTAATAACGTATGATGTACTGCAAAGCTCGATTCTTGGACCAATATTGTTTATGATGATTATAAACCACATTCGTAAATCACTGGAAAATACAGCGTTTCATCTCTTTGCAAAAGATGTGCAGTTTTATGCAGTTTTTTTCTGGTATATCTTCTAACATTCATTTGTGTATATAGATAAACTAAACAAATTCTTATATTAATAGAAACATGGGCTAGCAATAATAAATTAACAATAAACCAGACTAAGTCCCAAACTATGATTATTTCAGGTAACAAAATCCAAGTCTCTAATTTAAATTCGTGTCTGCTGCTCTTTAATGGTCAGTCCATTCGTATAACAAATACAGTTAGAAATCTTGGAGGGTGGATTAATAACTCCCTAAATTGGGCTGATCAAATTACTAATATTTATCGTAAGATTTATTTATTTATTTTGTACTTTTAAGACTCTCAGTCATGTTATGGACATCTGCTAGCTTTACACCTAGAAACGCAAGGTTGAACTTAGTACGGTCATTAATTGTTCCCTACTTAATTTATTGTGCGCTTATATTTGCAGGGTGTTCTAAATCTGATTTGAGTAAGCTTAACGTAACTTTCAAATTTTCAATTCATGACGCGCGTTATATATAACAAACAACGTTGTGAGTCCATTTTATATTTTTCAAAACTAATCTTGAACTGCAGTCTTTACAATTACTTGAATTACCTGTCTGTTTTGTATTTTTTTAAGACGTTTCACTCTAGAAAACCCGAATATTTGTACGAGAAACTCAATTTTCCAGATCTGTTAGAACGATAAATTTAAATTTACCTCCCAACTGCAATTTTAAATATAGCCAAACGTTTTTCTTTATTAATGCTGTAAAAGCGTGGAACTCATGGAGCCAGGTGATAAAAGCAACATTTGAATTGTTTTTTTCCAAAACCTGTTTTGAGATACATTGTGACAATAAAAAGGCGACAATAATCTTGACAAATATTTTAATACAATATTTTATTATCAACAATTTTGTTGCAAACAGATGTCACCAAATGAAGATCTCACTTGGGTTTTTACTTTAAGGTTTATAGGTTTTGTTATTTTTTAGTTAACCTGGAAAATTCCCATATTTTTAGTTTTTATAATTATGTTTTGTGTAATAAAAACGAATTTAGTGTAATAAAAAGAAACTTCAGAAAATAAATAGCATGATTACGAAAAAATTATTAAAAAGATACAGTCCTCTATTGTTTTATTTTAAAATTTTGAAAAATTATATCGAACAAAAACAAAACCTAACTGATGTGATTGATTTTAATTTCTTACATCATATCGTAACGGTTAGCATCTTGATCTGTGAATCCATCAATATTAATTAGGTGATTAAGGATCATTGTTGGGTTGTCGTTTTGTTCGAAATCCTATTAAATAATTCAATAAAACTAACCACAAGCATTGAGAATACGAGCGATCAAAAGTCAACAAAAACGTGTTTATTTTGGTGCAGCAAGTGTATTAATGATTAGACATCATTCATTACTTGTTCCATTTTGGTACAACGATTTTATTTGTAACACTATGTAACACAACTTGCTGTGTGTGTTGATGTAACGAAGATTCTTTTTTCTATATTTGGATGACATCGTTCAACAGAATCCGGTTTAATTTAATTATTGATATGAGAGGTTAGATTTATCATTTACTTCAATAGGCGTTTCAAATTTTCACTGCTAACTGATATTAGTGTAACTTAGGTCTTAAAGATTTTTCACACAAATCGGATCATAAATAAAAAAGTTATAGACGAATTAAAATGTATTTTTGAATTTAACGGCCCCCGCCATACAATATCAAATGGAATTGCCCAAGTCTTTTCTTTGTTTTTTTATTATTATTTTCAAATTTCAATTTAGTTTATGCATTGATTTAGGAGTGTATAGACGTATTATTTTTCTTTGTTTTTTTATTATTATTATTAGTGAAATGAATGTTTTGAATGAATGATAATGGTATGAGTGAGTTTATTTTTTATTATTATTATTTTTCTTTGATTTTTTTTGATTTAATTATTATGGTGTTAATGGTGAAATGAATGTTGTGAATGAATGATAATGGTATGAGTGGTTTCTTTTTTATTATTATTTTTTTTTTGATTTTCTTTGATTTAATTATTATGGTGTTAGTTAATGGTGAAATGAATGTTGTGAATGAATGATAATGGTATGAGTGAGTTTATTTTTTATTATTATTATTTTTTTTTGATTTTCTTTGATTTAATTATTATGGTGTTAGTTAATGGTGAAATGAATGTTGTGAATGAATGATAATGGTATGAGTGAGTTTATTTTTTATTACTAGGAGGGCTCGGCGTGCTTCGCTACGCTTATAAATAAAGTTTTTGCGTAGACGTTTTGTTGACGTGGAAGCAATGATTTCAAAAAGTGGTAATGAGAAATGCTAGCATATAATTTTTAATTTTTATTTTTAAATATATGAATGAAAAATGATCAGAACTCTAGCTGATCAGTTCGGATATATGAAAAATTAGCGAGTTTTCAAGTAACCTTATTTGATCTCTAACTTATTTGATCGCTAATTTTTCATATATCTGAACTGATCAGCTAGAGTTCTGATTATTTTTTATTTTTCATTCATATATTTAAAAAGAAAAATTAAAAATTATATGCTAGCATTTCTCAAATCATTGCTTCTACGTCAACAAAACGTCTACGCAAAAACTTTATTTATAAGCGTAGCGAAGCACGCCGGGCCCTCCTAGTGGTTATTAATACATGATCGTTGCATAATATACAATTATAATTGATCCGTCTCATTATTTTTTTGTTGTGAATTTACAAAATATTAACTGTTGAGGATCTGCATCAGATTGAAACGCGTAGTAAATTAAATTAAAAACTAAATCGATTTTGTTTACTCTTTATCATTTTTTTAAAGTTAATTATTTTTGGTGTTAGTGTAAATACAAAAACCGTCATATATTAAAATGGTTAAATCAAATCACTCTGAAAATGTTTTTCATAAGTTTTAAATAGTTAGACAGCGCAGCAGAGAGAGAGAGAGAGAGAGAGAGATGAGAGAGAGAGAGAGAGAGAGAGAGAGAGAGAGAGAGAGAGAGAGAGAGAGAGAGAGAGAGAGAGAGAGAGAGAGAGAGAGAGAGAGAGAGAGAGAGAGAGAGAGAGAGAGAGAGAGAGAGAGAGAGAGAGAGAGAGAGAGGGAGAGAGAGAGAGGAGAGAGAGAGAGAGAGAGAGAGAGAGAGAGAGAGAGAGAGAGAGAGAGAGAGAGAGAGAGAGAGAGAGAGAGAGAGAGGTGGTCATGTTTTTCAATCTTCCTTTGAATTTCCAAATTTCCCTTTTGATTCGATCACTGATTAGTAAGTAAAAACAACAGGTTTTATTAAGTATCGCTCTTGTTTCGCAACAATACCGTCAAACAATATTTCTGAACAAGAATACTCTTTCAATAGCTTAAGAAACTTCAGCGGTTGTTCAACGGATCACTTAACATAATGGCATTCCAATTAAAACTTTTTACACTATCGCAGTCTAATTTTGACTACATTTTCAAAAAAAAATTTACAAGAAAAACTCATGAAATTCGGAGAATAATCGACGTCATTATTTTGCATGTATTTTATTTCATGTTTTTGTTTTATCAACCTTTCTTGGAATTTGTAACACATGTTTAGCTAAAATATTGTGTAGGCTGAATTGAGGACGAATATAATTTTGTTTTGTATTTTGTTGTAATTATGTTTTCCTTTCTAGGCAGTTAAATAAAAATAAAAGACCTAAATTCTTAAATTTAAATTCGCAATGACGAATTCATTTTGATTTCTGAAAGAAAACAGTTCCGTGAATGAATTGTTCTTTGTGCATTTTTATTTATTATATTAATGTTGGAGTTACTCCATTATTTTTGTCTGTTATTCATGATACATTTTTTTTGAGACTATTAAATAAACTAGGTGACCAATGCAGAATGCAATTGATAAAAAGGAGCGAAGATATGTCCAATCCAAAAGATATGTCCGAAGATATGTTACAATCCAAAAGAACTACAAAATCGCTACAGTTTAATGTGTGGTGAATATTACTGCATCTACCTCCGGCATAGATTTAGTGGAAAATCAATGAAACACTTTTTAAACGGATTTGAAACCGATATGTCTGACTATAACGATCGTATCGTGAATTTTGTCTATAATAAAAGTACTTTAAAAAAACGGCAAAGAAAAAAAGGCGAACGAACCAAATAAAAACTCGTCCAGGTTAAAAACATGATCAAACTTGTTCAATGTAGGTAAAAGTGTGTTATTAATTTTTTTTAAAATCAACTAATAACAAACTTTTATTTACAGACTTTCAATATTACTGCAGTTCAAAAAAAAAAATAAAAAAAAAAAATAAAAAATTACAATATTAAAAAAAAAAATATAAAAAGTAAAAAAAAAAAAACTAAAAACAAAAAAAATTCAATAATTTGTTTAAGTAAATAAACAAATTATTGAATTTTTTTTTGTTTTTTTTTCCCATTGAAAGTCTATGGGAACCGTTTTTCGGTGATTATTCCTCCGTGGTATTTCTAATTTCCAATATTTTTTTTGTAAACCATCTATGGATAGATGTCGACTTACATGAACAATTTCATTTTGATATCTTTAATAGTTTGGGAGGAGTATGGCGACAATCGAAAGTCCGAATCGGGGAAGAATGGAGTTACGCTCGCTTCGCTCCAATTAGGAAAATATTTTTAGAAAAAATCGATAACTACTCAAAGGTAACATTGACGAAGTACCGTCGGTGAATTAACTTTAGTGAAATTTTTATATGTTTTACATATATCGATTTAATTATAGAAGAAAATTTACGGTATTTGTTTTTTTGTAATGTTTATGGCTGTCAAGTAATCTTCTCTAATTGTAAATCTGGGTAATAAGCTTCAAATCGTCGCGAGTTAAGTTATAAGAAAAACCTAAAATAATTTTAATTATCAGATTGGAATGTCAAACAATGAAAAAATAAGTAAAATACTCATAAGTAACTGAGTTTTTTTAGAAATAATTTTGTTTGGTAGAGGTCTTCTTAAAAGAAACATTCGAGAAGACAAACAAGATTTCGAACGTAAGTTATACTTATCCATGGGCTATGGGCTCAGCATTAGAAAAAATTATTACCTAATATTGTAACATCAGTGGTGTAATTGTTCAAGATGAATTATTAATTCTCGTGGGCATGAAAAGTTGGATTCGGAGCAATCATGGAAGTGAAACATTTATTTTAAGTTTCTTAACGCAATGATTGTAGTTGTATTGGTGTGTATGTGATGATCTCGGTTTCTTCGGCCTTTGGGGCCGTTAGAGTCCATGTTCAGTAATCAATTAGATCCGCGTTCTGGTTTTATTCTGGTTCTGGATTTGTACTGAACTAGGGGAATGTACTTCTCGAACACACATGGGTGCAGCTCGCTGGAATAAATCTCGCTTGGCACGAAGTCCTCCTATTGCTATTTGTTAGTGACATTACTAAGAGAACCAGTTTTAGTTACATGATTGGAGTTAGTTTTAGCAACATCCACACAAACATTCCATATTGTATTGAACCTTTTGCGAAAACTCATTCCAACTAACTGTGTTACTACCACGAGTACAAATTGCGTTAGATCTCTTTAGGATCTCTCTAACCCCTATTTACTGGTCCATTGAAATTAAATATTTTTATATTCTGCTTAGATATTCTACCCAACTAACGAATTATGATTTATATTTTATTTATAACTCAAACACTAAATCCCAATGCGGATGAACTAATTTAATAGTTTTTGCGCAAAAATAGATTCTGATTCGATTTCATTTTTACTTTTACATCAAAAATTATGGAGTCATCAAAACAATTTTTTTCAATAGTTTAAAATCACTCGAATAAATTAACAGTTCTGTAAAGTAGGAGTATTTTATTTTTTTTTAAATGTCAATTGCAACTATAAGGATACAATTTCAAGATCAAATGCAAACAAGTTATATTTTAAATTTATAAAATAGAGAACAACAAGTGGAAACTACGATCGGCAGTCAGGAAGTGATTAGAATGACATGACACTTCAAATTTTAGGCCAAAAACAGGTTCATAAGATATTCCTTATCAGGTGTACTTCCATTTTCCGCAAAATAAGTAAAATAACCCATTAAAAATTTTAAGTTGGTTGGTTGGATTGGTTCGATATGGAACACTGCACAAAAATTCAAAAGGTCTCAATATAATGAAGAGAACATTCAAAGTTTGCTCTCGATTTGGATATGTGTTACTCGCCGCCACCAAAACGTCTATAAAAACTTCAAAAAAGCAACGCAGTCAGATTCTTCTTGAATTCGACAGCGGTATCAGCTTTACCTTGTTAAGGAAAAATACAGATGTGATTGTGAAGAAGAATGAGTCTATGGCAGATTTACATCATGTTTGTACGGGTTTAGGTACGAATCTTACAAAATCAATTTTTTCCAGTCGTTTAACAACAGAATAGTCATCACTTTTAAGTAAAACGTTGAA
Source organism: Diogma glabrata (assembly GCA_963693315.1). Classification (NCBI taxonomy): domain Eukaryota; kingdom Metazoa; phylum Arthropoda; class Insecta; order Diptera; family Cylindrotomidae; genus Diogma; species Diogma glabrata. The sequence goes on from OY856188.1 coordinate 53,861,858, forward strand.
TAAATCGTTTGGAGAGATTGTTTATTTCGGAGAGATTGTGTCTTATGAATTTATAATGAAATTTCTTTAACAAAACATGTAAATTATTAAAATAAATCTATTCTACTTACACAATTTTTTTAACTCCTTTGCTGCATTCAATTAAATATAAAATAATTCAATTAGTAAAATTAAGATTTAGGAATAAATTTCAGGTATTGTTCTAACCGGAGCAGGAATTTTTGAACATCCACGTCGATCTCGTCTTGGTGAAACAACTAATGTTCCTTCTTTATCATTCGAACTATCATTCGACGAAATCGTTGAAGTTCGTTTTGTAAATGGTTTATTTGAAATTGCACCAGCCATATCTAACGATCCTGAACTATTGACCCATGCGGTTGTAAAATCTTCGTATTCAGGTGTTGTAGCCTCAGGTGTTTTCACTTTTTTATATTTATTTAAAATTTCTTTCATTTTTTCTAATATCTGTGTATCATTTTTATAGTTACCGGCTACTTGTAAAATTTCCTTTGCTAACGGTGATGTTGTTGTCTGAGGTTGATATAATTTTTTAACTGGTGACGTTGTCGCAGATGCTGATTTAACCTTTTTATTTGTTTTTTCGTTTAAATTTGATAATGATGCTCGTGTTGATGTGTTTCTACTAAAATTATTTGTTTGTGTTGATGGATTGTGGAAAGTGGAAGGAGATAACGAAGATCTCGTTTTGGCTGGTCGACCACTCCATGTACTATTACCATCTTTTTTATTTGTTTTATTTGAAATTGTTGATTCAATATTTTCACATGGAGTTAGTTTTCGAACCGACCGATAAACAGGCATTTTACGACTTAATGGTAGTCCTGAAGGTTTTTCTTCATTTACACTAGAATTATCGATACTTTTTCTTCGAGCTGGTATTGGAGATCTTGGAATTTTTGTTACAGGCTTCCTTACAACTCCATCAGTTTCATAAATTTTATCTGAAAATCCAGTTTTTCGTAAACCGGTTGCGGATGCAATATCAGAAAATTGTTCAACTTCTGGTTCTTTAATTTCTTTAGGTTGAATTATCAACTCTTCTTTTGTTATACTATAATCTATGGTATCTGGACTAGATAAATCAGTTGTTTTTAAGCTTATTTCCGATGCTGGTGATTCTGTTGATGTTGCATGCTCATTCTCATTTCGATCAACGTCATCGTTTGATGCCTCTGAATGCAAAGATGTTCGTTTGTTTTGAATCAAACCTAAACTACGATATCCCTCATCACTTATTTCACTACCATTATCACTTATGTTGTCTGATTTACCGTTAACTTCTATATTTGTGTTCTCAATTTTATTGTTATCGATAATATCAAATTTATCTATAATATGTGGTGTGACATTACATAAATTTGATGTTGTGCTAGATGTGGACGTATTTGAGTCAAGAGAATATTGCTTCTTTTTAAATTCGTTAATTCGACGAGGACTAGGTGATGCAGATCGCCGTCCTAACGATGGCGATGATAACAAATGATTTGGTTTTTCTTTTTCGTTTTGTATAAAATCATTATTATTTTGATAACGTGTTTGTTGTGTTGGACTTCGGCTCCGACTTTTTTGTCTAACTGGTGGTGACAAATTACTGTTTAACAAATTATAATTATTAACTGGATTTGATGTGTTTTGTTGTCCCATCGCTTGTTTACGTGTTAACGGTGGTGACCTTTAAATTACAAAAAAAAAATAAATCATTTTCGTAAAACAACTGATTTATATGGTAAGTTATATATTTGATTTCCTAAGACAGATAAATTTTTGATGCTGAATAAAGAAAATTAAATCAAGGTTTCTTACAATCAATTATGAAAGGTAAGAAAATTACAAAATTGTTTATGAAATTCAATTTAATTAAATTTTCATGTTGTTATAGTTATATTGTCACTTATTATAAATTAAAATTTATTTTTATACAAAATTAATTGAAATTGATTTAAATCATTTTTCTTGAAGCGTTTGTAGTACATATATTATGGAAATTATAAAAGAATATATAAATATTATATTTTGTCGGCTATTGTGAAATAAAGATTTTGATTTGCATTTGAATTGTTCTTTTGTTAATATTTTTGTTTTTGTAAAATGCTAATTAAATTGCCTCACGGAACAATTACTGAATAAGGATTCTTTACTTATAAAAATGGTTTATAATTGATGGATAATTTGATTAAACTATTCCTTACCTTTCATAAACTACTTGTGCTTTGTGCAATTCAATGCCATTTGTTTGATTATTCGTACGTGTAATAAGTTTGGCGGCGACTGATGATCGATGTTGTGCTTTGCATCTACATGGATCATGTTTGTCTAAATAATGAGAAAGTGTATCCCATCCTCCTCCAACACGAACCATAACATGTGAACGTAAAATCTATAAATAGAATCAAAATAAATTGTTATTATTTTAGTTATGAAATTATATTTTATTTTCAATAACCGGATTTAGGAGGAATTTGTATCAGCTATAACCCGTGTTATATAAAGAATGAATTGTTCCATTGCGATAAGTGCGATAAGTGTAAGGGTGCCTCTGACGCTCCAGCCAAGATGTTCAAAATTATACTGCCAAGATTTAGTGTTTGTGAAGTATCATTAGCTAACGTTAAGCGACTAATCAATATGTTAAAAATTTAAAAAAATTGATTCAGAGCTTGCGACTGTCAAGTCTAATGTAGACGCCCTATCTACCGAGCTGTGCCGAGCCACAAATGAAGTTTTAAACCTCGTTTCTAAACTGTAAGCTGTTAAAGATTGCGACCAGAAATTACTCAGGTAGCTCAACCGAAATGATATACTTAAATTTACAGCTCCGCTAGTGGTCTAACGGTTGCTGTTTATGTCTTCAAAATACTAGACGTTAGGAGATAAGATCCTTCGAGTACTGGCTTAATATTAATAGAATGCTTCTATAAAATACCTTCCAGTACTTAACATTAAGGAGCCAGCTTATGATAAAGTACTCCATGCCATATTTATAAATTTAATTACTTTTTTCTTTCTTTCCATAAGTCGGTGAAAGGTATTTTAAGATCGTGGCTTTAAATAGTTATTATTTTTTATTTTCTTTGTATATTTAATTTGTATCGTCGTCGTCTGCTCTGTGGACATGGGTGGACTCAAAGACGTGTTATTCAGCCATTTCAGCATTTTTTCACAATTTCTGACACATCGCCGTCACTCCTTAAACATATATCATATTGACGGCCAAAGTATCAAACCACCTCCTGGAAGTGATAACTTGATGCTCAAGGCCGTACTGAAAGGGTTGTCAGAACCCTAAATTTTCTTGATAAACATTAGTCCTGGCTAAATTCGTATGTTTCTGATGCGGCTGTTCATATTAACGCAACCACCTGATGCTTTGAATGTACGCGACCAAGCGGATCGCAGCTGGTGGATAGCGTAATCCCTGTTCCGATATTATTGTTTACTAACAATACGATCGCTTACAGGGCAGATCTCGTATATCAAATAGGGACCTTGAACCATACACTCTCACTTAATTCAGTGGTGTGGCAGTCTTGCCGAGGTGATCGGTTGACTGATGGTGATCTTGATAAATTACAAATGTAAAACAAAAAAATAATAAAACACAAACGCACATAAATACACAAAAAATATTACAAATCTAAAAACATTAACACAGAACCAGATGAACATTCACTCTGTGAACTGTAGTACGTCCACAAAGATAAAATCTCCAAAATCTAGTACCAACTCCACCTCTACTCCGGAGGCTAGTGAAAATCTTTGGGTCGTGTCACAATTGGCTCTTGAAGATTTAAACAGGTCTTTGGAAAGTCTCCATCTGGTGCAACCCGCATCAGAAGTCATGCATATCTTCGAAGATGCAGGTTTCTGAGACTACGGTAACAGTTGGTAAAATTAAGAAGAGGAAAAATGCTTGTGGTTAAGTGAGGAGGAAAAAGAAGAAAGTTAAGGCCGACCTCTCAGTCCTCACTGCAAACAGTATTGCAAAGAAGCCTACTATCTCCAGCGGTCTCTCTGCAACAACATCTCCCTTAGACATGAGGGCAGAGATGATCGGAAACGCTTCGAGTGATAATGTCTCAAAGATTCCATGGAAGTCGACGACAACGAAAAAGTCCGAACAAGGTTGCATCAAGCTATGCTAGTGCAGCCAAGAGAGGGCAGGTTAGAATTGTTGAATCAAACAATAGAATTATCAGTCAGGAACAAAGCAATTTGATCTAGCAACGCCTGTTTGAAAATATGGTGAAACAACGGGCGTCGATTAAAGGAGGAAAAATTCATTTTCGATATTCAAACGGCTTCTCATTGAAGTGGTTGGTGGAGCAGCACCGAAGGTCTGTGATCTCCCTAAGATGCATCTGACCAAAATCAGGATTTCAGGTCATAGACAATCTGAGACGGCTTTGTTGGACGTCAAAATGGCTAGACAATTTCAAACAGAAGATCTGATCGGACGGGGGGAAGAAATTGGCTAAGCATAAAACCTATGTCGACCAAAACCTCCTGTACAGCCTTTCCGATGAAGATAGTGCGAAAGTAATATCCAATCGGAAAGTGAAACTTTTCTTCATGTTTTCAACCTAACCAAATGGACGGGATAATGGCAAATAGAATTGTATCGTCCGAGAGTTTGTCTTGGGCTATCAGCTCCTGAGACCCATACAAATCTCCATATGTCCAGACGGAATTTGGCCTATTATGATACAACAGTGTCTGGAAATAATAGGAGATATGCTCTTAAGGATCTTCGTGGCCTGCAAAGCTCTTGGCATATGTACCACAGACCTGGAGAAACGTGAGTCGTTTTTATCCCAAAACCAGGAAAATCAACTAATGCGAGGCGAAAAACTTCAGACCGATCAGTCTTTCCTCATACTTTCTAAAGTCTTTAGTCTGAAGAAAACACGCTTATCAAGCGGGAAAGTCTACGGACACAATCCTTTCGGAAGTGGTCTCTGATATATTTGTAATATATTTGTAAAAATGGAGTCTCATAAGGCTACAAAAAATCTCAAACTCCTGGGAACCTCCAGGGACTGTAAGATAAATCATCAAGCGCTATGGAGGGATCTGGAAGAACACCTGACAGATTTGTCCATGCCGACTGCGGTCGGAACGACAAGGGACCTAGAAAAGGTCCGTAGCAGCGGTTTAAATCAGAAATGAAAATTTTGGGTTGGTTTCCACTTGGCGCATACTGCACAGTCTTTCAGGCTGATTTATTCGCCATAAATGGAGAATCGAGGCGACTGACGAAGCTTAAGTGGTCTGGGAAGGTCATTATATTTTTACTGATAGCCAGGCTGCTTCAAAAGCTCTGGAAAACTACAATATCAAGACAAAAATAATGGAAGAATGTTCTAGGTCCTTGAATTATCGTGGGCTCAACAACAGTATATCACTGATATGGACACCAGGGCATAGTAGGAATTAGCAAAGAACTCCGCAGGGAAGCTCATATGTCCTGAACCAGGAATTGGTTTATCGAACGGCAGGATAAGATCGTTAGTTGAACAGGTTCTCTTTCGACACAGTAACTCGTAATGGAGAGACATAGAAGGCTGTAGGTTCTTGAAGATGTTTACTCCAGATTTGAGCCGGCAAACCACCGAATTTCTGTTAAACCTGACCCAGTCAGACTGCAGGCTAATGGTGGGACTGCTAATAGATCACCATAATGTGAATAAGCATATGTTACGGTTTCGAGTAGAAAATGATCCAACATGCCGTTTTTTTTTGAAGAAGATGAAATTGTCAATCACATTGTGGGAAAAGTTCGGCTCTCTCAGGGCTCCGAAGCGGCATATTAGGATCAAACTATCTAAGAATAGAAGATTTATGCAAAGCAGACTATTCAAGGCTATTGGTTTTTTTCAAGAAGGTCTCCAGCTTTTGAATATGAGGATGACATAAAGGACTTAACAGTCTACATGTCAGGCTATAACTACATGGTCGCCTTGTCAAAAAAAAAACGGGTACACAATTCTTGGAAGTCTTTTTGCTCGTGTTGGAGTGGGCAGTTCTGCTGCTCTTGTCGGAGTTATCTATTTGACATTCTTCAGGACTTCTCCACGCATTTCAGTAATATTATCAACATGGTTAACTTCAACACGAACTTACTCGTAACTAGACGAGTGTTAATTTTTAACGATGTCTGTAGTAGACACAGTTTGGAGATTTATCACACTAATTTGCCAACGAACTTTGTTTCTCAATCCGATTCGGTCTTCTAAATAGATTTCTCTCTGGTAAATGATACACGTTTAGCTCCGTTGAGTTCCTTGGATCTTTCCCCACCGGTAGCTATTTCACCCGCAACATTAGAAGCATCAACTTGGATCTATATTCCAGGCCGATCGGAGGCAAACTGACTTCTCTGCCATACACTCTACTGCTAGTGCTGACGCTCAAGTTTCTTTTTTAAATAGTGTTATTATTTCTTTGTATAAGAAATATGCCACTCAAAAAACCCTTAAAAGGCGTACCAGATGTTTCACTAACAACCCCTGACTTCCTCCCGAAGTTCTGTATATGACAAATCTACGTGATTTAGCCTTTAAGACGGACTTTTAGGACAGATCCAAAGTCAATTGGAGGACTTACTGCAATGTTCATAGGAATGTGTTTAGGAGCGCAGTTAGAAAGCTGAAAATCAATCTAAGAGCCCGCGAGTTTGAGTTTGCCCTTCCCTCTAAGGATTTGTGCGGTTTGCTTAAGAGATTGGGTGCTTCCAATCCTAAAAATGATTCAGTCGATTAAAGCCTTAATGAACTCAACTCACTGAATCGTAGTTTGATGCGCTTATTTTTGAGTTCTCTAGCTCGTTTTCCTTGCAACGTGTTTTATTGCTTGAAATCGTGCTTACCCTGAAGTAAATATCTTCTAAAGCTGTTTGCTTAAGCGACTTACGGCTCTTTTCCTGTAGGACGGAAGCAGGCTAAGGTCCCATTCTATAAATCGGCGCAAATCATAGTACTCCTTTTACGCTTATTGACATCACGGTCTATATTAGATACCATATTGATAGGAAAACAACTTCTATTTTGCTGCTGTTTGATTTTAGCAAAGCTACTTGTTCGGTTTTTCTAATAGTGCCTGCAACCTTATCATTTCCTAGCGGGATGGCCGATCAGTCAATGTGGTCCCGATAATCTTTGCTCTAGTTCCTGTAATATCATGAAGGGTATCCCCAAGGTTCCATTCTCGACCCCTTGTTGTTCTCCATGCTTATCAATGATCTTCCTCCATCTATCTATTACTCTGATGCTATCTATTGCTGATGCTATCTATTACTCTATTACTCATTTGCTGATGATGTTCAACTGCCTTATTCTCTCGATAGTACGGGCCTTTCGCAGTGCATTGCTGAGATCAACCTTAACCTACTGCGAATCTCAGAATGTGCTAAACGGAATAATTTCATCCTCAATTCAGCTAAATCTCAAGCTATTGCTTTCAATGCTTCGACCAACCCGTTTAGTTATTGTGTTTCTGTTGTAGTGGATGGGGTTGTTATTCCATTCCAGTCTCAAGTAAAAAGTCTTGGTTTATTAATTGATAGCGTGAGTCGGACATCACACAAAAATCTTTACTCCAACTCACTCCTGCGGTAGAGTATTAGCCCTTCAGGTTAATGCTTATCGGACTTTTACGGTCGCAGGGACTCTAAGTTGGAGTGAAGTTTTTTTTTCGTCAGGGATGTCGGGGGCGATGGACTCTTTTGGTTGTTGGTGGTTTCCGCCAATAAATGTGTGTTCTAACAACTTCTTTCTTCCTCCAAGTTGTATGGGTGTTGACATTGTAAGCTTTGCAAATGCTAACAATTGGCTCTCTGAGCCATATCTAAACCACGGGCGTTTGCTTATCGGGCTGGTGTCATCACCGGTACAACCTACAAAATTCGCTGGGTAAAATTTTATTTTGATAATCGCACAGGTTTTGGAGGGAGAGGATCTGTCAATTATACTTATCTTATCTTTCAATAAAAAAAATTTGGTATTTTAATTTTTGAGAAAATTTTGGGTTTCGAATTTTGGAATGAAGTTTTTTTAAATAATTTTTGAAATATTTTTTGTATTTAAAATTTCAGAAAAAATTTTTGTTGAAATACATCGTGAATTTTTGATTGTTGAATTTTACTAATTTGAAATATTTTTAAATATTGTGTTAATTTTTATAACTTTTGAATTTTGATAATTTTAGAATTTTTGTGAATTTTTGAATTTTAAGTTCTGGTAATTTAAAAATTTTATTTTGTGAATTTTGAACTTTGGTTCTGAATTTTAAATTATTTTGAGAATTTTTTTTTAAATTTTGATTTCAATCATTTAATTCAATTATGCAATAATTATTATCAAATTAAATTCTAACTTTTACTATAGTTTAATATAAGTACTGCCAATAAACGTATAACTGGCATATGGCAGATAAATGATATTTGTGTCTCACAATTTCTCACAAACTTGACTAGGTAGTTTATTTCGTATTCAAGGAACTATCACACAGCGTTAGCTTTATTATAGTGTTACTTCTAATTTGCCTTCTATGTCAAGCTTTGTTTGGTTCATGGGGTTATTTTGCCAATTATTATCCCTAAAAATGTGGTCGAGTTAAAATCAGACTAAGAAATAAGAAAAACAGAAACTTGCCAAGAAAACAAATTCAATAAGTAAATATTGATAAAAATTTCAACATCGATATACCATCATCTCGACGGCCTTTAATTCCTCACAAAAAACCTCTAATAATTCAAAATTCAAGTCTTCACTAGACAATTATATTATTCAATTAAAAATTGTTATTAAAAATGAAGAATCAATTTTAATTTTGGTAGGTGGAGTGCATACTGTGTCGAAATTGGCTTCCCAATTGTAACGCTAAAGATCGGTCGCCCGCCTGCAGCATTGTGTCTTGGTCAACTAAGACCAACGGTTTTATGGACGGGTTTGAAGAACGACTTTACGCTCCATGAACAAAAAAACCTAGACACTCTCCATTCAAACGTGCAAACGAGTCCGAAACTCAGAAATGCGTATCGATGACAAGACATACATTCCCAAGTCTGATTGCAACTCATAGAGCAAAAGATGCAGGTCTGGAATGATACAGTTATAAACGTTAAGTTTATTAAATCAAACTTGTTAGGTAAAACGACTTATAATCTACCCTTTATAAATTTCGTGTCAATTGTAAATATTAAATTCTTGAAATAATAATTATGCATCGAATCAATTATACACCTTTAAGACGCTCCCAGTTTTATTTTTAATTGAATTAAAATTTTAAAATTCTTTAAATTATTCACCATTAACCTGTACCAGTTTATTATATATGCACATTTTTGCTTATTTTTTATGGATTTAATTTTTTTTTTCTTAATAAAAAATGACAACAAAATATTTACTAATGATTTGGTAATGAATATACTACGTAAGAGTATATACAATAATGGATCGAAAGCTTTTTGTCAATAAAAACCACAATTTGACACGAAAATTTTTCTAATATTAATTTTTTATATTAAAAATAAATAAAAATAGAATAAGAAAAAAAATAATACTTTATAGTAACATATTGTCGACAATAATACTGGCGCCTTAGCACAAAAATAAAACTCTTTACATTTTGTTAATAATTTTTTTAGTATACATACAACTTTAGGTAGATAAGTAACTAGCCTGTTACAGAGCTTTAAGTGTTGAAAAAAAAAAATTTGAAATCAATTTAATCGTCATATCAAACCTTCCTCGTATACATATCTTTAACAGGCATCTTTTTGTATTTTTTTTCATAACGATAGCTTCAAAGTTTAATTTTGGAAATTTGCCATAATTGATTTTGCCATAATAAAATACAATTTGTACGGAAATGAGACAACTTATGGTAAACAAAAATTAAGATTGAGATAACCATATTCAGTTAAGAAACGGTTTTGATTTATAAATTTTTTGTTTACTGGATTTTTGTCAAAACTGATAACAATAAAATAAAGATTTCGCATTTTTGTTGTTATATATTGGATTATGAAAGTTGGAAGTAATTACTTAGGATGTTTATTGATAATACGATGGTTTATATGCTGCCAAAAGTTTTAACTTCTATGTCATTTGTTATGTATCTTTGTAAATGTTTGATCTAGTTAATGACATTTTCCGGAATACAACTAAATCCGTTTTGGCAAGTTTATGAAGCTGTCATCCTGTTTTTATTTTTGTTTGTTTTTATTATTATTTAACTTAAGGCACAGCAGTTCCTATCTATAAGATTCCGATTTTTTTCTCAGGTTGTAGAATTTTCCAAAAATATTATCCTGACAACTGAATGTCGTCAATCACACTGACATCAAACTCGATTTTTGTGGCTTCATATTTTTTTTTATGTTAATGAAAAGCTTTAGACCACTTAAGAGGTGCCAGTCGACAATAGTCGGTAAAAGTCGGTGATAGTGGCATCTGCAAGTCGGTAAAACATATATTTCTACATTCATCGGTGATGCGATTTTACGAATCAGATCAATATAATCACAAGCAGCTCTATTCTACGTCAAGACGGTAGCATGTTCCGAAATGTGGCAAAACTACAGAACAACAAATAACCTTTGAACATGTTCTTGAAGTTTTTGAAACAAAACTTTGCACCTAACTAGATTAATTTTATTCTGTAGTACAGCTCAATATCAGAACCCAATTATTTATCACGACTGAAAAGTTAGACCAACAGGATATCAGTGGAAGTATCTGACGGTCCTAATTTGCCCAAGGACTTTCGGGATTTCAGAGGTAATAGTCCACTACTGATACATCCTGGTGTCATCTTGGATTGTATACGCCTAATTTCAGGGAGTGTTATTACGTATGTCAGAAGTAAAATTTACGGTGGTTTAGGCAGATATTGTAAGAGTGTTGACGATATATTGGTTGGGAGTCCAAAATACTATTATCGGGATACCCATGCAATAACAATGTTTATATCAGTGGAATAAGCTTAAAACTGATTTCGCTAAGGACGTAAAGAGTATTTATTCTAGACGGTATGCAAAAAAACCATTTGTGCGGTTACGAACAGAACGATTTACTAGCGTTTATTCTACAGTAAAACTGTAGGAGAGGTAAGATCACTGTGAAAATTAACAAAACTTGGCTGTTTGAGCCGGTCTGGATAGTTTGAAGCTAAACATTCCTGATCGGAGCCTGTTAAGGCTGCCTGATCCGGTCCCTATTAGTGGTAGGGACAGCCGCAGCCGACCCAGATCTGCGCTCTAACATAATGCTGGTCCGGAATTTGACGCCCATCTCGAACGTGTCTTGTAATACAAGTTGTTGAAGTTTCCTTGAAAATTTTTATTCGCCTACGAAAAGAATAAAACGAATTCAACTAAGTTGACGCGGAACGTGTTAAAACTCGAAAAAGGAACTGCATTAAAAAACAAAAGTCAAAATTATAATTGAAACTCTGGACGTCAAAGTAAAATGCTTGAACAAAAATATGAACATTTAACAATTCGTATGAATAATAAAGTTTATTGAAAATAATCGCCGAGCGTAGCTCATTGTGGTGTAAAATAACCGATCTATTTCTGCGATTTGATACCGTTTTGTGGGTAATTATTTTACACAAAATACATAATTACACATTCAGAGTAGTGATGCACCGGGTCCTAAAAATACAAAAATTCGGGTATCGGGTACCCGGTTTATATTTCATAATACCCGGCCGGGTACTCGGCCCCGGTATTTGATTGAATTTAATTCTTATTTGCAAACAACCCGAGAATTCTATAAATTTTAAGCAATTTAATTACTTTAAATGGTGAAATGTGGAAAACACTCAGAATATGTATTGTCAGAATATATTGTTCTACAATAAAATTTATAGAATAGATTTAGATTTAATTTAAATAAATTTCAAACATTTCAGTATATCGAGACAAATTTCAAATCAAATGTAACATCGTGAGATCGTTGAGAGATTAATTTTGTCAAATTCGACCGTTCATGATCATTTGAAACGTCTAGGTATAATCTCAAGGCGCAACATATAGGTTCCTCATGTTCTTATAGAAAGAAATTTGTGACATCGCGTTGACGTCTGTGAGATGCTTCTCAAACGTCAAGAAAATGACCCATTTTTAAGGCGGATAACCAGGAGTTAAGAAATAGGTGGTCTACAACAATGTTAAACGCTAGAGATCATGGAGTAAAAAAAATGAACAGGCAACTCGAAAGCCGATATTCATAAAAAAGGGACGCTATCTATTTTGTGGGATTTCAAAGGAATCATTTTTTTAGCTTCTACCAAAGAGTACCTAAGTTAATTCAAAAGTGTGCTGTCATCATTTGTACAAATTGAATGATTCACTTAAACAGAAAAGGTCAGAATTGATCGATAGAAGAAGTGTTGTGTTCCACCAAGCTAATACCACCGACCTCATACAAGTTTGTTAACTCGTCAAAAACTTTTGCAGCTTGGATGGACTGTACTGTCACGCCCAGCATAATCTCCAGATCTGGCACCTCCTGATTATTATGTGTTCCACTCTCTACAAAATTGTTTGGACGGTAAAACCTTTACTTTAAAAATCACCCTGATCAGTTTTTTGATAAAGATCTGAAGTTTTTTGAATAATGAGACTACCAGAAAGATGGCGAACGAACTTACTTCCCTAACAACCCAATAGTTATTTCAGTGACTTAAGTTAAATTTTATTTACGATTTTTATTATTTTATTTTGAAAGAATAAATTTATATTATAAATTCTTTACTTTTTTATTTAATTTCTACGCGGCATCGGGTAATGAAAAAATTGCCTGTTTCGGGTAAACACCGGGTATTTCAAAATTGGACCGTGTAAGCCGAGTTTAGTTTTCTAATGTAAACGGTGAATGTTTTAGACTGCAAGCGATTCTCAGTTTAAACAAGGATAAAAAAGAATTGTTTTTTAAATGAAGCCAAAAGACCTATGAATTACCCATAAATCCTCCTTGACAAACAATTGTTTTCTATTGATTTCACTGGGTGCTAACTGGATAATGCAGATGACAACAATAAAAAATTCATTTCTTCATTCTTCGCTTCTCCATTTTTTCATTTCATTATTTCATTATTTTATAACTTCATTATTTCATCATTTCATTATTTCATAATTTCATCATTTCTTAATTTCTTCATTTCTTCATCTCTTCATTTTTTCATTTGTTCATTTTTTCATTTCTTTTTTCTTCACTTCTTAATTTCTTAATATTTTAATTTCTTAATTTCTTCATTTCATCATTTCTATATTTTTTTATTTCTTCACGATAAAACTAATTCACACTAATTCACAATAAGGTTTTATAAAACATGGTACATTTTTTCTCTAAATGTTTTAGATCTAGTTTTAATTAGTGATAATTTATTTTGTAGTTTATTATTTCTTCCTAGATAAATAAATAAATTTTATCATTTCTCTATTTCTTCATGTCTTTTTTTCTTCTTTTCTTTATTTCTCGTTTTCTTCATTTCTCAATTTGTTTATTTCTCAATTTCTTCATTTCTCTATTTTTTCTTTTCTTCATTTCTCTATTTTTCTTTGTTTCTTTTCTCCATTTCATTATTTTATTGCTTCATCATTTCATTATTATTTCTCCATTTCTTTATTTCTTCATTACCATTACTTCATTTCTTCATTTTAACATTTCTACATTTCTTCATTACATCATTTCTTTATTTCTTCATTTCTTCTTATCTTCATATCTTCATTGCTTTCTTTCTTCATTTCTTCATTTTTTTCTTATTTTTTTTTCTGCCATTTATCCCTTAAAAATGCTACAATAACGCCCAAACAATCGCCAAATTATGTAATTGAAATTTGAAAGTGCAAAATCTCGTCAGTGCGAACATTTATGGATGGATGCAGAAGAATTTTATTCAAATCAAAAGTATTGGGTGACTTCAACCCACACCCGTTTGACCACCTCAAAGCGCATGTTGTTGCGGAACATAGGTCTTAACCTGTATATATGCGTTACTGTGACATAAATATCGCATATTGGCATCCCTATTACACAGCACTATTAAAAAAATTTTTGAGAAATCGATTTCGGTTTAACACCTTAATAAAACTACTTTTTGGTGAAAGAAAATTTTTGTTTCGGCGTTTATTTCCTCAGTTAAAATATTGCCATCTATTTTGTTATATTTGCAAAAGTACTTGAACTTTCAGTCTTTATAAAAATTTCGAAAGTTCTTTTTAGGGCTTCGTACTTTGAAAAAGCAAAAACGGTACCCTATTGGTGAGACTTCGGTGTCCATCCGAATTTCTACATAGTCGATTGACTCACAAACTATAAGTGCTATTAACTTGAAATTTTCTAGAGCTATTAAATGCGTTTTCCCACGGCTGCTGATAACAAAACATTTCAATTATTTGTTTTTATGTATAGAAAGATGGAAATATGTCAAAAAAAATTTTAATGCATTTTCGACTGCTTAGTTTTTGAGTTATTCCCAAAACGAGTGTTTTTTTCTGTCCCTCCCCTCTTAACTTCGAACATTACAAAAGTAAAAAATTAAAAAATTCACGGTTGTAGGAAATTCGTATAAAAAAACGTTTTTTTGTTTTGGTTGTTGTAAATTCAGATTGGTTCATTGGAGGGGGTTGGGAGTAGAAATTTCGAAAAAAAATTATTTTTGATCATGTAAAGTAGGGTCATATGAAAGGTGATTTTTTTTGTAGTGCAAAACAGTTTTTTTAAATTTAAAAGGAAAAATTTAAAAAAACTTACGGGTGTAGAGATTTTGCTCCGTTTTTGGCTTATTTCTTAAATTGTGTTTTGGAGAAGGACTATTCTCGTAGAATAATATATACACGGAACCCTCGATGAGCGAATTATATTTACACTTATGCGACTTTTTTTAAATGCTCTCATATATTTTACAGTTGATATTGTCATTATTTTTCTATTTATAACTCTCGAATGGGTCAAGGTATGGACCCATTCGAGAGTTATAAACTATTTTTCGAACTTAGTGATATTTTTTTTTACATGTTGAGCGAATTTGTTTGTAGGAACATATTTTGCAATTTTAATTTTGCAAATATGTTCGCCCAGTTGGTCCAGTAAAAATTTTAGATAGTTGTTGCAATATTATAAACTTCGACTAATACTAAAAAATAATTCATTAAACCCGAAAAAAGTAAGTCATGCTCCGATACAAATTTTCAAATACAAAATCTACACTTAAACAAATGTTGACTTACAAAAAAGTATTCGTAATAGATGTCATATTTCGATCATTTTCTTCATAAATCAAATATTCTACATAATTCATGAATGTCTCCGTCTAGTTTAAATTGAAAGTGGAGGTTGTCATTACTCTATTCTATATGTGTTCAATTCGATATCGTTTTTCAACAGTAAAGTATTAGCTAAATAAAATCAATGGACAATTGAGAATAGACTCAAGGACTGACACATTTTTAAGTTAAGGTTCAAATTCTAATAAAATGAAAACGATGAACATTATTCTAAAATTTAAAACAATAAAATTAATACACAATCATTGAAATTCCATTCAAAAACCTCGAAATTATTATTACAAATATAATTCACGTTTTCAAAAAAAAGAAATATTATTACTATAATTCCAAAGAAAATTTCCTAATAAATTGAATCATTTTTTTTTTAAATTTATGTACAAGCATTTTGCAACATGGATCACATCACTTTCTCTCTGATCTCGATCGAACATAATATTTGGTGTTACACTTTTAATATTACATTGATCGATCGATCTATCTATTATTTAAATTAAACATTACATTATTTAAATTAAATTAACAATGAACATATTTTTTCTTTATTTAAATTGTAAAAAAAGTCGTAAATAATTTAATGTGAAATTTTGATGTTAAAAAAAAATTAATTATTTTGTTCGAATTTTATTTAATTTGACGTTAATTTTTTGATTATGTGGACTAAATATTGAATTTAAGAAAACGATCGGACATGTAATGAATATATTTAAAATTTTATTTTTTTTTCGTTAATTAATTAACTGCATCTGTAATTACTAATTGGGTATTGAAAATAAATTATCCTAAACGAAGCTTTCACTCCGATTTTAATTTGTACTTAAATTTTATGGAAAATCAATTTAATTAAACGATGATCGATTTATGCATCAAGTAAAAGTAACAATCGCACCACAGGTTTGTCTAGAACCAAATAGTGAGTGTTGCAAAACAATTTTAGTATTTTATTGCTTTTGATACAGGGTTTGGAATTTCATAACTTATTTGCATAAAAATGACAATGATTATTTTGACTGATATTGAGATTTTTTTTTTGTTGTTTACTGATTTTGACTTAATAGTTTTTAAAACTGCTGATTCACGATAACATACTTTCTCATTCAAGGATTTTAAATAAAATTTTATATAATTGAATTAGTAATGGTTATTATTAATGACTTACCCTGACAAATATCAAAACTTTTGTGTCACCAATTCGATATTTTCCTTCAGATATACGAATCATTGCGAACTGTGATGGACATGTACATTTTTCAACTAAATCTCGAACCTGAAAGTAGAGAAATGATTTATTGTAAAATAACCCTGTGTTTAAGCATATAATAATCTTAATATTTTATTTAATACAAATCATATTACATTTAGGATTGTGAACTTACGTAGTAACTTTTTAGTATTTCTAGTGAACTAAGTAAAAATCAACAGATAGTTAGAAGTTTACATAAACGAAGATTTTTTGAATCTGATGGAAGCACATTTTCCCTATGAAGCAAACCACTTTCTGACCTAGATCTTGAAGTGTATCAATAATCTTTTATAATTGACACTTTATTAACATTTGGTCGAACAAAATATTGAGTTCTGTTCAGACAATAAATTAACAAATAAAAACTAGCCTATGATGTGTAAACTTTGTAAGGGTCTCTTAGTTTTATATTTTAAATGCAAAAAATTTTTCACAGAATGAATAAAAATGAATGTCAAAAACATTTTGAGACCTTTGAAGATTAGTCCCAAAATTGCTTCAACGAGAAACCTTGGCAAGAGTCAACTGTCATGGACCTATACTCTGAACCCTTTCAGTGGAAATTTTGGATAGGAAGTTGGTTCCAAAGGTCTTAAAACAACGATGTGTGTACTTTTACTTGACTAGACATAGTGTAATATCTCCTGTCACCAATATGAGAAAATCCTAGTTACCACATCACAGGTTTGGAGTGGTTGAAACTATACTTCACAGAAAAAAACATTAATTATTAAAAACACATTTCCAATCTATGAATTTCACTAATGAATTTCTTCATCTTTTCTTCCGTCCCTGTTTCGGCGCCATTTGAAATAAGTATATTTTGCTCCTAAATCATTATTTCTGTTTCTCTATTTTTCGACATAAAACAAAAATATTCATTATTAAAAAGCACAGTCCTGAGCTATGAATTCTACTAATGCATTTCATCATATTTTCTTCCGTCCCTGTTTCGGCGCCATTTTAGATAAGTTTATTTTCTTTCCAAATCATTATTTCTGTTTCTGTTTTTCGGCATAAAACAAAACAAACAGAACCAACAATTACTTATTCTGTTTACAACTTTATTTAATTCAAAATCGTTATTCTAAGTCTATGATTAACCAAAATTTTGATATGATTACCTCGCTGTTCTTGCCTGTCCTTATCAACTTCACACGAACTAAAATAAAGAACCTTTTATATTTTGTAAGGTTTTATACCCAAATTTGCTCCACCTCATCTCCTCTACATTTTTCCACAAAAGAAAAATATCCCAATGAGCTTTCTATTAGACAAAACATCGAGAAAACTTTCTTTCAGTTTGACCACTAAAAAAAATTAACTTCTCGTGGATAGCAAAACACATTTGTAAAATAACACCACCTGCTAGCCAGTTTAACTAGCGTCAAAGATAGAGGAATGAACGTCAATGAGAAAAAAATAAAAACCGACAATCTGCAAAACTAACTGGATTAAAAAAAAATCAAACATCTTTCCTCATGTAAATACTAACGAGACAAATTTGGTGAATACAAGAAATCAAAGTCTTTAACCATAAGCATGTACATAAACTTAAACAAGAAACCCATTTCACTCATTAAACTACAATACGAACTCATGCATGTCAATAAATATTTATACCATAATTGTCTGGCACACGTCATTAAACAACATTTAACTGTTTAATGATATTTTGATAAAACCACTCAAAGATTAATTAAATCTCAATTATGTGACTCAGTTTAAAAACAAACTTAATTTCATAGTTCTTAGAATATTTGCCGACTTAATTAGATTATAGAACTATTCCAGAAAAATGCTTAAGGGTAGATTCAAACATAAAATTTGATTTCCAAAATAACATTTCGATATACATATAAAGTTGTATATTTTGTTAAAAAAATAATGATAATCATCCAACAGTAAATAAATTGTTTGAAACAAAAAGCTATTTCTTCAGACTGTTAATTGGCAGCACTTTAATATTTACCAAAACGTATGTTCATTTTGTTTTTTAAACAAACACAACTAAAATAATAAATTAATAGCAAAATCTAAGAAAAAAAATTAATTTAATGAATCTTATTAAAAAGCAATCGAAAATTATTAAATTATGTTCGCATATTATTTGGTATAATTTGCATTAACATCTTCATTAAAATGTTTGTTCATTGCTTCAAGGATACTCAAATTATTCTTTTATTTGCTTTAACGACTACTGCAGACTTATTTTTTAAACGCATACAAAACTTGGTAATTTTTTTGTAGTTATGAAATTAGTTTGATTTTTTGTTTTATTTATACAGATTCGCACTGTGAAGAATGAAGTAGAGCGATTGTTAAGTTAGAGTTAAGAGCTTCAACTTATCTTATTCATCATCACTTTACTCAAACTTGATAAATCACAATGAAACACTTTGTGTCAAATGAATGCCCCCTCAGATTTCAAAATTCGATTGTCTTGCCGTCAATGACAAAAGATTAATAGCCGATTTATAATCGGTAAAACGTTTACCGTTAAGAACTAATTCGTAACTCAAAGTATATTAGGATTATTTGCTGACAATTTTTTTTTCATTATTGACAAATTGACAAAAAACTATGTTTGGTGATAACAAAATATAGATTTAAAAAAACTCATAAAAATTGTAGTTTTGAATCAAATGAAAAAGTTACAGACGAATATGGAAAGAAAAATCGGTTTTTATAGAGTAAAACCAACAACAGAAATACGATCTGACAGATTTTCATCCTTGCTAAAATTTGGTTATGCTTATAAGAAATTTAAAAAAGTTAATCAAGTGGGAATAAAATTCACTAGTGGAGGGTTTCGTTTATTTTATTTTAGTCTACTATTTTATTCCGGTTTATTCTTAGTCTACTATTTATATTATTTTTAACTGTTTTTCAGGCTGGCTCCAACAGGTTCTCACATACACATAAACTGCAATAAAATGTCGTCCTTCTCCGTTTTTATCTCCTGTCTGTTCTATACAAGTTCAATTTTTTTACGTTAACGGCGACATGGCGTTTTCCCTCTTCCATTCATACATGACAACCAACACTTATCTAACTCATCTAACACTACGAAGATTCTCCTTCAATGTCGTTCGTTTGGGATCTTCCCCTCTTTGATTCTCAAATCCGCTCTTTAATTTCAACACCTAGGGCCGGGAAAAAAATCGATAGATCGATAAATATCGATATATCGAATATCGATGTCGGAATCATAATTATCGATATATCGATAATATAGATAATATCGATATATCTATAATATCGATATGTCGATATATCGATAATATCGATATATCGATAATATCAATATATCGATATTATCGATATATCGATAAATCAATATATCGATACTATCGATATATCGATATATCGATATGTCTATATATCGATATATCGAAATATCGATATACCGATGTATCGATATATCGATATTATCGATAATTTCGATCCATCGATATATTGATATACATATTAATAAATTGATATATTGATGTATCGGTTTTATAAATATTTTTTTATATCGATATTTTTGCTATATACACTTTATTTAAACCATTTTGCGTTACATAATGCCCTCCATTATTTCAATATTATTATTACATAGTAAGTACTGTTTGCTTCGATTCAAATAGTTATTCAAATTAAAATTTTTTTTCAAGCAGTTATTTATGTCAATATCGAAAATGTTTTCATTAAAAATTAATAAAAATACGTAAAAAAAAACAACATAATACAATAGTAGATTTTATTACTAGTGCGCATGCGTTTTCCAAACAAGAACCGCAATCCTTAGCGTTATTTATTACATCGATATTTATATCGGTAGTTATCGATATATCGATATTATCGATATATCGATATTATCAATATTATCGATATTATCGATATATCGATATTATCGATATTATCCATATGATCGATTTATCGATATATCGCTATATCGATATATCAATATTATCGATATTATCGATATATCGGTTTTATCGATATTTTTTAAATATCGCCCAGCCCTAACACCCTCGAAAATAACCCGTTTGGCCAAGAGAGTCTAATTGTAGACACCTTTTTCAGTACCTCAACATGCGACTCCGCAGCATCCCCATTTCAGACACCATTCGCAGCATCAACCGCCTACGATCATCCCTTATCATTTCTAGGTATGCGTTACAAGAACGTGTTCTCTCTGGCATCTTCGTCAACACCAAAAATACAACAACACCATATGCAAAAACCAATACTCACTTTCCAACAAATATGCACGTACATGACATGTGACCAGACTACATCAACATCAACTGTTATCAATTCTACGCCATCAATCTCACCATCAGCGACGTCCCAATAGAAACCCAAATGCTTGTCTGGTTTAGTCCCAAATCACCATCCACACCCCTCAACCTTGACAACAAATTTAACATTTTGAAGAAAAACGGCTTCTTTTGCCTTGAAGAAAAGGCTTCAACCATTTAAGATTTCCTCAGCTCTTTCTTACACATAATACGTTCTTCAAAATACAGGATCTACAATCTTCTGGCCGATTTTGGTTTTTTACCACCCATCCGTCAAAGAAAACCAGAATCCATGTTTCGTTTCAACCATATGTCATTTTGTTTATGATCCACCGCTTCGGCTGTCCCCAAAATTTCAGGCCTTCATAAAATGCATAAAGAGGTTGCCAACTAATTCTCTCCGTCATTCAACCTATCCAAATGCCTCAACTCCCTCCTTCTAGGTCTGTGATTACTCCCTATTAGAACATCAAACTCTCTTGAATTCAAGCATTTCCGTTTAAAAAAATCATTCCGCTTGACCACTTCCTTGTTTCATTTGATGTAATTTTCCTGTTCACCAACGTTACCGTACAAATGGCATTGAGCGTTATCTGTAACCGATGGAACCACATCAAAACTATTATCACTATTACATATTTGCTTTTTGCTGAGGATGTTCTGAACAGATCCTTAGACCATTTCGATTACTCCCCGTTTTTCTTCAAAAATATCTTGATTGCATCATTTGTTCTATTCCGTCGTTTCGCATTGATGGCACTTTAACCGCCCTCAACTCCATCTCCCACTTCATTCAATTCACCCAGGAAGTGAAGTAACGAATAAATCAGTATTTTAGACAGCATCATTTGTAATTATGACAGCATCATCGCCACATACTGGTATAGCATAAACCCATTGCCTCCAACCACATATTAATCTTTTTATCCAGACACCACTTCAACACAAAATTCAACATAGGTAAATTCCCTAACATACTCAACATTCAACGAACACCAAGGTTTTTATCATCCTCAAATATTCCTCCTCCTTCCCTAGTCGACTCCGTTTCCACATATCGAGGGTTTTTTCCACATGATTACAAACATTTTCAAGAATAAATTTTCCGAAGTTCAGCCAGCCATCTTCGACTGCGTTTTTTCCATCTATTCTTCAGTGTCAAAGAACAAACCTCTAGCATTCCTCGTTATCTTCTAGCTGATTGTTATGCTTTATATGTTGGGACCAAAATATCAACTAAAAACCAGGATATCGAAGCATATATCGGTTTTTAAACGCCCCGATGATTCTGACAACACCTGAATTGAACACATCAAAACTGTTGGCCACTTCTTTGACTCTCAACATAAGTGTATTCTAGCCGTCTTTAAGACTGCTTAATAGTAATCGCAAATAACTTCATCTTGATAAAGGAACTTCAACCCACTTCCGAAACGTTGGGATCCTGCATTCAACACGCACACAAAAAAAAACAATTGTAATAAACAAATATTTTTGTTCAATAAAATAAAAACAATTGTAATAAACAAATATTTTTTTAATGTTGGCATACAATATTAAATTTAAAAATTATAAATCACCACAAAAAAGCATTAGCCCTAACTTAGCCCCGCCATTTTAGAAAAAATGAAAAACTAAGGGTGTGCTGTATTGAGCTAGAGTTTTGTTGGTTGTGTTGTTCAAAAAAAAATTCGTACCACCGTCCACCAACCAAAGAATTTAAACACACCAAAACGAATTTTCGAGTTTAAGTTAGCACCGTCATCGTTTGTATAATAAAAAAAATTAATACGTGTTTTTTATTTGTTAACTAGTTTTGACAGATGGTGGCTCGAAATTTCTTAAGAAAACTAGTGTTAAAATTAAAGTTAAATTGTGCTCGAACGAGAAAATTGTTTTTTTATAAATACTTAAACAACATCATAAAAATTTCGTTTTACGAATTTTAAATTGATCGATAATGTAGTTTTTTAAAGTTATTGCTACTGTCTTTTCCCGTTTCGTTCAAATTATTATCATTTCGATATTAACAAGAAAATTAATTATTTATTTGACAAGCAGTACTAAAAATCATATGCTTGTAGTTTTCCGATCATTATTTTCCATAATTTTATTCCTGTGAAATAAAATAAGGAAAAACAAAAACGACTATATGAGCATGCATTTCTCTTTCAATATGAGTTGACATCTTTATCACAAAAGACTGATTTAAACATAGTTTAAGACTGCGGACAATTTTTAAATCTAATTAAATTTATCGATAATGTAGTTTTTTAAGGTTATTGCTATTGTTTTTTAGCACAGTTTAACGTCAATACGAAGTAAAATTTAGAATGCATTCAGGCATTTTTTTTCATTTTTTTTTACTTTCTGTTGGTGATTATTGTACTATTTTTTCTTTAATTTCCTTTTTCTTTTTAAGAAGGAATGAATATCTTTTCCTGATTTCCAATTAGTCACAAAATATGCAATATGAAAAAAGTAAGAATTTTGAAAGTATCATACATAGACAATTCTATTTTTTTAGAAATAATTTATACATTAAATAGTAAAGTTAGTAAATGGTATTTATAATAAGGTTATTAATTACAAGATTAAATCTTCATTACAATTAATTGGTTGAACCAGAATAGATTTAATTTTACTTTAATCAAATTAAATTAATCAAAAACATATTGCGGCAGGAATCAGAACCAGGAAATTGTTCTACAGAAGAAACATAACAGAAAAATATATATTTTTGACATTTTTTAAAAAGAATGTACGTTGAAAACTTTTGATATTTTAGGTGTAAAAAACAGTTTGTGTAATAATATACATTTTAATAAATTTAATAATTTAAATAGATTTAGTAAAAAGAAGTTCAAAATACTCAGTACAAAATTTTGTTACATATCACTATCGACGTAGAGGCGAGTGAGAAAGGTCCGGGGTTCAACGCGGATCCTATATTTATTTTTATTGTTTATTATTATTGATGAAATTTAATTTCAATTTACGGCATTTAAATGTTAAATTTATCGATAATGTTGTTTTTAAAATTATTGCTATTGAATTTCAGCCGTTTCGTTTAAATTATTGTCCATATTAATAAGAAAATTTGTTATTTATTTGACAGGTAGTGCTAAAAATCATATAATATTTGTTTTCCATCATTATTTTTTGCATAGTTTCATTTTCTGTAAATAAAATAAGGAAAAACAAAAGCTGTTATTTCAGTATTTTTTTATTATTATTTCCATCCATTTGTGATTGAACTTGCCAAACGAAACAATTCGAAATATATGTTGAATAAAAATTTATAGTACACTTCACTATGTATTTTTGTAAAATTAGTATAGATTAGACAGAATTTAACATTTTGTTTAACATTAAACAGAATCAATAAAAGGGGTTGGATTATGATGGATAGTAGTTGTATCAAAGCCGGTTTAAAAGAGGAAGAGGATGTTGGCATGAAGGGGGGGGGGGGGGGGGGAGGAGGGTTCATAGGCCGCAGGACACCCTCTAGTTTGTATATATTATTAGTTTGAATTTTTTTTACTTTAGCCATTTAGTAATGGTTTTTTTTCAACATGTTTTTTAAGTTTTTTGGGAGCATGCAACATGCGTTCGTGAATTAATTTTGATGACACTTTTTAATATCCATAGATACTAGGTTGACTGTTTTCTTTTACTATACATTCAGGATGATCAATTAAACATCAGGTCTGATCTCCGTCGGGAATCGAACCCGGTACCCTTGAACTACAGGCTAGCGCTTTAACAACTAAGCTAAAACGGAGATGATTTACAAAGTTAAATTGAAATCAACGATAACTGGCGATGGTAAGGCATATGGTGAAGAGAAAAATCATATGAAAGAAGGTATTGCGTCACACGAATTTCGTAAGGCCTCTATACTGGTATTGTCGCGATGAACTAAACTCTACAACAAATTTTTGCGTCGTTTTATAATTTATAAGATAAACAAGTTAAATGCATCAAACAATAAAAACAAAATGATTTGAATCAACTTAATTAACAATTCGTGAAAAAACTTTATTTAATGACCTAACCTAGCAAACCTTTTAATTTCCAATACTACAGTGCTTATATGAGTACATCTATGCTTGAAATAAAAAAAAAGTTTAACTAAAAGATAATGAGCTTTATGCATATAAGTATAATGCAACAAAATAATTTAACGCCCCCACAACACTGTACAATTTTCAAAAGCATCAAGTATTGATTCTAACTCTACTCATGTAACTCTAGCAATAATAAAATTATTCAAATATATTTTTTTTCTAATACTCATAAATTTCTAAAATTGACAGGATAATTATAAATTCAAAAGGTTTTAAATCAAAACTAAGTATCATTCTCAATAAAAATAATGAATGCATTATCCATTAAGATATAATTATTTATGAAAACAAAAATCTTAGGAAATATGTTAATTCTATATTTTTTTTTTCTTATTGATATTATTATTTCCTTCTTCTTTTCAACAATTCTAATAGTTTTGTGATTCCTAAATTATATAAGTAAACAAAAAATTTATTTTGTCATATTAGGTAATGCGTGTATTCTGACCAATATAATGGTCATTTAACTTTTTCGATTGACATCCATTTAAGGGGATTTCAAATAAAACATTTATAGAGGAATCCGTATACGAGTAGTTAATTATTTGATTAAGAAGTCAAGTATAATAAAAAAAACATTAAGTAATACGAGTATTATTTTTAAACAATTAAAAACTAAAAACGTTGAAATTGGGTGGCAAATTGTGTTATTTTTTTTAGAAAAAAAAAACATATTAAATAATTTGGTTTAATTGCAACAGAGAATTGGTTAGCAAAAAAATAACTAGTTTTGGATTCGATAACATTAGCTGCGTATTAAGCTTTTCATTGCTCGTTGGGTGGTTGGCTTGCACACTTGATAATTAAATTGTTGTCAAAGTCGGTCGTGTTTATAATGACTATAATACTTATCTTTATATAATCTTTGAAAATAAATTAAGAGCAACAATAACTTTGTGTGGATAACAGAAATTTTGATTTCGCTAAATTTTTCCTTATTTTTTTACACAATTAATTAATCAAAATAACTATTTTTGGTATTTAATGCATAAAAAAAATTATATTAATCAAAATGTATTTTCTTATTAATCGTTTAGTGAATAATGTCATTGGTATTATGTCAATATGATATATGATCTGAACACAACCTTCTCTTATTGGTGAAATTAGATTTGGTACAAATTTTATGTTTCGTATGTTTATGTCACACACTCATGTTTTTAGACTTTATAATAAACTTTTTGCTATTATATAAAATATAAAACGTTCACGACATGGTTGGTGACACCGTCAGTAAAGAGATTTGCATCGTGTGCATAATTTATTTTTTTTAGTATAGATTGAGTAAAAAATTCGTTGTTGAAAAATTGTCAGTTACACACTAAAAGCTCAAGTCTGTTACGAGGCTTCTTAAATCTGCTGCTTTACTACAGATGTAAGGGTAAAATTGCAAAAAAATTCGACAAATCTGCATTTAAAAAAAAAATTAAGGTTTTGCTTTTTTGCGTAAAAGGAATTACAATATATATGACAACTACGCATAGAAACTTTTAAGGACCTTGACCCTTATAATAACAGTCGTTCTGAGGTATTGTCCATGTGAGAAGCAATTTCCAAGAATAACATGTTTACTAATTGGTTAGAATATTTGTAAATAATTTTTCAACCAATCCTTTTCTTTACATCACTAAAAGACTAAAGTTACAAGTAAGTGTAATTCTTCCTGGGGCATTCAATACCGGTATACAGGTAAGCCGATATTCCGAGACATTTTTTAAAACCGACTCCAAATTTTCAATACCAAACAAAACACTGTGGAATGGCCAACCTGTAATTTCTTATTTGGTTCAAATTTGAAAATGAAAAGTCAAAACCAAAATTTTCATTGTATCAGAATTGGGAATAGAAGTTTTCTTCATTAAAAAAAAATACTGGATCGAACAATATCATAGACATTTGTAAAGCTTAGCGTTATCACTTATCACTTAGATCTAGTACATAATTCGATAGGCAGAAGCACTGCACTGTGCAGTGGAAGTGCAGACGTTATTTTGGGTTTTGATGCTATCTCCATTATCGAAAACAAATTTGCCTTGCTCATCCATTAGTACATGCAAAAGTTTTTCTGAACTTTTTCCCTGCCTAAAAGAAATCCTAAACTTAACATACGGTACAATTCATTGAATGTGCAACACGAATCGAAGTGGCTGGCATTTTTGAGAAAATAACTTAATAGTTATTTTGAATTTTTCTATTTTCCTAACATAAAACCAAATCTCCTTGGTTGATGAAGTCGGAATTATTATACGGAATTCGTATACACATTTGAAAAATTAAGCACCATCTTTTGTATTGCGAACGGTCAACGCTTGTTTTCGATTCCAATATTTTTTTATATGCAAACATTTTTGATGGAACATTTGTAAAATGAAGATTTGTTTTGCTTTGAATTTTCTTGACAGTACTATTGTGTGAATTCATAGGATGTGTTATTACAGCCATTCTATTATAGCCAACATTCTAAGTAACGAGTGTATAGTTATTTTTTTATTTGTTTCAAATCAATGCGAAAATCAATGATCGACACTTGGTCAATTATTTTCATATATGCGCGCTTGCATATTTGCCAACATTTGTAAAATTTATTGCACATGATCCGCTTGGTTGGGGTTTTCGATATTTTTTCCACTTCAAAGAGCAAATTTCTAATAACTATTTGTAAAATTTTATGTGAACCGTTTGATATCGATCATCTTCTGTTCGATTTGACTGAACTTTCTCACGCGAGTAATATAGGTTTTTTCTGATTTCCAAATTTTTTTCAATACAATATACAATCGTTGGATATGGAACTTGACTTGAATTGGGTGAATGATAATGCCATCGTTATTTTGCACAGAAAGAAAAGTTAGGCTACTAGAACCTCTTTTGTGTCATCCAAATGTTTGAATAAAAAAATAAAATTGATTGTTCGAATAGAATAATCAAATTTTAAGAATTGAATAATTATCTGTTTTATAATTGTGTGTAGATTTTAGCACATAATAACCTCAAATTTGGTAGTCTTACTTTCAAAAACAAAATACGAAGACACAACAACCGAATGAGATATCAACGTGTGTTACGAAGCTGTTTTCCCCGTTAAATTTCATTTGTCTAAACAACAGATTATGCATGAATCAACGCGTGCAATACAACTTATCGTTTTTTGTTCATATTTTTATTCAACATGTTTGATTTGCTATCTCATTTTGTATGCTGTTCGTTTATGAAATTTTTTTAATATTTACTTGGACATTTGGTAATTTTTTGAGAGTCGATCGGAATAAAATTGAGGTGTGCATTTTTTCTCGTGACATTTTCGTTTTGTTTTTCTGTGACAGTCCATTTTATTTTTGGATAATAATTTTTCCTTAACTTAAATAAATAGAAAATTGTTTTATTGGTTAAGTTAATAATAATAAAATAATAAACGCCTTATTCTTGTTAAATTGAGTATTATTTCACTAAATACGTATTTCGAAAGCTATGCTTTCATCGACAGTAGTATCTAAAAAAAAAGTTAAGTTAATAGTAAAAATTATTTTTTTGTTCAATTATAATAATGAAAAAACAATTAAGAAAAACACAAAAGAGAATTTGGTTACATTATTTAATATATTTTTAACAAATTCGACAATTGCCGACATTAATTTTGATGCACCATTTAATATATTACCAACAACTTAAATAATTGCCGACATTCATTTTGTTACGTCATTTAATGTATTTCGAACAAATTCACAATTTCCGAAATTAATGTTGTTATATCAACAAAAATATTAACAACAAATTAAATAATTGCCGATCTTAATTTTATTTAAACGTTTAAATGTAATAATTGCAGTAGTAGTGATGGTGTGATGCTCTCGGTATCTTCTGTCTTTAGGGTCATCAGAGTCTCTGCCTTGTTTTGCTTATTTAATTTCGTTCACACAGTCTCTGTTGTGTGCATATTTGCACTGAACTGCGGGATATTACTATTCGAACACACTTGGCTAAAGCTTGTCGGATCAGATTTGCCAGGCACGCAGTCCTCCGATTACTTCTTATTAGTCAGTCACTCGGTGTTCATTACACGTGACAGCGAAGATTTGATTAGCACAATAGAGGTTGTAGCGATCAAATTCTTTCGGTAAGTGTGGTTGTATTAATCCGTGAGCGTTACTAATATTATTAATTAAATATTAATAAAATATTATTAATAATACAAAAAAATAAAAGAAAATTAATAAAAGAAAACTATTGTTCGTAGTTTTTTTTTTTGAATTTAATTTTGAGTTTGTGTGATTAGAGTGAACAAATTTTTTTTTACAAATTATTATCAACAATCGTTTATTCGTGGTGACGCAACAATTTATTTGATCAAATATTTATATAACCATTATCGTCAACATTATACTGGATCAAATCGATATTTTATAACTGCCGTTCAATACTCGCTCGTGCAGATTTGGGGTGCAGCGAAACAATATACATTAAGCCGTCGTTTAAAGTAGGATGATAGGCTAAGCCAAAAATTGTGCTGGGAGGTGGGGTCTTCTATCATCATGTGGTGAGTTATTCATTTATTTGATAATATTGTTCATATAACTAAAGTATAGTATTGGTGTGGATGTGACGGTATTGGCTTCTTCGCAACTAGGGTCGTCAGACTCTCTTCTGCTCAATTTTTTTCTTGGTCTGTTTGTACATTCTCGAATGCGTGCATAATGATTAATTTGTGCTAGAATGGGGAACATTCATTCTCGCATCCACATGACTTTCGCTAGCTGGAATATAAAATCTCAAGGCGCGCAGTCCCCCGATCGCTTCCTGTTGGTATTCTTGGCAACAGGTCCAGTCTCCATTACAATGGAATATGGTTCGAATCAACTACAGTTTGTGTATTGGTCCTCCAAACATTTTTTCTCGTTGTGGATATTTTCTCGATATGGATATCTTTTCGAAACCATTGTCTTAACTCGTTTTTCTAGTTAAGACAAACATTGAGTACTGGTTTTAATACAGATATACCGGGTTTGCATGATGTCAACACCGCAACACCGGTTTTCTTCCTGATATTAGACCCATCGGCAACTGTTCGTTTTTAGTTCCCAGCAATTGATGTGAGAATATCTCAGCTGATCGAACGTTTTATACGGCTGTACTCGCATATTTGTAGTTATTTTAAACGTCTTTACGTGTCACCACAGAGTAGAGGCAAGAATTTATTTCTTCCACTCGTGTCGATAGATGAATTACAAGTAATGTTTACCTATAATATGTAAAATCCATGTTCATTTTTGAATTTTCCTTGCGTATTTGTAGTAAATATCCTCAACCATTTGTAATTTATATTTCTCCTAGAACACTTTTGAAATGAAACAATGCAGGGATTTGGTTTTGATGTGACGTATTGCTAGCGAAACGATTTTCTACTTCTATGCTATCTGTAATATGTAAACTTTTCCGGATACAGCAGTTCTTTCGCCAACGCGACATTTTGACAGCACAACAAACGCGTCAACAATCGACGATAAAAAAAATAGCAACAAAAATCATAACGTATGTGTTAATTTATCAAAATATTTATGCATTTTCAGTAGACTAAGAATCAAATTAGAAAAGAAATTTAAATTTTACAAAACTGGAAATCGTTACCTGCTGCGTAATGGGTAAGTTGGCACGGTTGTTGGGAACGAAGAATGTTTTTGCAAAACAATGATAACTAAAATTACATCTTTTTTGATTGTGGAGAAAAATTTAAAATGTGTATAGTTAAATTACAACAAAAACATCTTGAACGATTAATGAAGAATCAATTAATAACTAAGCCTCACCCAAAAATAATTTGTATTGTATGAAAATAATTGACGCCATGTTCAATATGTCTACCTGTACAGTTAGTTCGCATCATTTACAAAAAAATTACATCAACAGTAGCATTCACATTAAAATATAAGGTAGGGTTGTTTGTTTACGTATATGAATACGAACTTAACTCATTTTTGTAATCTTGATAAACTCACCTGAAATTTACAACCAAAACATTGTCACCTCTTATGTAAACAATGACTTGTAAATTTAAATTTAAATCAAATCTATTTTGTTTATTTATAACAAACAAAAAAAAATATCTTCATTTATTATTTTCAAGTTTAAAGGTGCGGCCTGAGAAACAAAAATATTTATGAAAACAAATATATTTGTAAGGTAACAAGACAAAAATCTAATTAATCAAAATATAATATAATAAAAGCATAATATTCGCACGTCTGTAATAGATTGCACATAGGGTTATTCCCATAACCTTAAGGAAAAGAAAAATATATTTAAATAAGAAAATGAGTAATGTTTGCTGATTGCTTCTTTATGGTTAATTTGAAAAAAATTTATAATCATTTCATGTAGTTTTGTACACGAAACTTGATATGGCTATTAATTAGATTGGCAATATTATTATATTTTATTTTCAATTGCAGCTTGGGAAATTTAAAACTTATTGACGTTTATATTTATTAATTTGTTTATAGGGATTGACATTTTTCGAGCACAGACTTGACGCGACGCATGTCAACGATTCAACTGTCAACCCATCAACAATTGTTATTGTCGACTTGACAATTTAAAAAAAAAACTGTCAAATATGTCGACAACGTCAACCATTAATTAATTCGATCTTTCATCGTAAAAAGTGTTACCTATATTTAATTATTTAATTGTTGAGCGTCGATAACAATAAATAATTCGTCGATAAACCTCGCTGAATCAAATCTAATCGGTATTTAGTTAATGTTGCAATTTAAGCAATTGGAAACATTTTCTTAAAATATGTTTTCATCATTGGATCCTCCACAATTGCTTTGAAATGGCTCGGTCTCCCTGTTCCTTACGTCAGAAAAACCAAATCATATTGTGATCCTAGCGTCATATAATTGGGAAAACCCAGATTTAAAAGGGTTTAATATGGTATTGCTTAATTGACCAAGGCCAAACAAATCTAGCATTTGGATCAGTTTTCAGACAAATTTGTGATGAGCCAAACGATGTTGATGATAATTATTTCTCACAATGGGTCTACATCCTAGTGGTACTCAAAACCCCCTTTCGATCAACGGCCGCTACAAAAATTCGACGATATGCGGCAAAATACCGTCATTTGTTTTTTTTAAACAAACGAAAACAACTATCCCTTGCCTCATTGCTTCAAGCTCTCCTCATTATGGCTTGTATCAAAAGATATAAAACTTCTAAAATACGGCACGTAGTATGTGAAAATCCAACAAGTGGAACATTTGTAAGGAACGGTGTCACTTAAAATTTCTGGCACCTCAACGCACACAAGCAATCGACTTAAAGCTTCATTGCACTTTGCATTCAAGCGTTCAGTCAATCTACTAACACTAGTTTGCAGCACAAAACATTCCAAATGAACCCACATCCTAATACCCGAAATGTTCACCGGAGGCGAAGACATAATATCCAAAAACAAATATAGACCCTCTTTAGACCAATTTTCGAATCTCAACAACAAAATAAGCAAACTAGTCATAGAACACAAGAGAATTAAAAGAATAAAATCGAACAAGGTAGCAAAAAAATCAAACCACAGAGAACTAGCGATAGTCTATGGAAGGTTGTAAAAAGAGTGACACATTATCGGCAACCTGACAACAGCTACATGATTTTCTTGAATGATATGCTAACAGAAAATACTACAAAGAAGTCTACAGAAAAGTTAAGTAAATGAAAACATTTAGATCAGTGTTAAAACACTTTCGCCAGCTTAATAATCACATGACGCTGTGAACATCATTTTTTATAAACTTAGAAGCTGAGAACGCAAGCAGAAAAACCTAGTCATCAAAAGTCATTGTACTTGTTAGCATTCAATCATAATTCCCAAATGCAACAATCAACACCAATTTAATAACTCTCGATATACAAACGACTGGCTATTGCGCAGATAAAACATCTTAGTCGCCCACCTCTCTACAACGGAATTATTGCTGTGATCGAAGTGCAATCTATAAAGCTGATGTAGCAATATTAGCCGAAATGGAAAGGTTTTGTAGTAGCAAAAAATATCATTATGGCAAGCAATAAACATTTTTTTTTTTTTTTTTTTTTTTTTTTCCTTTATCTCCATTTAGGAGCATAGGGCGTCTACTAGACTGGACCATCTAACTCTGTTGGGGGCAATCGCTTTCAGTTCACCCCATGTCTTGCCAATTTGTTTTGCTTCAGCTAGCACCGTTTTCTTCCATGTCATGGGTGGTCTTCCAACTCTCCTTTTACCTTGTGGATTCCACTCTAGGGACATCCTTGTTATATCTTCGACTGATTTTCTCAGTGTATGTCCTATCCATCTCCATTTTCTTTGTTTTATCTCGGTCTCGATGTCTAACTGCTCTGTCTGCCGTAGAAGTTCCTGGTTACTGATGGTGTTTGGCCAGAAGCATTTGATCAGTCTTCTCAGGCATTTGTTCACAAACACCTGTAGTTTATTTGTGATCTTTCTTGTTTGTTTCCACGTTTCACACCCATACAGCAGTACTGACTTGACACATGCATTGAACATTCGTAGCTTTGTCTTTCTTGACAGGACGGATGCATTCCAGATCTTGTGAAGCATATTGAACGTATTTCTGGCTTTGTTAATACGCTGACTGATATCTTCTTCAGTCCCGCCTGTTTTTGCTACAGTACAACCAAGGTACACAAATTTGTCAACTTCGTCCACTTGTGTATTGTTGATGGTAATTGGTGTTATCGTTTTGGTGTTCAATCTCATAGCCTTTGTTTTTTTGATATTAATGTTGAGACCGACTTCATGTGCAAGGGTTGATAGCTTCTGTATTTTTTGCTGCATGTCCGTATGTGTGTGTGTAAGTATACAGATGTCATCTGCGTAGTCTAGATCATTGAGCCGTCTTGTTGTATTCCATTGGATTCCATTTGGACTTGCATCATCGAGCTTTCTCATGATACTATCTAGTACTATTAGGAATAGTAGCGGGGATAGTACACAGCCTTGTCTCACTCCTCGGTGGTTGTAGTATTCATCACTTTGCTGTCCTTTGTATTGTATTCTGTTTGCAGCATCCCGGTACATTTCTTTGATTAGATCAACTATTTTCTTCGGGATGCCCATTTCACAAAGTGTCTTCCATATCGCGCTCCTGTTGATTGAGTCGAAGGCGCGTTCGAAGTCCACGAAGAGGAGATACAATGGTGAATTCCATTCATTTGATTGCTCAATGATGATACGGATTGTGTTGATATGATCGGTACAGCTTCTTCCTGGCCTAAAGCCGGCTTGTTCATTTCTTAGTTTCATGTTAATTGATGGAGATATTCTTTCGAGAATGATCATTGCTAGTATTTTCATTATTGTGTTGAGCAGAGATATGCCTCTCCAATTTTTGCATTCTCTTAGATCACCTTTCTTTGGGATTGTTATGGTTAAACCTTCTTTCCATTTGGTTGGTATTTTACCTTCGTTCCATACATCAGCTAATAGTGGTGTTAGAGCTTCTGCTGTTGTGTTTACATCTGCTTTGAGTAGTTCTGCTGATATATTATCTGTACCAGCAGATTTGTTGTTCTTGAGTTTCTGTATGGCATCTCTAACTTCCCGTTCCGTTGGTGGATGGGTGCTGATAGTTTCGTTATAGTTGTCATCCGGAGACTGCAAGTTATTTTCTTGTTGGTGGCAGTTGTCTTCGAAGTATTCTTTCCATCTATTTAGCTGTTGTTCATGAGTTGTGAGGGTTTGACCAGATTCATCCTTTATTGGTGGAGTGTTTGTATATTTGTTGGTGACCTTTCTCACGCATTTGTGTAGTGTGCGCATATTTCTATTAGCTGCTGCTGTTTCCGCAGTCTTGAGAATGGTTTCTGTATATCTCCTGCGATCATTCCTTGCCATCTTTTTAACTTGTTTTGCTGTGCTTTCATATTTGTTGCGGATCTCGGTTGTGTTCTGGTGACACAACTGCAACTTGAGCTGTCGACGCTCTTCAATTTTCTTCCATGTATCATCGCTAATCCATGGTTTCCGTGAATTGTCTTGGTATCCAAGCACATCTGTAGCAGTTTTGACGTAAGCTTCTTTAACTTGTTCCCATTTTTCATCAGTGCTGGTGGTTTCGTTGTTTGGTAGATTGAGCTGGAGCGATTCTTTGAAGATGTTATTTGTATTTTTGTCGCTCAATCTACTGATGTTAAATTTCCTCTGACATGACTTGTTGTTTTGTTTTACAGCGGCTGGTTTAATTTTGAATGTTGCAATTACCAGTTGATGGTCGCTGTGTATATCTGCTCCTCGCTTTGCTCTGACGTCTTGTAGTGAGGATAGAAACTTCTTATTCACCAGTACGTGATCAATTTGATTCTTGGTTCTTCCATTTGGTGATGTCCAAGTGTATTTGTGTATGTTCTTGTGTGGGAACTTGCTGCCTCCTATGAATAGTTGATTTGTGACACAACAATCGATGAGCCTTTCTCCATTATTGTTACGTGTTGATTCTAGTGCATGTTTGCCCATGACTGATTCCATTCCGGTGTTGTCGGTTCCAATTTTGGCATTGAAATCCCCTTGTATTATTTTGATGTCATTTCGGTGTGCACTAGCCAGTGTTGCTTGGAGCTGTTCGTAGAATTCATCTTTTGTCGCATCATCAGCTTCTTCGGTGGGTGCATAGCACTGTATGATCGTTGTGTTTCTAATTTTCGATTGGAATCTTGCTGTTATTATTCTGCTACTGATTGGTTTCCATTCGAGAAGTGCTTTCTTTGCGTTAGGTGTTGTTAATATTGCTACGCCTTGTTCATGTGTGTTGGATTTACCAGAGAACATCATATAGTTTCCTTCACTTGTTGTTAACTCTCCGCTGTTTTTCCATCTTACTTCACTGAGTCCTAGTATCTCGATGTTATATTCTTTCATTACTTTCTCAACTTGTGCTAACCGCGATGTTTCTATCAGAGTTCTGACATTCCAGTTTCCTACTCGTGTCCGGGTACGATAGCTAAGGGTCGATATTTTATTATTCCGGTTTGTTTTGCTTTGTTTATTTCGTTTATTTCTAGTATGCGTTTCTTTAATCATTTGAATTTCGGATTCACCTTTCGGATTAACGGGTGATTGGGCCATCGAATCCTAGCCAGTTTCCAGGGCTGCTGGATAAGGTATACTGGCATACCGTGGGCGAGATATTCCTGCTTCAATGTGATTCAATCATATTTCCATATTTTTTCTGGTGAAGTTCCCAAGCGGTCACCCGTTTAAGTTCGCACCCTTCCCAGTGTTGCTTAACTTCCTTGTAAGTGATGTTGTTGACTTATCCACTTCTCCATCTCGCCCACAGCAATAAACATAAACCGTAATAAAAAGATTTTTGAATTGAAGTTTCTTATTCGAAGGAATCGAGGCAAACACCCCGAAATACATTAAAAGCTAAAACCTCAAAATTTCTATCAGTCCCATGGCGTTTTTGTTTGAAGGGTTTTCGGTGCTCATTACTCATCTGATAAATACAGTATTACTCAAAAATATCAAAACCAACATCTAACGAAAACCCACAGAAAGGATGTCCCATATTTGTGCTATAATTAAAATATAAAAAAATTACGCAAGAAAAAAAAATAAATTTACGTTTTAAATTAAAACAATGAACAACAAGTAATGAATTGAAACAAAAAACCTCACAAACGGTGTCCAATTTGGTGCACTCAAAACAAAAGAAAATAAGTGTGTGAATAAGTATCCAGAAACGTTGTGCACCTTATATAAGAACAAGAATGACAAATAAAATCCATAAAAAGAATCATTATAAAATTTATTTCATTTATATATGATTATTATCTTAAAAACTTAATTAATTAACATAAAAAAGCGTTTTTGTAATAAGTTGGATAATTTGTTATGAAATAATATTTTATTATACTCCTTCTATAAGCGTGACAGCGAAAATTCCAGATTAAGATCGAAAAAATTGAAACAAAAGCTTACTTTCGTATAACAGTTACGCGTAACGATTTATTACCAATTTAATAATAACAAAACGTCATTCATCAAAATCTGCAACAAATTTTTCGCGCTCCCACACAAAATAACTATAAACAATAATATGATTTGTTTACAACGAATTATGGTGAAACATTATATTTTTATGGTTAATCAAAACAATAACAAAAATCTAAAAAATAAATCAGATCAAAATGAACTTACAATATATCAAATCAATGAAGCTTAAATCGGTGAAACACCTACGTTTTACCAGCAAAAAAAAAATTAGGTTAAATCAAATTTGACAAGAAATGTTTGTGTTATTCACATTTTGACGCGTTTACCTTAAAACCTAAAGCTATGAATACAAATTTTAAATATGTAAAGTAAATTGATTTAATCATATTTGAATAATATTTTTAATTGAAATTTAATTCAATCAACGGAGGTGACGACGACATATATTTGAGAAGTGTTTAGAAAAAGAAATTCTTTTACGAAGTAGCTCGGACCGATTTTCTGCGACCGATTCTAAGTTTAAACCACATTGGTTATTTAAGCTTTGATATTACTGATAACATAAGAGCTACCCTTTTCAGAGTTCCATTTCTTTGTGTTTTCGACATCCAAAGTCGATTTGTTTGTTAACTGTCAACTTGACATTTTAAATTCGTTTCTTTGTGGTGATGCTTCGTACTAAAATGTTTTTGAGATTTAAAAAAAAGAGATTGTTTTTTCAAAACGAATTTCGTCGTCGGCTTAAAACTAAATTTTTCGATTTTCCTTGCTAAAATTAATTAATAATAATTCATAAGTATTTGATATACTGCCGATCAGAGGGAACTATTTCAAAAATATTTTTGGCTATTAAATTTTTAGTATTTATTAATTATTTAAATTATTTGTCTATATAAATTTATGAATATACATGTCACAGGCGGGGGAGGGGAGTGATTCATTGCCTAAGAATGCTTTCTCACCAACGGAGGATCAAAATACCTCCACTCAATTTTAATGTTGACAAAAGCTGAGCTGGACGCTTATGGGCAACATTATCATGAAAATCAACATAATTTCGGCATTAAGCCACAAATTCTTCGAGCCACAGAGCCACGATGCTTGGTAATACATTTTTTTTTTTAGATTTAAAACATTGATTCGCGGTTAGACAACCGTTTTATGTCAAACTTCATGAAGGACCCTGGTGTAAATCCTTACACCTATTCAAAGTGGATGTAATAAAAAATTACATAAGATCCAAGTCAAAAACCGGGAAGGGGATTTTGCTACTTCGGACCTTTGTTTTGACCATTTTTTTTTTTTTTTTAATAAAATGTGTTGTGTAGTAGGAATTACAATATGTGTCACAATAACACATAAAAACCTTTTAAGACCAAGGTCCCATAACAACATACGTTCAAAGGTGTTGATGGACGTAAATCTTTCTTAGAGTGCTGTTTATATTGTGTGCGAAGTAAGTACCTCAAAACGGTTGCATTGTTTTAAATTCCAACTACTAATACGTCTTTTAATTTATTTGCGGCAACCAGCACTCCTATTTTGACCTGAACTCAACATATGCCTGCGCAGAAATTTTTCTTGGGAATTTATAGTTGGCGAAGTATCAATAAATATTATTGGGTCAGGGTTTCTTGAACATAGAGACAGAGACTCATAGATCCGTTAACCTCTCTGTTCTCAATCGGTAGTATCTCACATTCTACTTAAGTTTTCCACGTCAACAACACGACTAAATCATCTATAATACCACCACAGATTGTCAAAATCTTGGACAAATTCCTGACATTTCACATCCAAATTTCCGTTCAAGTAGTGTGAAATACCATATAACACACAAATTTGAGACAGATGGTATCCCTAAGTCGTCTTGGTATACATGAGTCTTGTAAGGCTCGACGTTTAGCTCCTGACAAACTAAAAATTTCAAAAGTTCAGCTCGACAAGATGGTGCAACTGGGTATTTGTAGACCCAGTAGTAGCTGTTGGTCCAGTCCGTTATGCCTGATCCAAAAAAAGAATGGTAAATGGCATGCTTGCAGTGATTCAATGAAGCTCCCAATAAAATTATAGTTATTGATCAATATTCCCAATTTTTTCATTACTTGATCTTGTTCACGCATTCCACCAAATTCCAATATATGCGGCGCACATTCCTGAAACCATAATTTCGTTTTGGTCTTTTTTAATTCACAAATCTGTCATCAAACGGTCTTAACGTGCTTCAGTTTTTGTTCTGTTTATCTGCATGATATACTTGTAGCATCAAAAATACAGAGAAGCATCCTATCCACCTCCAAATAATGTTTCATAGAGTCTCTGAGAATAATTTGATTACTAATCTAGATAAATAAGTCTTTGCTAAATATGAGATTAAATTGTTATGGAACACGACATTTTGCCAGATCGTGAAAGTGTTCAAGTCATAAAAGACTTTGAACGTCCCATTACGGTTAGGCAACTTAAGAGATTCTTAGGTAGGCTTATCTTTATCGACAATTCTTACCAGCTGGAGTAGGTGACCAAATTTTACTTAACGACTTCTTGAACTGATACTAGAAAAACAGTAAATAGAAATAGAACAGAAAAATTCCTGTCACTTGGACCACTGAATCCATGATTGCCTTTGCAAATTGCAAAGACAAGTTGTGCAATGCCAGCCTTCTAGTTCATCTGTCACCTGCTGCTAGACTAGCAATAATGGTCGACGCTTCTGACTCAGCGATAGGGACAGTAGCTCAACAATGTGTCGAAGAAAGATGGTAACTGCTCAGTTTCTTCTCTGTTCGTTTCAATTATTCCGAAGTGAAGTACAGTGCTTACGATCAAGAACTTCTCGCGTACCGTGGTATCAAACATTTTAAATGTTTGCTAGAAGGTCGTGAATTCATTCTATTCACGGACCATATACCTCTAGCTAATTCTTTCAAAATATTGAAAAAGCATCTAACCGTCAATTTCGACGCCTCGAATTCATTGGGAAATTTACCACTGATATCCAGCTTATTTCTAGTTAAGTTTATTTTTTTTCCAGTTACTTTCAATGAGGCATAGGCATAGTATCAGATTAATATATGTAACGACCAACATAAATCTGTTCAATAAACATTTTCTTTTAAAATCTAAAAAACAAACAGTCAACACATTAACATACCTTCATTCCGTAATATCAAACAACTTAAAATCGTTTCATAAAATAACATCTATCTATTTATGACGGTTCACTGTAATGCTTATTTTAAAACATTTAACAGATCTTATATTTCGATGATTAATCAATTTTTTTTTTATTATTTTTCGTTTTTCATGTGAGACAAATGTGTTTGTTAAACGGTCATTAAAAGGATATGGTTCTGCGCTAATCTTACCATCATTTGATAGAGTGTTTCACCTTGTAATGGTTTACTAAAATATATTCGCATTAATAATAATTGATCGAATTTTAAAGGACCTTATTATGATTAGATGATTTTCAACGTATGGGATAATTTTTTTAAACGTGAAAGCCACTACGACAGAGATAAATAGAAAGTTTTTTTTTTTTAAACCAAAGTCGTTCTTGAAACGATTTTCAATTATAAATTTAGTTAAGTTTTAACTTTGTTACTTACGTACTGCTTAGCTTTCAAGATTACATCAAATAAACATTGTTTTTGAATATTAATAAATTTTTTTGGATTATAATTTTGAGAGCTGTGAAACAATTCACCTTGAAAAAGATTAGTAAATCTTAGTAAATAATTGTTAATTAATTTTACTAGCAATAGTTGTGTGAATTAAAAAGAAAATAAGTATAAAAAGAATCACAGACATCATAACAGTTGCTTTTGTTGTTTATAATACATTGTTTTCGAGATTTGGTGTTCCAGAATCAATTTTAACTTAACAAGGAACTCAATTTGAATCCGAATTGTTCATTGAACTGTCCAAGTTAATGTTTCAAACGATGTAGAACTACATCATACAATCCGAAATGCAACAACATGATAGAAAGGTAGCATCGTACGATTAATCTCCAATTATGTGTCACAACCGTTCCGATTGGAAAACAATTCTGGCTTCTGTTCTATTGGGCTTAAGAGCCTCAATTAAAGATGAACTCGAAGCTCGACACGAATTCCGGAACAATTTATAATTTTTTTATGCCTAAAGCCGTAAAACAGCTGAGAAAGCATTTTGACGAAGTTGGAACTGAACCATCGTCCCCCAAATGGGTTACTTTTAATGATCGGCCTTAAATACTCATCATTTCTCTTATTAGAACTTCAAGAGTAAGTATATCAGCATGCGCTTTGATAATCTAGCGAAATCCTTTACTACCAGGTATGATTTTGTAAGATTTAGTGGATATATCTTGAACTTTAGCCAAAACATATCCGTGTCAATGTTCCGATTTAGCTTTAAATTTAAAATAATTTTATTCTTTCCACAATCAAGCCACTTTTAGATAAAATTATAAAAAAAATTCTCAGTTTTAAGTACTTTCGGTACGTAAGTGCAAACATTTTTCATTTCATGCCTTCTTCCTAACCTCTGGTGGGGGAGGGGAGTATTTGTGGTAATGTTTTGCACTAAAATGCGAAAAAAAAAAATTTTTTTGTCTTGATTTTCGTTTTTGTTTTTAAAAAAAATTGTTTTTATAAGAATTCGGCCTTTGACTTGATATTATTGGTGTTTATTTTCTGTAAATATTTAAAATAATAAATTATTTTTTATCAATTTTGTTAATTTTTTTTATATCAATTTTTGTGTCGATTTTGCTCTATGATAATGCTAAAAGTAGACATTTTTGCACTGTTTTGAGAAAAAACAGTTAATATTTATTGCATTCAGTGCAACAAAATCTTTATTGCACACAAATAAAATTATATGATATCTCTTCTTTTATGTTATCTATTTTATGAAATTTTTTATTTTTTGTATATGAAATAAAGATTTCATTTATTTAAGACAAGTTGTTGTTTTCCAAGAAAACATAGAAAATTTTGCTTAATGAAAATAAAATTAATTTTAAAAGTAAATTTTATCGACAATTCCAATTAAATTAATTTGTTTATTAATACAAATATATGCAAATAAATTGACATTTGACAAAATTTGTATTTTGTTATTTGGATTATCGCCTAAATTTATGTGTAATTAGACTGGTCGTTAAAAATTAACTTTTCCGCCACGCCCCCAAAAGTTCTTTGTGGTCAAAAAACCACGAGGGTACATTTTTTTTAAATCAAAAGAACACGTGCCGCAAAATTATCGAAGTTGATTTTTTGATAAAATCGTAGATTTTTTAAATATCTCATAAAATATGTAGATTTAAAATAAACACTTAATTATTTTGTAAGAAATTTAATTCTCTACAAAAAAATGTCTGTGTCATTTTTTTCCTAAAACGTATCATGATATTTTGAAAAAGAACTTGTAATTTTTCGTAATTTATGAAAAACATAAAAAATAAAGATGACGAAAAAGTCCTAATTTTCTTCTTATGCCGTAAAATAAAAAAATAATCGTGACAAGAAAAATCAAAATCAGTACTTTTTCGTCAAAATTTCCATCATTCGTTTTTACGAGTTTCGAAGAATTTTGAGTTTTATTTCAAATTTCATCAGAAATATACGTTTTAGGAAAATGACTTGGACCTTTTATTT
This sequence comes from Diogma glabrata, assembly GCA_963693315.1. Taxonomy (NCBI): domain Eukaryota; kingdom Metazoa; phylum Arthropoda; class Insecta; order Diptera; family Cylindrotomidae; genus Diogma; species Diogma glabrata. The sequence continues at coordinate 53,904,479 of OY856188.1, forward strand.
AGAAAATTAAATTTCCTTCAAAAATGATTAAATGATTTTTTTTAAATCTGCATATTTTAAGAGATTGATTATTTTGCGGCACGTGTTCTTTTGATTTTAAAAAAAAATTACAGATTGTTTTGGAGCGTATCGGAAAATTTATTTTTTAACGACCAGTCTAATGTATGATACTAAACAAATTAATTCAATTGCAATTAAATAATCAAATTAAGTTAATTGTAATTAATTATCGATAAAACTCACTTTCAAAATTCATTTTTCTAGTATGCAAATGACAATAAAAATGTTCTAGGTTTTATTTTTATATTTTACACAAAAATAGAACAATGTTTAAAATATTATTTTTATCGTGCGGTGAAAAATATTGTCGTACGATAAAAAATTGCTACCGGACCTTAACCAATTAAAAGTAAAAATGTTTATGAGTAATGAAATTCTTTTACAATTCTTTATCTAGCAGTGGTGAACATTGCCATGAATTCATTTTGAAATTCAAAACATTAAACGATTAAACTTGAAAATAAACTTATTAAATTAGTTCTTAGTGCGTTCCCTCTTATTTTAATTCGTTACCTTGACCTAGGCACATGGTAATAGGATATAATGAATATATATACAAAAATAGCTTTTTACAAAATATAATGCTTACGTAATTCTGGATACATAAATAAGCTTTGTCATAAATTTAAAACTACAGCTTAATTCACATTCGAGCAAATATAAAATGAACAGAGACATCATTATTCGATACAATCCTAAAACATATTTGTATTAATGTGTTTCTATATTGATACAACCAATTGTGTTTATTTACATGTCAAATATTTATCCTGGCTACAATGTTAACAAAAAGTAGTTTTTTTTTTAAATATTCTTGATTTGATAAAGATTTTTGATTAAATATTAGACATGATTTTTTGTTGATTTTTTTTATTAACAAAAAAAATGTTTAACATATTCTGTGAGGTCAAGATTGAAGTAATGAAACAAATGAAAAGTTTAAAGAATATATCACGAACATTAATTTTTTTTTTAAAGATTCATTCTTAGATCATCGTATCCATATTATATTGTTCAACAAATATTAAAACCTGGGATTTTGAAGATGAAGTTTAATTAGATAAGATCATGTTATTGATTCTAAATTATTGGATCATCGATGAATTCATCCATTAGTTCCTGTTGTTTCCTCAAATCCGCATTTTGATTAAAATTAATATAATTTAAGACAAAGATTCTGACAAAATTCTTTAATATTTTCTAACTTATTCCTTTTCTTCGTTATTTCAAATATGAGTTTTTTTACCAAATTGATTTTTAATTAGGGAACATGAAAAAGTTAGGTTTGTTGATGTAAATTTAGTTCATGTTCAACCTGTTTCGTTTTGTTTCAGAATTTTTCAAATCTAAAACAAAGATTGTCTGGTCGAATTAAAATTAAATAGAATATAATTGGTTTCTATAATATTTCAATTCAATTATATTTTTAACTGGAAAAATAATTACAGTGCTACATTATGTTTGATGCGGTTTTGCCGCAACATACAGCTTGATATTTAAATACATTAAAAATATTCAAATCAAAGATGAAGAAACTAAATTATTACTCATTTAAGATTAATTAATAAACAAAAAATGTACGCGGAAGTTTCTTGTAACTTTTCTCCACATCGAACGTGAGTTTACTGTATACACTTATGACGGTGGTCTCGTTTACTCAAATAAATTTTTAATATATTCAAATAAGGTAATTCCAAATCTGACAACTATATTTCAAAAACTTCATTAAATAATTGATTAGTTTAATTCGTTCACAGCATCTTTAATTATTTTATGGGAATTAATTTACTCTGTCGCCGATTTTAGAGCGAAATAAATTTTATAATAGGTTTTCGGAATTATTGTTTCAAAAACTAGTAATTGAGTGATCTTGAGACAAATAGTATGAGACTTGGCATTTGAAGTTTTTATAAATATTAAATCTCGTACAACAAGGTTATAAAAATCGGTTTATTTTCATCCGCATGGAGGGATCTGTTGTTCATGATTTGTAAGTTTTTATTAATTTTTTATCTCCGGGTGTGACAGTGCCGCATACTCCAGTCCATTCGACTGGCAATGGAAGTGAGATATCACTTGACAAGGTAATATCTTATGGGTGCTGAGAGTTGAACTATATTAAGTCAACGGTACCACAATCAATCTTAACCTTTAGAAATATTTTAATAAAAAAATTACAGCAATAAATTCAAAGTTCAAAACTGAATCGACAAGTTCACGACAATATTGTAAAATAATTCAAAAACACAACAAACATCGAACAATAACTACGCATAATAACCAAGATAATTCTTCCAGGACAAGAGACACTCAACAGCATTCAAGAGAGAATTTCTTAAGACTGATAAAATATAACAAATGCACAAACCCATCCACAAGAAATATAAGACTGTAAAACGAGACAATGCAGTCAAATAAGACTGAAATTATGCACCCATTAAAAGATGCAACATGAGATTATGATACAAAAAATTTATATATTTATATACGAAGCACAATTTATATATGTTGTATAGTAACTGGTTTAGAATTATAATTCACTAGATTTGAATTTTAAATAGATTTTGAATTATTAGCAATTTTTTTGGGCAATAATACTCAACTAGCTATGGAAATAATTCGAATTCAATTCGGAACTCAACTTAGGTAGATAAATAGTGATACCATCGAAATACCATCGCCTAGGTGGCGTAGTGGAAAGTATTGATGGATAATATCAGTCAAATCAAAGATTCGTTTTGAATGGGCGCTTTTTTACACTGAAATTTAAAAACGTCGGTCATCGTTTATCGTTCAACCAAAAAAGAAAGATTTACGTCCATCAACACCTTTGTACGTATGTTGTTGTGGAACATTGGTCTTCAAAAATTTTTATGTTGTGACACATATTGTAATTCCTACTACACAACATATTTTATTAAAAAAAATTGATCAGTTGCAAAAAATCAAATATTTAAGTCAATCATCTAGACAACAGTGCCGAAAGAACAACAGTGCCGATATAGCGTTTTTATAATTAAAGTTTGATTTAGTTCAGACATGTACAAAATCTAGATTTTTATTCTACAACAAAATTTATCATTCAGCTACAAATATTGAAAAAAGAAATTAAATTTATTCTATATTCCTGCATCCGTATTTTTTTTTCACTTCATGCACTTCATTCTCTATTTTATAAGCAATCATTTTTTCAAGAACGAATCAGTTTTGTTTTTAGATCGGTCGTTCATTTTGGATCGGTCGTTCGGTCTAAACAACAAACAATCAGCGATCATTTTACATTCGTTCATTTTGCATCGTTCTTTTCATAAACTTTTTTAGCAATCATTTTTTAATCAGTCGTTCATTTTAAATTGGTCGTTTTTTCAACGGATCGTTCATTATAAGCAAAACAAGCTTTCTGTTTAAAAACAAATGTAAAAAAAGTTTGTGACATATAACATTTTTTATTAATTAGTGACCGACGAACGATGTTTCGACCATCGATCACTGATGTGCTCTGATTGACATCGGTCGTTTACAACCAACACATCACTAGTGGATAACGCGTCTGGAAACGAATTCAAATCAAGGCACTAATGAGGATGGTTCGAATACGCCCAGTCCGTAACACGAAAAAGAGAAATGAAGTTTTTTTCTAAGAAAAAACCAAAAATAATTTCCAATTCATTCATATTCATTCTTAGTTACTTCAGTTTAATTGTTCACAAATATCTCTAATAATTCCAAATCTATTTCAAATTAAAGTTTATTTTTTTACAACTCTTTTATATATACTTTGCACTATAATTTTGGTTATTTCGTTTAGTTTACACGCGCCATTGACCAGGAATTGATTTTGGACAAGACTAAAAACTGCCACCATCCGCATTTGATCTGTGGAATTAGTTGTAATGGACAAGATATACTTTATCAGATGTACTTCCGTTTTCTGTCGTATAGTAATATGATACAGACTTATTCGAAAATATATCTATATATTTTCATCGACATTTCAACCTACCCGTTTGTGTAACAACACAATTATTTAAAACATTCCTATGAATATCCGACCGACTCGTTTCGGGATATTCTTTAATATTTTTTTTGTTCAGTTTGTTTTTTTTTCACCTATTTATGAAAATTCAAAGAAAAATTACAGAACAAATAATTTAAAATTTAAAATAAAATTTTATGCTGACAATCTTTTTCTTTTGGCTCGTGCCATTTAATTTGTTGGGATTAAAATATTGAAGTAGCGAGTTGTTGGTTGGTGGTGATTAGAGTTGGGTGGACAGTGAGTTGTTGGCAAAGTTGAGCAGGAGGTGGACAGCTGAGTTTTAAAAAAAATTCCAAAATTAGTTTCTTTTTCCCGTGCAGTTTTGTGAAAAGTGTTTTTTTTTAAAATAAAAATAAAATTTGGGTGAACTGACAAAATATAGAATAGAATATTTAGTAATACTAACGCAAGTAAATTATAGTTGAATTAGATAAGTGTACTAATATCAAAAAGTTTATCTTAACCTAAAATTATATGTGGAGTGGTAAAGAATTGTTAAATAATAAAATATATAATCGATTGTACGCCCATTAATTGATTGTTTTATTAATTAATTACACTGATGCTGATAATATAAAGTCAGAATATGATCTGAACAAGATCGATCTGATATAGTTCAATATTAACGTTTTGATTTTAATGAATTGAGGAATACGGATGATTGGGACGATCCAGGACAAAATTCAGCAATCAACATATAAAGGAAAGTTTACTTTTTGTTTTGTTATTTTTGTTTACTTCTGAAAATTTGTATGTAAGTTTGTCAAATAATGCAGGGCTAACGTAGTGATAATTTAGGGAGGGTTGTGAAATTGCAGATCTCCCTTCTGGAGATCCTGGTTGGCGTATTGTAGGCACGCTTTCGTTTGTTTTTGGTTTATTAAAAAAATTTTTGTGTGTAGAGGTTGGTCACCAGAATTTACGCCAGCCAGAGCTAGCGACGAGTGAGTGTTGTTTGCGTGCACGACCAACTGGTAGACCTTTACGGTCTACGAGACCTCCCACTACATAGTTCATTAGATTTTCAGTTAAATCACCCGATTGGGTTCCTTCTATTGGTCTCAAACAAGAAATAAAACCTATTAGCAACGTTTTATTTCTGAAATATATGGAAATATGAAAAACAGTGAAAAAGTTCAATATTTAGGGCCGATTGTATGAACGAATCACGATAGAATAAAAATGAATCCGAAAATATTATTCTATTCTCTGTTTTATCGGCTGTTTTTCTTGTATAGAACAGTGGATAAAACAATTAGGGTTTTTTTTTCTTGACATGCGCATAGCAGGTTAATTTTGTTTTGAATTTGTGATTATTTTTGAGTTTAAAGTGAAGCTTCAACTGTATGAAGAATTGGTTACAAATGACAAAAATTTTACACAAATTCCAACTTAAATTTTAGTGGGAGAAAGAACCAATTGTTTGCTAGGTACTACAATTGTGGAAGTACGGGACATGAGACAAAAAACTGTCGAAACAAAACGAACGGTCCTAGATGCTTTAGTTGTTTAGAATTTGGATATATTGCCATAAAGTGTCTAAAAAATCCCAAACTTTCTCAAAACGGGATTACATGCCAAAAGCCCAACTTGCACTAGATAGCAATTTAGAATGTAATCAAAAATTAATAATTATATTTTTAAAGCTCTAATTGAAACAGATCAGAGAAGACGCATACGACAGGTTAAGATCACCACCAATAGAGGCAGTTACAACTATATATTAAGTGTCATTTTGATTCTTAGCAGTCATTTGAATTTATTATTGGAAACGATTCTCTTCGTGGTACACAACGTACCATGAAACAGGACGAGGTGGTAGTAGAGAGAACCGAGCCTAATATATTGTCTATTTGCAAAATAAGTGACAACTATGACGATAAAGATGAAAAACATATAGAGAATCATAAATTCAGGTAAGTCGTTAAGGAAATTATAAAAGACTATAAGATAATTCTTAGAAAAGAATCGCCAGTGAAGATGAAAATCATGTTGGAGAGCGATAATCCGACATGGCAGCCAAGAATTTGCCTAGAAGATTATCTCCTGGAGAAAACGAGGACGTTCAAAACCAAACTGATGAGTGGATTGAAAAACAAATCATTCTTCCAAGCATGTCAGAATTTGCTTCCCTTATAGTAAAAAAGAAGGATGGTTCCAAATGCTTAAGCATTGATCACCGTAATGGATAGCTATCCTTTACCACTTATAGAGGACCAAATCGATCAATTGTATGATGCTAAGATATTTTCCACACTAGATTTGGAAAATGGTTTCTTTTTCATGTGCTGATATAAGAAGATTGTCAAAGATTTACTTATTTTGTAACTTCTATGGGACAGTGAAAATTTCAAAGATTACGATTTGGACAGTGTACGTGTCCGGTAGTTTTCCAACAATTAACTATATATTTAAAAATCTGATTAACGGCAACTTCATTTTAATTTATATGGACTATGATGTCGTCCAGACACTCAGACAAGTGATAACGAGTTCCATCCTGTGTACTATACTATTTTCGGAAGACGACACCAACCCACGAAAATTATTTCAGCTATGAGTTAGAGATTTTGATAATAGTTGCAGCATTCAAAAAACTTAGAATATACTTGACAGGCATACACTTTAAAATTGTAACAGATTGCGCTGCTTTTGCAAAAGAAAGAAATCAATGCCCGTATACACAAGATTATGATTACACATAGGCACATCGTCCTGGCATTCAACGTAGTCGCTTTAAGTCAAAATCCAATAAGCATTGCGATGAAAGATGAACTACTACATTAAATTCGAAACGGACAACATAATGATCATCATCTTTAAACGTTGGTGAACTTACTAGAACATGGCCCATACGAAGATTATCTAACTAAACGAAGAGTACTGTTCAAAGAAGATGAGCAAGTTAGAAAGCTTTTGTGTATCACGAAGATGATGGAGCATGATATCATCAGAAGTACTCTCAATCAAGGATTTTGTGATAAAAAAGATGATGAAATTACTTAAGCAAGATTATTTTATTCCGAAGGTCAGAGAAAAATGTGAAACATACCAAACATACCGCCGCAACTTCGTACCTTGTATTTTAGCAGCAAGAAAAAGTGGACGTCAAAAAGGATTCTTGAATCCGATTAATAACAAATTAATTCTATTTTGCCAAATCCACTGTATGGGAAAAATACCAGTTGGGCTTCTTCCTACGGCTTTAGTAAAAATTAAGGATAAGATGGGACAGTATCAATGCTGTAGTTTTAATAGATTGTGGACCACAGAACACATTTATAATAGAAGCATGTGTTCAAAGGCTTCGTCTTTCTCGAGAGCATGCTAAAATGTTTATGAAAGGAGTTAGTTCAAGCCGGAGTAACTCGGGAATACACCGAGATTAAGATATTCGCTAGACCAAATGCATTGAAAAGAAAGCTTTAATATTATCAACAGTGACATCAGAACTTCCTACAGTGGAGTTTGATATTTCAAGTGAATGTAAGATAGACAGTCAATAGAGCTCGCTGATCCCACATTTAATATTCCTGGACATATAGACTGCTTGGTGTAAATATTTTTTTTAAAATACTCAAGTCAAAACAAATGTTAAACAAGGACGGAGATCCCATTGCCCAAAAAACTATTTTCTGGTGGGCAATTGCAGGGAAAATTTCTTCTGATAGATACTGAAGTTGACATCGCTCAATTCGTGCGAAGGTTTAGGGAGATCAAAGAGGTTCCAAGAAGCGAAATGAATGCGAATGAACGAGCATACTTTTACCTGCCACATCACGGCGTCCTGAAAGAAACCAGTAGTACCACTAAATTACAGGTTGTATTTGATGCTTCCGTTAAGTCGTCATCAGGAAACTCATTGAATGATTATTTAATGATAGAGCCAACAGTTCAACAATCGCTTATCACAATTCTTTACAGATTTAGAATTCACAAAATTTATTTTATAGTAGACGTTGGGAAAATGTACCGGGAAGTAATGGTGGATCGAAGAGATGTTGATTTCCAACTTATTGTTTGGCAGGATAGTGTTTCAGACTCGATTAAACATTATCGTCTGCTTACTGTGACATATGGAACAGCTTCAGCACCATATGGAACAGCATCAGCCACACGGATTTTAGTCAAGCTAGCTCAAAAAAATAAAACAATGTATCCAGAAGCATCACATGCCATTGAAAATGACATGTATGTAGATGATTTAATGAGTAGAGCGCAGACAGCTAAAGAAGCAGAGAAGCTGTTGCATCATATTCAAAGCATTTTAAAAACGGCTTGATTGAAGCTGGATCGAAGAAAATGAGCATCTAACGATACAAACATATTAAATGCAGTTCCAGAAGAAGACAGAGAATGCAGAAACATGTCACTATATCCAAAGAATTGAGTTTGAGAGTTTTAGGAATGGATTGGTGTCCATCAAAAGATACAGTTGGATTCAAAATAAATTTTCAAATCAATCCCACCTTTACAAAACGAGCAGTTTGTCTGAAGCCTCGAAAATATTCGCTCCTCTAGGATGGTCAGCAGTCAGCACCCACGATTGTAAGAATTAAACTTTTCCTACAATATCTTTGGATATTAAAGTTGGATTGGGATTAATCATTAGAAATGAAATTATTAGAAACATGGGTCAATATAAGAAATTATTATGACAAAATCTCGAAAATTGTGAGCTACCCAGATGGTTGAATGTTGAAGGAAATTCTGTTGAGTTGTATGGATTCGCGGATGCTTTGGAAAACGCGTATGAGGCTCCAAAACAAAGGCAGATTTCCAATCCGAGGTTGGAATTTTGTGCTGCAGCTCTTTTATCAAAATTATAACAATCGAGAATGCATTGCGGTTCAAATATACAAATATTTACGCTTGAACGGATTCGATGATTGTGCTACATTGGATTTAGGCGCATCCTAGTCGTTGGAAAACGTTCATCGCTAATCTCACCGCCGAAATATTGAGTTTAATTCCGAGAAATCGGTGAAATCATATTTCATCCGAAGAAATTCCTGCAAACTGTGCTTCTGGCAGGTATGCTGGCTTGTGAAATCGATACCTCGAAAACTATTTTGTGAAACAGTTGAAAATAAGTCTAAGTGTTCGATAATGATAAGAGTTCTAGTATACATACAGCATACATTTGTTTATAAGTTGCGTTGAATTCAAATTTAACAATGATCGAGTTGAAGACATCGAAAAATAAAATTATAAGGGGGATACAAGCTGAAGAGTTTGATGTTGAAATCAAGGCACTCAAAGGCAAGAAAGTTTTCAAAGTCAAGTAAAATAAAATCCTTAAATCCGTTTCTAGATGATGATAATGTTCTGCAAGTGGGTGGGAGTATCCAAAAATCATTAGCAACACACGAACTCAAACACCCAATTATAGTATCAGCCAAATATATTATCACACATAAAATGGTAGAAGAACAGCACTTGAAATATTTGCGTTGGACCCGGAATGATATTAATGAATATTCTTAAGCAACAATATTGGATTGTGGGCTGTCGAGATTAAGACTGATGGGAAATCGTCCGGAAGCAAGGGTGACGCCTAAAAGACCATTTCTGAAGACGGGTGTGGATAACGTGGGACCCTTCTCATTAAAACTCGTACGAGGTAAAGGTCAAAGGATAATCAAGGGATAAATATATATTTTTGTTTGCTTTAGTGTAAAGGCAATACATATTAAACATGTTGGTGAGCTGACAACAGAAGCATTTCTGCGGCCATCTAAAAGATTTACAGCCAGACGTGGATTGGGACAGCGACAACGGCACAAACTTTGTTGGTGGCAATAGAATCTTAGAAGAAGTTTATCAACTTTTAAAGAATAATGCTAATACAATTTCTGATTCTCTTTCTAACGACAATATTACTTGACACTTTATTCAAACAGCATCTCCTCAAGTTGGATGACTTTGGGAAGCTGCAGTTAAATCCATGAAGATCCACTTGAAAAGACAAATTGGCAATCAGATCTTAACGTATGAAGAAATGACAATACTTTTGACGCAAGTAGAAGCAATTTTAAATTCTAGGTCTTTATGTGACCATCCTGAAGATATTGATGTATTTACTCCAACACATTTTCTTATTGGGCATGCAAGCACACTTATACCAGAGCCCGATTAAAAGGAATTGTCTATTGATATTCAAGAATTTGTTGGAGCTGGTTTCTTCTAACCAAAGAGAAACTACAGTGATCAAGACTTAATCTCTACATGTATATGGTAAAAAAAATTGACATAATTTATTTTTAAAATTAAAAGGTCAGCATATACATACACGGATGTTAATTAAGAAAGGAAATAATATCTGTCGAAGCTAGTTAATCAAACTTCTTAGGAGTAATAAATAATAAAATACACAACTACCTTGGTGGGTTTCCGTCGTTTAGATCTCATCTTATTTTGGAGTATTGGAAAAGTTTGACCTGACTTGAATTACTCCGTATCAAATTCATCCACCACCCACACCTCACAAACATATTATTACACTTCACAACTCTATTAAATTTTAATTATCACTTATGTAATTAAGAAAAAAATATCCAACATAATCTTTACACAAAAAAAAAGTTTTACTTTTTCTTTCTTTATTTTCTTACAAAAAAAAACTACTCAATTCAAAAGCAAGGTCACATTTTATGAATCTTTTAATCATTTGTATTCATTAAATAAAAAATTTATTATACATTTTTTTTTCTTTTTATTTATATTTAAGATGTGAAATTTAAGATAAAAAAAACTATTCAATTTATTTGTTAAATAGTAATAATAATGATCAATTCGTGTGATGATATTTAATCAAAATAGTTATTGGATTTTATTTCTTAATTTATTGTTATTGGATTTTGATTTAAAGTATTTTTCTGAGGTGATTTGTTATGCAAGAATGGTAATTTTTTTATTGTGTATAGAATGGATTGATTGCAAATTAAAGATCAAATAGTTAACAATTTGAGAATAGTTGAAAAATAAAAAAGATTGAACTGTATGACATAGAACATAAGTTTTGTTACTGAGGTAATAGTTTAAGGTGTCCGCATGTGGGGATCGCGTACTTCAGACCCTGCTCTTGACAGGTGTTAACTTGACAAAACACGTACTACGGGCGATAACAGTGATATATCACTAGCCAAGGTGATATCTTAGGGGCGCTGGTGGATAAACTCTATTCAGTCCATAGTAGCACCTTCAATTTTGGCTATGAAATTTTCCTTGAAGATGGCACGTTAGCGCTTTTTCGAAGAAACGAGCCTTCATATAACTCTATATCTGGATTATAATCATTGGGGAGGGCAGTGCATTACACAGTCAAGGAATACGCCACTAACTCGATTATTGGCAACATAATTTTAATTTTGTTCCTGGATATTTTTTAGAATTTTCCTTTTAATCTTTTATTTTATTTTTATTTTCTCTGTCCTACTCCATCACATTATTGATCTCTTTGGCTCTTACAACCCCCAAATTGCTCCTTAGATCTTAGTCCTGTGGCATTGTTTCAGGCCTCGGACTATTCCTTTTCACTTTGGCCCATTATCATTGTTTGGATTGATCCTTTCCTCGGTTCACAATATTGTTCCGGACAGACGAGGGGCCCTGTTGCACCCTTCCTCCATAATTTATCGACCTCTGCATAATCTGCGTGTCAATGGAACTCAGTACAGTGTGTTACCATCAGAAAGTTCATAAAGCTTACTTTCATAGTTTTTGACTAGTTTGAACGTAATGATATATGCTTTAACGGCAGCTTGCTGTTCCACACAGTGGAAATACGCTTCTTCCGTTAATTTATCTTATAAGGCCACATTATGAACCACTTCTAATTATGTGAAAATTAGTCTAAAATACACTAGGGTAAGTGGTCTTGATCTAAATAATCCTTCTGCGTGTACGATTTTATTACATCATTGCTCAGATTGTACTTAATATATTCACTGCTCTACTCTGCTTTATCTGCTCAACATGGAAATGCATTTTCTTCTGAAGTTGAACTGTTTAACCATGCCGTCTTTTGATTACTTTTCACTGGCAAAGGGATTTTCACTTAAAAGTTGTGTTGGATGTTTGGTGTCGATTATCTTTCTCTTGTCCATGCCTTCCAATTTAAATCTAAGGATTGATTTCCTAGCTATGTTCTTGACCTGAAAGGACAGTGAAATTAATCCTAATAGTATCTCAATTTACACTAGTATATCCTCATTCACTCAATTATGCAGATACATGAGAGTTTCTGTTTCTTCTCTACTTTTTTTTCCTGGACTAGAGCTGCACTTATCTGCTTCTTACAAGATACGCACCGCTAGATTTTTGCGTACCATAATAGGGTACTCGACAGAAACTTACTTTCCAGAATAACTCGCAAACATACCGTTCACTTACAATTGCCGAACCTCGCATGCTGATTTATCTCAGGTTAAATTTACTCTTCTTGGTAAACGAAACACCGTGGTTGTGCTCTTTGTAAAAGCCTACAAAGTGTTTCTTTAAACTGAATTCTGGTCACAGTGACTATTTTATTCATGTACACAAACTAGGATTCTATAAACCACTAAACTTTACATGAGGTGTGATAAGACCATACTTTGTAGACTTCCTTTAGTCTTGGTTTTAACTATCGCATTAAATTAAAGAAACAAAACAACAGCTAAACATTTTCACCCTCAGCAACAAACATGATAAGAGCATGAATATGTAGGTAGCCAAGCTAAATCAGACTGTTTTATTACTTGTTTGTTTAACATATAGGAGTTGAATTCTTTATATATATTTTGAAGCAGTTTATATTTAGCATTTGCTCTGCAAGATTAAATGGAACACATTTTTTTTTTTTTTTATTAATTAGTTGGACATGTTTAGCACACTAAATATGAAATATTCATTATTTAGACTCTTTGAATATCCGAAGATACCATGTCTGGAACTTGTTTTGGGTAAAAGGCTTGATCTTTAATAGAAAATAAAAAAAACGTTACGCCATCTTGGAAAATTACATTTTTGAAAAATTGAAACTGAAAATTTTTTACAAAGAGCGAAGCTTTTAGTTATCAAAATGTAAACTTACTTGCTGCGGGTACCATTCCTGAATTTTTGTTCACGAAACTGGAGCATCAGCACAACAAATTGGGTTACTAGTTCTTATCTGGCCTAAATAGAAAACTAAGCGATCGTAGATCTGGCCATTTATTATCTATGGCTTTAAATATTTACACGATCCGCTTTTGTGACAAATCTGAATTTTGCTAAACGTGCTTAAAAACAGAATTGATAAAATGCCAAAACGTACCTGGTTTGTTTTTTCTAAAAAACAGGCCAAGCAGTTGAAGAAGATCAAGCAGTGTCTGATTCTGACGATGCTACCATGGTTGTGAACAAATGAAACGAAGAAGAAAGTTTGCCAAAACTAATTCTAAAATATGTTTAGCAAAGCTCAAAACCAAACGCATACAAAATACAACATGGGCCAAACCCATTTTTTTCGTCGTTTAGAAACGAACAATGTAAATGAAAAAAGTAGACAGAAAACACCAAATGTTCAAAGACGGATCAGGTTACGAATTCAGTTGACAATTCAAAACAAAGCGACCTGTTACAACCTCAGAAACGCATAAAACATCAGAAAATCATATTTTCCAGTTGGCAGCACTGTCACAATAACACTAAAAGTTACCCTTGCAGCCAAATAAAAATAAAATTGATATCTGGCAATAATCATCGCCGACGATAAATTAGAAATAGAATCTAAATTTTCTCCGACGAAAAAAACTGTTTCGTTTATCGCTGTAGTTGTGTTTGAAATGTATGTATTATGTGTATTCTAACGTTACTATCGTCGTCGTCGGACGATTTCACCCGTGTTGTGTTTCTGGCTATAAACGGAAGATATCCAGCGATTTAATGAATTATTATTTTATAACGAATTTATATTTTATGTTGGGTAAAAGACAAATATTATATAAGAATGATGTTGAAAACTTTTCGCTCTCTTTTGTATTGATTAATTTTGCTGAAGTCCAACAAGGATCATTTTTTCGTTAAAAAAAAGTAAGACTCAGCTAGTTACAAAAGCATTTGCCCAACTTTTCGTTGTTTCAGTTGTCGTAGCCATAATTTTAGTCGTTTAGTGACTTTACCTTCGTGATATAGATGTCAAAACCAAAGTCAAATAGCAATTAAATGAAATGCATGGAATCTGATTGCATAGGCGGCCCAATCCACCTATGACCGGCCTTAAATAATATTTCATTACAAAAATAGCCAAAAATTTCACTAGTAAAATATAGGACATTGGAGGTAATGTTATTCTTTGTATATTATGCCTTGTTCAAATTAAGGTTATTTTAAGACCTTAAGTCCTTAACTTACATTGAATGCATCCATGTGTCGGCAAAGTAGAGCGAAAGACATTAAATTTCTAATGACATTAAAAAAAGACCATAAGACCTTAACTGTCATTTTAATGTTTTTACTTCTATAGCAAATTCATATTTTTTACAGTTTAAATTTATTTTTGGAGTTTTATTATATTGTTAGACATTCTTCATCAAAAAATTCATTTCATTAGAAAAATTGCAGTTGGCTGGGAGAAAATATTTTCTATTTTTTTAATAATTTGGTTTAATATTTTAGCCATTTTTCTTTTTATTTGCCCATTAGAGTTAAACAATTTGAACAATTAATTAAAGTTAAACCAAATTTGTATAATTTTCTAACAATCATTTAATTTTATTATCTTATGAAGGAACACCATGAATCTTATGAAGGAAAATGAAATGTCAAAATGATATTAATTAGAACGGTGGTATTCAAAGACAATAGCAATAAGCTTAAAAGACTACTTTATCGATAAATTTAAATACCGTAAATTGTCCGAAGCCTTACTTAATTTTATAAGATTAAATTATTCTAATTCCTATACATATTTGTATTGGTATAGCTATTAGTAAATATTGCCTTTCGTTAGGTAGAATGGCAGAGCATATAGGATGAAGAGATCGAGAGAAGGAGTAGGAAAGTCGGGAAAATAGAAGACGGAAGAGCGAGAGAAGAAAATAGAGGGGAAAATAAAAGAGAGAGGGAAAGCAAAAAAATAGTGCCAGAAACGGAGAGAGCTAATTGATGTTGAATTCGTATCATCATAGACTCTTCTAGTACTATATATAAAGTGTTGTGCTTGTGCTTGGTTGTTACTTCATTGGGTGGATGCACAGCAATGAGGTGTATAAGGTGTAAAACTTGGGATGTGTTCCGTGATCTGTGTCACTCATCGATCAGCATAGGTTTCATTTCAAGTTCATGAATGTGATTGCTTACACTGGCTGTCAGTGACGTTCACAAAATTCGATATTCAATATGTAAAATTGTGAAATGCTGATAATTATTCAATTTCTTCAAGTAGTTTTTATAAAAAACACTAATCCAGCTTCTGTTTAAAAGCTAAAATAAATTTGGATAAATTTTTAAGACAGAAACTGAATTAGTGTTTTTTATAAAAATTCGATATTTTGCCTCGACCACAAACTTGTAAATTTTGTACGAAAATGCGAAAAAAACGAAAATATAAGATTTTGTTAGAATTTTGACCATTGATTACGATAAAAATATTTTTATAATTTTTTGGGATTAGTTTTCATCCTTTTTAGGGGTTAAAAGTTTAAAATCGAGATTTCCACAATATGGTCGATTTGTTTTCAATTTTTTTTTTAATTTCTTTTATCTACTTTCGATTAATTTTTATTTTGTGATGGGCATCGACCAGGAACTGGCAAACAAAAAGACCCAAAGGTGAACAGACATGGGCTTGGCGTATTTTCTCATTTTGTGAGATAATAAACGGTAAAAGAATAGTATATTCTAAGATTGTTCGGGTCGCTGATTACGAATCTAACGTCAAATTTTTTAAAAACAAAATGGAGAGTGTCAAGTGAAATTGAACAGAAAGGGATAAATTTTGGAGAGTGTCAAGTGAAATTGAACAGAACAAGGATAAATTCTGAAGAGCGTCAAGTGAAATTGAACAGAAAGCGATAAATTGTAGACAGTGTCAAGTAAAAATTGAAGAGAAAGGGTTTAAATTTTTGGAGAGTATCAAATGAAATTAAAGAGAGGGATAAATTTTGGAGAGTATCAAGTGAATTTGAACAGAAAGGTGGAATGATTTTATTTACCTTCAAAATCGGAGCAATCAAAAGTGTATAGATCGGGAGGGGGTAATGAGTCTCCGGATTTTCTAGAATGCAAAGGCCCCGTTAACCTTAAAAACTCGACGGTACGATCAAGACTCATCTCCTTGCACTTTTTAAGGAAAATGTAACGGGCCAAGCTTCCAGGAATATTTGATTTTTTTCGTCCAGAGCTTGACATTGAACTTTTAGCTGCTCTCCAGGAGGACTCTATGGCATTATTGTGTGCTCCAGGATCGGGATACTTGAAGTTGAGCTTATGGTATACAACCTCCATTATTAAGACAGTCATACGCTTTCCAACAGTCACTTATGATGGTGGTCCCTGGCGCTATCTAGTATTGTAGTATTATTAGTAAGAGTCCTTGTATTTATTATTTTCCAAAGGACCATAATACCCTTACCACTTCCCTTCTCATATCCGCCAAAAACACATTGACCCTCAACCCTTCGTCCTCGATGGTATTTCCTCTTCCCAAATTTTGATTAATCAATTTCGATGACTTTATTCTCGCCCTCTAGTTGCTCTCTTTTGAGAATGTAAGCACCAAAGACCACTTCTTTGCAAATCGAAGCCCAATCGACCGCTGTTGAAAAGGACACATCAATTTCGTTGCCAATAACCGTGAGAGATACACCAAAGCACCACAAGTGAACAAAACTTAATTTAATTTTAAGACTTAAAATCATATTTTCCGTTTTTTTTCAGTCGCACACATTTTCCTACAAAATTCAGAAGTTTGTGGTCAAGAAAAAAAATTAAATATTGTGGGCGCCACTGACGGTTATTGGTAGATGATTTCTCATAAAGTACTACCTATTCCCAAAGTTTGAGGTAAAAAATTTTTTTTTAATTTGCCTCATATAGAGTCATCAACAAGATTTTGGATGGTACTGAACAATTCTTTTTGTCATATGTAGCAAAACTTTTGCTTAATTTTTATTTGAATTTAACCCAATTAAATTCTTTAAAATGTAGTGATATCATTGAATTTGACCAATCACATTTCAATTACACTGATAATTTCAGTTGGGCAATTATCACGAATATTTTTTGACAGAAATAACAATTAATATAGAAAGATAATTGTTTCAATTTTTTAATTAAGTTGGCAAAAAAATTTCTAAACGAATTTCCAACGACCGGTGATAAATTCTCATAGTTTTTTGGAAAATTATAAAAGCAAGTGGGATTCGACTTCGGTTTAATACCAATTCACTTACTTCCGAAATTTTCGCGACAAATATTTCGAATTATCACCGGTCCTTAGGAAATAACAATCCAAAATTTCTTAGAAAATGTAAAACTAAACAAAGTGGAGGGTGTTTTTTGGCACTAAAGCTTTTTATTTATCATACCACCCTTATATTATATAATATAAATTCATGTACCAATCATCCATACAATAAAAAAATATAAAATTATATCGCCTGTCGTTGCCGTAGGATGAATTTGACTTTTCATTTTATAAACACGAGCATAATAAAAATCTAAATTATATAATAATTCAATATTAAATATGAATTATAATAATGAAATATAAATTTAAATCCGTGGTATTTTATTAAATTTTTTCTTTTATTTCAGAAATTATAATTATAATTATAATTTATTGAAAATGTTAACAAATTGTTTTTTTTTATTACAGTTAACACTTACTGAAGTGATAACAAAATGTAATGTCAAATTAGACATTTTATAAACACATTAAAATATTTTTATAATAGAGTTAATTACGCAAACATATTTATTTGCTTGGGATAATTGTAATACATATACATTTTTATAGCTCTTTTATAGCAACAACAAGTAAAAGTTGTTACATCAGAAGTTTTTTATTTATTTCATCAAGAATAAGTACTTCTTATGAATGTTTACAAAAAAATATATAAAAGCAAATAAATAAAATAATTAAAGTCAAGTTCTGTGGTTGTTGACAGGTGATGCATTTATATAGATTTATTATTATTACAAGTGTTTCATAATTTTTATGAAGGTTATCGCAAAATAAAAATCGATTTTTTGAAAAAAAAATTTTGAGCTTTTCCTAAACCTATTAACGAAAGGACGATACTAAAAATGCACTAATTCAATTAAATCTTGTATTAGTTCAAATACATGGAATCTCTGTTCTAGTTTCTTTTGGTATACATATTATGTAAATTAAATTAATTTTTTTTAAGCCATCATGAATGAATGAATGCATTTAATAAATACTTCAATTTATTTTAAATAAATTAACAAATGATTTGTTTATACAAAAATTCAAACACTTAAAAAATTTTAAATTAAATATATTCGTTTGAAGAGAGAAGTCAACTTAAAATAAATCACGGAAACAGTTTTATGCGTGTAGGCTGATTGAATTATGAGGAAGTTATGTTAAAGGGAATAAATACTTAAGAAAAAATTTCTTTGTTACAATTAGGTCAAATTAATTGAACAAATAACTATATTAGATTTGATTTTCTATTTCTAAGTCAATCAAAGATTATATGACTAGAAGAAGTTTACTTTGGTTAAGTGAAGATAAACATAAGAATTTAAATTATATCGGTCAGTCGTTGAACTATATGTAGTTCTACGTATTGTTTGAAAAACTATACCACCTGATTGTTCCGCAGTCAAAACCTACCTCAGTTGAGCAGTTCCGTATATTTCGCATTTTTTTCCAAACCTAAAATTTTGAATAAACAGCAAGTTATTGTATGTACTATAATCGGTATCCAAAGGTGTATATCATACATTGAGATCGAAACAAAATGTATCCAAACACGTCTTTGATGACACTGAGATTTTCAACAACTACATCTACATTAATTATAAATATTTCAGTCAGAGTTAAATTTGTCTATAAATCACCACTAAAGAATTCCACAATAATTAATTGTATCACATTTAAAATAAATGAAGAGATGAAAAAGTTAAATTTAAGAAAACACTAACCATAAATTTCTAACACAATCCGTTAAAATTAAATCCAATATATTTCAAATTTATTTCAATTAAAACAAAACTAATGAATTTCTGACTTTATATAATAATTTATGGATAGCTGCATTCTTCCTGTATATCTTACGAATTAAAATATTAATATTTACGACTATTCAATTAGATTTTAAAAAAAATATCAATTAAAATAATAATAGAAAAATACAAAAGATAAATTCTGATTTTTAAAATAACTTTTTCAGTCGATACGAAACACTTTGTCATTAAACATGTTTTCGATACAATAACATTGTACTACGCAAATTCACATAAAAGGTAATATGACAATAAAAAGATATTATATCTACTATATGTGATTTTCCAAATTAGGTTACTGCAAAACAATAAAAAAAAAAGAATCGTAACTCACCATTTCATCAAGACTTTTTAAATCGTTTGTAATAATTTGTGGTTGTGGACCATAAATCATCATTGGATCATTATTCTCTTCCTCATCGTCTGAATCAGAATCAAACATATCATTACCATCAGTTCCAACAGATATTGAATTTTTCTGATTATCATTATCAGTACCACAACCAATTGAGATGCCCATCGCTTTATTATCGGCCGCTATTTCTCGATCAATTTGTCGTTCCATTTGTACTAGCATTGGTGCAAGCATACCTAAATTGATATAAACATTTAAAAGATCATTAATTATTTTATATGGTTTTTATTATTATATTATTTTTATTATCATACCAAATTTAGCACCACGTCGTGCTACCTCAAGGAGACATAAAATTACATGCTTCTCATTTTTTCTCATAATCAAATCATCTGTCTCAAATAATAAACACTCAAATATTTGTAAACTTTTTCTGGAAAATATAAAAATAAAAATTATGAATTAATGAATAATAATTTAAGTTTTTAATAAATTGGGAGTTTTAAATTAAACGAGGTAGCAAAAATATATCAACAATAAAACAAAAAATGTTCAAACTGACGAATATTATTGATTTCCATTACATATGATATGGTAATAGGTAGCTAACAATATGCAATGACTAACATCAAAGATCTGAATGATGACAATGAATTTACGCCTGGTGGTTGAAATTGTGTCCGGGACAAACTGACACATCATTCCCAAAATGATAAAAGAACATTGATAACAGAAAAAATCCTTAATTAACAAACAATCAGCATAGTATCAATAAAAACTTAAGTTTAATTCATAAAATATGAAAAAGAACAGAAACTCAAATGGCTTGAATAATTAGAGGTGCATAGTGTACGTTGCTGCTTTTGTATGTGAGACTAGCAATTCATCAATATCGTGCTCCCTGTTGTAACGACCAACAAAGGTCGGTTCAAAAGACATTTTCTTTTAAAATCAAAAAAACAAACATCAACACATTAACCATTCCGTATTATTAAACAACTTAAAATCATTTCATAAAATTACATCTGTCTGGTTATGACGATCTACTTATTGCATCTTTTTTTTCCTTTTGTAATTGTGAAACGATATATTTTTTCTTCTTTTAAACAAAAACCAAAATAAAGTAAATTCAACATGCGCAGAAGCGTTGATGTTGAATATTTGATAGGGTACTTCATATTATGAGTTTTGGCTGGTATATGTTTGCAATATCAATAATTGATTAAATTTTGGAGGATCTTATGTTTCTTTTGTTTGATAGTATTTGGATGGTTTTTCTCTGTTTGTTTATTTATTTTATTTATACAGACGGCAGATTTGCAATGTATGAGAGAACATTTTTTGCTGTTTGATAAATGGAAGCCACAAGACAAAGATAGCTAGAAATTCTTTTTTTTGTTTTGAAAAAGTCGATGAGTTAAATCGCATCTTATTATAAAATCATTAAGCTTTAACTTTCAAGAAAAGAGATTATATTTTTGAAATCAAAGGGAAAATATTTATAGAAATTTAAATCAAACAAAAAAAATTTGAACAAAAACAATAAAAATTGAAAACTCTTTCGAAATTGGCAATATCAAACTGAACACCTGATATATCTGCTTCTTCAGAGGCACAATAATTTCTTTTTGGGTGAACAAATTCTGACAAAATTTTACGCCAAGCACAGTTCAAGCTAGAAGGTTTAACATCATCCCTTTATTAATGCTTTGTTCTATTCTGCCTTTATTAATGCTTTGAACTATAAATTTTTCAAACCCACCGTTCCTAGTTTCAAAAATTTTATTTGTTTTAGTAGCACTAACCCTTGCACTTTTATTGCGATTTAATTTCATTTTAATATTTTTGAAAAGTTTTTGGCTTTTAATTGAATTGCAATTTTGGTTAAATGCTTTTTTGTGCTACCAGATTATGTATTGATTTGGTAAATAGAGATACCATTTTGGTTTTAAGAGCATTTATTGTGACTTATTGTTTTGAGTAATTTGCACTCTTTTATAGCATCTAAAGATGTTAGAGATTGAGCAGTCTCCTTCATTTTGTGGTGGCAACACTCGGCGAAATGAACAAAATCAAGGTTACTATAACGAGAACACTCGAACAAATTAAAAATATATCCAACAGAAGTCGACAAAATAATTAATTTGTTTCTTCCATATTTTAATTACATATTACATACTTACAACAGTATACCGATTCACACGTTGGCCAGAAGCATACTCCGTAAAGGACATGAAAACAAGTAGCATTGCATAGCATTGCATTAACATTTCTCCTGGAATGCATTTCTAGATTTGGTATTCCTTCGGTTATAACAAAATGATCGTGAATCGTGGCGGACAATTTGAATCCAATCTGTTTACCAAGATCACGAAGCTTTGATCTCAAAGAATCTGCACAACCACTTACCATCCGAAAGCAAACGGTCTTGTCGAACGCTTACATCGTCAATTGAATGCATCGCTGAAAGCACGATGCAATACCGTTCATTGGAGCACTAACTCCCACTTATACTTGTGATTAGAACTTCATTCAAAGAAGATGTCAACTGCATACCTGCAGAACTAGGGTATAGTCAAACTCTTAAAGTCCCCGGCGAATTCTTTGTCGACCCTCCTACAGCCAACACTTCGGATAGTTCTGAATTCATTAAGAGTTTACGAAGTAATATTCAAAACTTAATTCAAACTTCTCCAAGGCAACCGACTCAGACCGACATGTTCATCCCGAAAGATCTCAACAACTGCACACACGTTTTTGCTCGAGTGGACTAAGTACAAGAATTAGTACACCTTACGAAGGGCCGTTTTACAGTTGTATGCAAACGGCATAAATTGTTTGTCGTGGGCATTCACGAGAAGAACACAACGATTGGCATCAACAGATTAAAACGAGCATACAGCATCTTATCGGCAGACAAAATTAGCACAAAGTAGCAACCGCATCCGTTTTGAATTCTTATCAATCTAATATACAACTTTCGATCTGGTGGGGGAGTATATGTGGTGGTAACACTCGGCGAAATCAACAAAATTAAGATTATTATAACGACAACACTCGCACAAATGAAATAATTAATTTGTTTCTTCCAATTTTTAATTAAAATATATACTTTAATTTTGGCTTTCGGTCGAGCAACATTAAAAGTCGTCTTTAAAATATATGAATTATATTGCAAAAAATCTTATTTGTGTAGAGAAAATCTATCTCATCGATTTTAGCTGCATCTCGATTTCATATCGTTCTAGGAATTTTGGTCGGGCTAAAAAGCTGAAAGATCTGAAAAAATTTGTCGAACAACTGATCAATTCAGGTGGAGTAAAAAAAATTCTAATTCACTATTCCATTCGCGCTTATCTTCCTTAATATAAATGGCCTCGCACAATTTTGCATAAGTACGTGATTGTAACGTCAATTCAATTAATATAACTAGAACGCTGTTTTGTTTAATAAATGGAATATTCACGGGTTTCTTGGCCAACCATGAATAAAGTTAACAACATTAAGATGTACCACAATTCCGGCTAAATTTGAAACATTGGTGACAGCGATGAAAATTAAACACTTTTGTCAAAAAACGACACTTAATCTACAACTAACTGATATTTTTCAACTTTTCTTATTATTTGAAATTTAATGAAGCAAAGCTCAGCCGGAAAGGGGAATCATCCCCGATTCGGAATCCCAGGAACACAAGGTGGAATCAATTTGAGGAGAACTTAAAAGAAGGTTTACAGTTTGTAACGGTTAGAGGGACAGTAAAACACTATGCCGCGCTGGAACAAGCTGTAGCAGATGTAAACCTGACAATCTCCAAGGCGTTCGAAGCCAGCTCACCAATTATTACGGTAAAGCAGCAGAAGGACGCGTTTTGGTGGAGGAAGGAGTGATTAATTAAGAACATAAGTGCAGATGCTCTTCAATAGAGCAAAATAATTATGAAACTGGGCAGAATATACCAGAGTGCTTGCCACCTGCAACAAAAATCAGGCGGTCAAAGAGGGGCTGCTTCAGAATAATAATATTTCTGATAATATTTCTGCAAAACCTGTAGCGCCTAGGCTACATAAAGCTTTGGCGAAGGACCGAGTCGAGATTTAGACTTCGTTGAGAAGGTCAGATGGAACGTATACAGAGGGTGAGCAGCAGATAGTTGCTTTTTTTCTAAAAACACACTTTCCGGGAGGCATCAGTGCGTGTGCAGAAAACCCGAGTGAGAAGAAAAGTAAAAGACTAAGCCCAGATGACTGGAGGGTGGCTATCTTACTGTTTACGGAGGACCGTATTAAGTGAGTCATAGGCCCCTTCCAGCCATACAAATCACCAGGAGTGGACAGTGTTAAAAACGATGGAAAAGGTGATCGACAACCGCATACGAAAAAATACCATGGTAAGATCAGATCAGATGAGTACAGAACAAACAGATCAACGGAAACCACGCGGTTCAGGTTGTGGAAAGAATTAGGGGAGACGGTGAACCACAAAAAAGTTCCAGTCTGTACCTTTCTAGAAATTGAAGGAGCATTCGATAACACCTCACATGGAGCGGTCAAGAAGGCTCTAAGTGAGAAAAAGATTAACAATACCACAACTGACTGGATGTGTGAGATGCTGAGAACTAAACCAGCAGAAATCAAGGCAGGTCATTGCAAAATCAGTATTGGCACCACTAGAGGCTGTCCTCAAAGTGGGGTTTTATCACTCTTCATGTGGAGTCTGGTGGTGGATGAAATTCTGTTTATATTAAGTAACCAGGGCATTAAATATCTTGGGTACGCGGATGACATTGACATTATCGCCAGAGTTAAGTTCGAAGAAACACTGTGATATTGAACAGAATGGTCTGAATCTGGTAGACACTTGGTTCACATCTGTGGGACTAAAACTCAATCTGAGTAAAACTACGTTGGTCCCGATCACCAAGAAAATAAAACTTTCCATGTACATAACCCATCATCAAAAGGGACTCCATAGTTGAATCTGCACAGGAGAAAAAATATCTGGGCGTAATTCTCAATAGCAATCTCCTGTTGAGAAAAGCACAAGGAAGCGGTGAAAAGCAAAGCTGCAAGAGCTCTGATTTTATGCAAAAACTTTGTGGGTAAAACATGGAAGTGTAGCCCAGGTATCCTAAGGAGGATGTATACCATGATAATGAGACCAGCCATAACTTACGGAGCAGTCGCATGGAACAAAACAGCCCAGCTTAACACTAGGAAAAAGAATTGAAAAAGTTGCAGAGCCTAGCGAATGGTTCTAAACCAAGATCACAGGAGCATTTGGAACAAAAGTCAAATACTTTGAGCCCATGGACACCTATCCCAGCGTCTTCTAGTGTAATCGAAAGATGCTTAAACTTCAGTTTAGGAAGGAAGTATAAGAACAAAAGAATTGCCATCTTGTCGGACAGCCAAGTAGCATAAGGTGTTAAGCTCATTCACTATCACATACAAAATTGTATGGAGACTGTGTGAGCAAGCTAAACAAGCTTAGGAATGGGAACAAATTTACAGCTTACTGGATACCTGGTCATGCTGGTATTGCAGGTAATGAAGATGCTGACAAATTAGAAAGGCAGGGTGGTTTAACATCTTTTGTCGGTCCGGAGCCCTTTTCTGGATTGACGACAAAAGCCATTCACGAAATGATGAGGGAAATAATTATGATGGAATGGTTCGAAACCTGGCATAAACGGGCCTAAGGCAGTCCAAGGAGGTGATTGAAGCGTTCAATCAAATGACAGAAGTAATGTGCTCTAGGTTGATTAGGAACAACCTGAGAATACTGACTGGGGTTCTTTCAGGACACTGTAAACTAAGAAAACATCTCGACCCCAGTCTATCTTCTCAAAGATTGTGGAGTCTTGATCTAGACGAGAAGGATTCATCTGGGAGAGAAATATATTGACGGACAAGTCCTGCATATATAATAAACCCATATTCTGAAGTTCCTAAAGGAGGCTGAATTGTAAGGACTGTCCTAACTGGGTATTCACCAGGGAGTAGAAGAGTGGGATACAATAGATAAATTTGGTCGCAGTACAACATATCACAACCGAATTTAATCAATCTAATCTAAGGTTCAGCCGATTGTGAAAATTATTACTCAAAGAAAACGATCAATTATCAAAAATGCAGAAAAGAGATGTTTTTAGCTCACTTAATGATTTTTCGACACACTTACATACTGTTCCGTGATCAAGCTCAAAGCTTTGCCGATTGCAAATCAAATTTAAAAAAATATTCTGCTACCGGCTCATGAAATTTGATTCAAGAACGAATGCTTAAGAGCGCAAGAGGACGTTAATTTTGATATGGAATTAAAAACAAATTACGTTAAAGTGACAAACTGGAAGTTGGGTGGCAGAAGTATTTATAAACATATTTAAAGCTCATATCTGCGATTTAAGCAAAAATTAGATTAAATCGACCATCAGTTAATTTGAATATAAACATAATACATTTTCAAAACTGATGGTGAAAACCCTCAACGCATCACTTGTTGGAACGAGAAACGCAATACAAAATGCATAAACGTATAACTCCAAAAATTACAAAATTCGAACAAATATTCCTAGTATTGTTCCTCAAAATATGCATAAACACCAAAAACTAGAAATTCAATTATAATCGGTCAATTATAATTGTTATCAAAACAATTAAGATAAAAATATTTTTTTACAATTCAAATTGCTCACAGAATTGAACAAGTGATTTGAGTTACACAAAATTAACCTTTGAATCTTGCTGTGTGCTTAGAATAACTTTCAAAGTAATAATTGCTAAAATTAATCTTTTGCATACATTATACATTATTATACTATTAAATTTAACTACGATCACCAAAGTCGTTAATCATTTTTTATTATATCCTAAAAATGTCACCTGGTACAATGAAAACTTAAACGTTTAACACACAACTCTTTAACATTTAACCAAAAATTAAAAATTAGATTTTATAATTAAATCATTTATTCAATTTATATAATTTTAAAGGTTCAAGACCGTTTTTTTTAAAAAAATGATCTATAGATTATTCAAAACTTAAAATTTTTTTTATGTTTCTTTTCCGGACTTTTACAAAAACAGAACGACATTAAAAAATAACTCAAGGATTCGCGTCAATTTTTTTACTATTATCTTAAAAATCTTTGAAAATTTCTTTAAACCATAACAAATAAGACAACATCACATTGATTGAGTGAGTGCATGCTTACATATAATATAGCTAGACAATATAAAATACATTTTGTTTTAATTAATTAAACTACATAAAAAATAAAGTCATGAGTGTGGAGTGTTAACAAGGTTGTCAGTGAAATGATTGATTTTGTACAGTAGTTGAACAATTTGGTCAAATTTATGAGGACGGTTTTGATTGATTTAGGGATTAAATTTAAATTGAAAAATTTGTAAAATAAACGATTCTATTTTTTAATAAACCGTTACATCACTCTGGTTCACTTACGCTTGGTACTAAAGCACTCGTTTAGACTAAATATTTTTGAGTTATGCAGACCTTCTGTTGTTTTCTATTAGCAATGGTGCAGGCAACGAAGCAACCCAATAAGCACTCTTATTTTTTTATTGTTGACTTCGATAAAATTTGAAGGAATGGAGCAAGTGGATGAACGAAGTTTCAAAAGAAACAAGCGTGTTCTTCCTATTATACTTGATTGAAAATAAATTATTAACGCGTGAAATATTTGTGGTCATCAATCATAAAATCATGCAAAATTTATGGTCAAAAAAATATAATCAAAAAAGCTATTAAGTTGAGTTAAGTGATTAAACTTTCTATGTGGTCCATCGACCCGAATTTTTTATATCAACAAACAATTTCAACTTTCTTGACTTTAGTTTTAACATTTATCAAAAAAAATGTTTTTTTCTCCGATAGACAGCAAATATAAATTTTGCAGACTTATTTCAGTCAGCAAAGTGGCACTTTTCCTGCCTAGGCAGCAAAGCAAGCACTTTGCTGCCTAGGCAGCAAAATAATTAGACTTCATAGAAATAAACAGATATTGCGATTAAAAAAAAATTTTTTTAATCGATTTTTTTTTTCATTTTTAAAATTTTGCTTTATTTTTAAAGTAATAATTATTAAATTACATATCATTGTAACTAATCGGAGAAAAAATTATATGTTCAACTCGGCAGCAAGGTAGATTGACTGCCTTGGCTGAATTCCTAGCCTCGCTCGCTCGGCTATGAACTATCAGCCGCGGCAGTCAATCTACTACTTTGCTGCCTAGTTAAACAAATAACTATTTTTTTGTGGAGTTCTAACTTTTTGACGAAACATGACCCTTTTTATTTTATTTTCGATTCTTAAAAATGTCACTGAAAATTTGTTTTTTCTGTTCCGCATGTTAGGGTCGGCTGGGAACTGGCGTCTGTCTTGGATCTGGCGTTTGTCTTGGATCAAGCGGCTTGCTATATAAACATGTAAAAAGTTTTTCTGAAAACCTCAAGATTAGAATAAACCCATTCATGAATTTTTGGTTGAGGGAAGGGTTAACCACCCCATTTCCATGAAAAATAATATGTTATGATCTCTGCACACTGGCCTCGGATTATCTCCGAAAACTCACAATCATGAATCCGCATAAAACAGCGAAAAATATACCTTTTAATATTGCAGTCTTCAAAATGGGGGAGAATTCGTATGCCCTATTAACATGCGGATATGCACTAAGAATCGGCACTCAAAAATTTAACATAACAATCGTCAATGCTCATCGACCTACCGAAAACAAAGCAGATGATAATAAAGACCTGTTCTTCCAATGTTACTCATCTCACTATATTAATTTTATTTTATGTTTTTTTAATAGAATAGAATCCTGTTGAGAATATAATCCTGTTAAGAATATCCATCACATATATTGTCTACTATTGTAATTTTTAAAACGCTACTCCAGTTATTTTCTACAAAAATCTCGAAGATCTCAAACAAAACAGTTTATTCTGCAAGATACTAATTTTTTTATTTTATTGGAACAAAGAATTTCGTTACCAGACGAAATCACACAAAAATTATGAGTTTTTTGTTGAAAAAACGTGCATCTACTTTTGATTAAAATGCTCTCAAACCACCTCCAAAAACACCAATTTCGGAAGTCACATTCAAAATCTAATATGAGTTTCATATGAATATCTTAATATTGAAGAAAATAAGTTTCACAAACAAAAGTAATTGGTATAATATGTTTTAAAAATTATGATAATAGTGTGTTCGATTGGTGTTTATTTAAATAGAATAATTTTAGTGGAGTAGGAACATATTTTTCTACATTGTAGAATTTTTTTATTAATGGTTTTCTAAATATTCTACACCAAGGAATGTAGAATATTTTACAGAGAAGAGTCTAAGGAAATTAAAGCCGAGGAATGCTGGAAAGACGCTTGAAATTATTTTAATTACGTCAAATATGAAACAATATTATGGTTTCAGGATTGAGATTAGACAATAACACAAGGAACTAAAAAAAATATGTATGATCATTTTATAAGTTTTCTAATTAGGAATTTACAACTAAATAGCAAATAAAACGCAAATAAAATGCAATAAAAGTGCAATAAAAATGCAAATAAAATGCAAATAAAGTGCAAGTAATATGTAAATAAAGTGCAAATAAAATGCAAATTATATGCAAATAAAACGTATCAAAATACAAAAAAAGCAAAAATAAAATGTAAATCAAATGTAACCAAAACGTAAATAAAATAATATAAAAAATAAAATAAATCAAATATATAATAAGGACTAAAATTGACCATGTATCAGCCATTGATTTCACATTGATTCGAAACAATCAATATGACTTAGGATGACTCGTGACTAGGATGACTTAGGATGTTAATTAAAATCGAAATATTCCCCATTCTATGAATTCACAAAAAGTATTGTGTGGAAATTTAATGCAAAAATTCCCATATAATATAAAAACATTTCCATAATATGTAGTCTAATTACAGTGGAAAAATTCAACTTAAGTAAAATAAATAAGTGAGAAAGAAGTTTCAACTTTGAAATTATCATCACCTTCGTTTCGAACACGGCACTGAAGAGGAAGGTTCAAATTCATCGGAAACACGTAAAATGAGAAGTGGAGTTTCTTTCTGAAAACCTTTGAATTGAAAAAATTCCAATTACTTTCTTACTTGAGTTTAATTGATCTCAAAAATCCCCAATAATATTTGCATTTTATTTCCACTTTATTACCATTTTTATTGCATTTTATTGCAAATAAAATACAAATATAATGCAACAAAAAGCAAATAAAGTGCAAATAAAATGCAAATAAAATGCAAATAAAGTGCATATAAAGTGCAAACAAAATAGAAATAAAATGCAAATAAAGTGCAAATAAAATCGTGCATTTGCACCTTTTTTGCACTTTGGTTTGAATTTTATTTGCTCTTTATTTGCATTTTAGTGTCATTTTATTTGCATTTTATTTGCACTTTATTTGCATTTTTTTCTCCATTATCTACATTTAGGAGCATAGGGTGTCTACTACACTGGACCATCCCCATGCCTTGCCAATTTGTTTTACTTCTACTGGCACCGTTTTCTTCCAACTCATTGTTGGTGTTCCCACCTTTCTTATGCCTTGTGAATGCCACTCTAAGGACATCCTTGTAACATCTTCGACTGGATTTATCAGTGTGTGTCCTATTCATTTCCATTTCCTCTTTCTTATACGGACTCAATGTCTATCTGCACTGTTTGTGGTACAAGTTCTTCGTTACTGATAGTACTATGCCAGAAGCATTTGATCAGTCGTCTTAAGAATTTGTTTACAAATACCTGCAGTTGGTTTGTTATCTTCTTTGTATGCTTTCATGTTTCTGCACTGAGCATTCGTAGCTGTGTTTTTCTTGGCAAAGCGGACGCATTCCATATCTTATAGAGCATGTGGAATGTATTTATGGTCTAAGGCTCTGATTGATGTCTTCTTCAGATTCACCTGATTTTGCTACATTTAGATCATGGTACACAAACTTATCGACATCCTTGACTTGTGTATTGTTGATGGTCATTGGTGTACTTACATTGGTGTTCAATCTCATAGCCTTTATTTTACCGATTTGCATTTAAGTTGCATTTTATTTGCACTTTATTTGCATTTTAGTTGCATTTTAGTTGCATTTTATATGCAGTATACTCGCACTATATTTGCATTTTAGTTGGATTTTATTTGCATTTTATTTGCATTTATTAGCATTTTTATTGCAAAAAATATACCAATAAAATTCAAAGAAAATGCAACTAAAATGCAATTAAAATGCACATAAAGTGCAAATAAAATGCATCTAAAATGCAAATAAAATTTGCAGAACATTGAAAAACATGTTCTGAAATCAGAAATTTGAAGGCATTTATAAACAACTGCAAGTTTAGTAAAGATTAATTGAAAATTTCTCTCGTCGAGGTTTTCAAATAGTAAAGAATAAAATTAGACAAATCAATGATTCGTTTTGAATGGGTCGTTTATTTGCACTGACCGGTTTAAAAGAAAGTCGGTCATCGTTCTATCGGTCACTTTCAAAAACAGATATTTTAGTCAAAAACCGTCTAGTTAATAAGTCAAGAAACATATCCTAATTAAAAAGTAGTAGCCCCCATGATTTCGAGACTGTAGCACCTAAAATGTTGCGAAAGGTTATTTAAAACATTTTAGAAACAGCATGAATGTGCGAAATAAAACAAAAACCATTGCCAAGATTGCGTTTTTATGATTAAATTAAGGAGGTATTTTGGTCTCGAAAATTTTAGGCATATTTTAGAGTAAGATTTACAGTATGTTATTGACATTTTAAGAATACAGAAAAAATTTCCAAAAAAAAATCAAAAATTCGAAAAGTTATAGGCTGGTGAAGTGGGAGCTATAAAAAAAGTTGCACTCTGGTCGACGTGGTTTCAGCCCTTGTATGTTCTTAAACAAGAAATTTTTAAAAATTCTTAAAAAGAAAAGATGTCGCTATGGTTAGGCCATTGAACCGAAATGGCGACGATTTGAAAAAAAAAATTTTGTTTACTCCTTATTTTTTACCTTTCCAAATTTATTGAAAATAGTAAAATTTTTTTTTCAAAATTCAAGCAACAAACTATAGAGTGATATTAAAAGATCTCATATTAAACGATCTAAATATTATTTGATTATCTGATTGTTTTTTAGCACAGAAAAATTGTGAGCCTATGCTCCATGTATAAATATAAAACTCAAAATAAAAAAATTTGGCGCTATTTTGATATATAAAACTATAAAAAAAAATTTAATCAAAACGCTAATTCATTTTTTTCCATATGGCAAAGTTCATTATTTTTTGCATATGGTGGAAAATAATCAGGCTTTGATTATTTAGGGTTTTGGTTCGATTTATTTTTAAGAATTTTGTTTTGGACTGGCCGTTAATTTTAAATCGTTCATTTTTTACGGATCGTTCGTTTTGCAGTTTTCTTATGTTTGACACACCACTTTTCTCAATTGTATCAAAAGTTGAATTACAAAAATACAAATAAAATGTTAGTAAAATAACGCAGTTTTGAAATTTTTACCACAACTTCGAGAGAAGGGGGACAAAAAGTTTTATAAGATAATTTTTGTAATTTACTGTTATTTTTCGAAGTCACGGCTTGCAAAACTATCATCTTTACATTTTTGTCGAACGAGTGGTTTCCCGAAATCACCACACTAATGTCATATTTTTAAGTCGGTCTCTAAGTAAAATTCGAACAAATAGCAATACCATAAATTAAAATTAATTAATTAATTAATTAATTTACCATAAATTAAAAAATTATTTTTGTTTGCGAAAATTGTTTTTCATTGATATTAACAAATTAAGTGGTATGAACGATTTTTCACCTTTCACATTCCATCACCATGAAAAAAAGTAGTTGGTCTGGTGCGAGTACTTGCTATATAACAATTTTTAATTATTTTGGGATAGTTATACACATAAACTATTCATAACTCTTCGATCATGAGGGTTATCCAGAATTGTATATATGCATCAATTATTAATATTTTTCCTAAATAGTTTGAATTACATAACAGTCTCGTTTCCGAATTTTCGGTTCACCTCCATACTTCTGAGATGCATTTAAAAAAAATTAAAATTCGGTCTCACTTGAAAGCATCTATTTCAGATCTCATAAAAACAATTCATGGTTAACCAACTATAAAACTAAAACTAAACATATTTATTACTGGTCGAACAATTAATTCGTTCCATTTTTGCGTTCGACCTTGAAATATAATTTAAAATTCTAATCCAAAAACAGTTTCAAATTTATTAAATTTTTTTAATTTTAATCTCCAAAACAAACAATTTTTTTTCCTATAAATAATTGTAATTTTTGTTGTTTATTTTATGATCAATTTAACTGAAAATCAAATATGGTTTTATCACAGTTTTAATTGGCAACCACGAATAACAAACGTTTAATTTATTTAATTAAAATTATTAAAAATGGAAAGATGACATATATATAAGCTGAATCATTTCAAGACAAATTAGCAGAAACTCCATAACTGACGACATGATTTAATTAATTATATTTTTTTGTATATATTTAAACAATAAATAACATACCTGCACCAGGCAATAAAATTTGACACATTATCACGAGCGAAAAACGTTCCACATTTTGCCATCGATAGATATGGTACACTGCCCATAGTTAAAATCGGACCAGCCAAACCGGTAGTCATAGAACGTGTCATACATTTATTACGCGCTTGACGTCTTACTATATATTCTTCTGCTGCTTTTCGTACATTATTCGCGTGCTATAAAAAAAAAAGAAAAATTTATTAATAGGAAGCGAATTTTAAAAAACAAAATTATGATTAAATATTTATATGACATAATTATTACATAATTTTTATTGTTTTATTTATAGTTTTTATAAAATATGTTGCTCTCACTATAGTTTTTTGTTTGTTTTTAAAATAAATTATCGCTTAGATAGTTAATGGTATCACATTTAATTGATATTTAATTCTTTTGTTTAAAGTTTCAGTTATGAGTTATATATTAATAATTGTTTTAAACTACTTTTCCTTAATTTTTTAAATAATAAATTTTAAAAAAACATTTACACAAATAACGAATTAAGTTTCTTATTTATTTGCGCATAATAACAATACAAAAGTTTATAACATATCGAGGTGGAAGTTATAAAATTAATTTAAACGAAATTTTTATCAATGATAATTTTCAAAGCTTAGTCAGGTTTGGAAAGCAAATTATTCAAAAAAAAAATGAAAAGTTTGCGATGATAAAATAATAGTATATTGTATAATGAGCACAGAATGATATTAAAACTATCGATGAATAGATATTGCCATTCTGTACTGGTTTTGAACTATACTTTTTCAATAATAGAACTAGAAATAAATTAGTAATAATTAAAAATTTAATTAGAAATAAACTTAACTTTATTTGTAAAAAAATTTATGAACGTCATGTCATACTTCATATTTCAGATTGCAAATTTGTATTTGTTACGCAAAAGTTTTGTAATTTTTTGAAATTGGATTAGCTAAAATTGTATTATAAGTTCTAGTTTGGTCGTAAAAAAAATCGTTTGACATAACGTTGTTAAAACTTTCCACTCTTTTTTATTGCCTAGTCATTGGCTCAAAATAGACTACCAGTTTATAAATTAATTCATTACATGAAGCCAAAAACCTCTATTAACAGTTAGCTGACGTCAATTTAATAACGACCGATTTTAGATAAGCTTATCTAAATTCGACAAACTTTGCATTGTAATATGGATTGACCAATTTTTATTTACGTTTGTTTTATTTTATAGCAACAACACGACCACATTACATATAATATATATCAGCATCATACGGTTCTTGATTTTTAAATAAGTGATGATGATGTTTAAAGTCATAACCTTAAACTGAAATTTAATTTTCTTTTCGGATTTTTACTTTGATATTTTAATCAGAAATTGTAAAACTTGCATTACAAATCATCATTTGCATGCAAACAAAGAAATGTTAATCAACTATTTTTTATGATTATATTACGCCAGTAATTTCACATTCTTTGTATAACGAATTCATCAGAATAAAAATTAAAATCATAATCAAGATGATGCATTTCGTAGCATTAAGTGTGTTTCGTTATTTAGATTTGATATCACCGTCAAATGAAAATGAGTGCAAAACGAGAGATCGCAGAACAAAGTAATTACCATAGCACTCAAGTACATCAACTAAACGTGTTCAGCAAACAACAACATTCGATAATGTAAAGTCAAATTGTAAAATTTTAATGATATCATGTTAAATTCAATTGCAACATTATAGCCAACGAAAATGATCTAATGATATTTAAAGTTCACATTATAATTATACATTCCGTTAAAGGTGTTAGGTTAATCAGCTAAATAAGAAATTAAATACTGGAAGGAAGAAATACTGAAGACTTGAAAATTGATAGTGCAATAAATATAATGGGATAAGCAAATGTGGAGTCATTTGGCCCTCATATGATCATAACCAAACTAACAAGATGTATGTCAGTTGAGGATGGTAGAAAAACGAGAGATTTCGTTAGAGGAGGTTATGTTGTGACGCAGATACACAATTCTGTGTAAATAGCTTGATTTAGCTTGATTTTTTAGAGTACATTAAAATTGTTTAGTTTAGGATATTGTAGGAGTCAGTTTTGTTGATCAATGTTATCCACTTTTTTGTTGGGCTGATCAACACAAACTTAATATGAAAATATTTAATTGACCACTTAAAAATATGAAATAAAACAATTAAACTAAGTTTTAAATTGACCCTTAACCAGAAAATAACTCAAATTTATTAATGCTAATACTAAACAATAAAGCGTTACAAAATGGCACCCAATGTAGGGCTCGGTTCTGGGATTACATTATTTAATTATTTCTGAATTTTTTCTTTAGTCGTTGTCATTTTTTTCGCCAAATATCGAAATGATAGTGCAATTTGGAACCGCAACACTGGGATATGATTTTCACAACGAAGTTTTACAACAAAGTTTACCATCATACGGCCTTTATTAAATGGAAAACTTTAAATTCGGAATGGGAATAAATATGTTTGAAGGATTCCGATGTGGAAAATATTGGTGAATGGTAGATTATCGTTAACATTTACATTGATTGGATTGTCTAGCTTTCGTACTGCTATGGTTTGCCTCTTTCAGCTCCAAAACTAACATCGATTCCTCCATAAAGGATACTTCGCATCTGGCTAGAAGGGGATTGCTAAGCTAGTTTCTGGGATCATGGATTTTTCATTATGTGATACTGCCTTTTATGATAGTTGAAAGCATTCGCAGTGTCCTCTAAAAATCCCGCAAATTTTATTCTGTATCATATTCTGTATCATATCTTCACAAGCAAAAAAAATTGAAAATAAAATTATTTTGGTATCACCACTGGTCATAATTTGTTCAGATTTGTTTCTATGGTTACGTTTTTCTAACCTACCTATAAATTTCACTTAAAACCATAACCTTAAACTATTTTCACTATCGTACTATCGCATCTTTACATTAACGCAGTCTAAAATAAAACTAATTTAATTCTAAAAGAGGAATTCCTTAAATAAAATTCTGCATAATTTCTCGTATCTCATAGGAAAATATATTCTATACAAAGAAAGATCCAGAACAGAAATCTACGTAATAGTTTTTGATATATTTTATTTTTTGTTTGCTTTGACCCTTGTTCTAAGAACCGAATGTGACCTTGATTTTTTTTTTTTGAAATATTGTATATCGGAAATTGAGTTTTTGTATTTAATTGCCTTTATGTAGAATCGTAACACTATTATTAGTTTAAATTTTCCATAGATCGTAAACATATACAGCTTATTTTTTGGACACCAGATGTCACGTTTCCCAGCTGGAAGATTATTTAACTAGAATAACTTTTGATATGTGCTTCTTTATAATTAGTTTGTGGTACCACTATTTAATTTCAAAAGATATATACATCAGTTTTAATCAGAGTGCAAAGCAACAAATGGTACAACAAATTGTGATTTAAATTATTTTAAAATAACATGAACGACAGTGGATAAAGATATCAGTGTTCAATGTATCAGGCGACATATTGTGTTATTGCGAAAAGTAGGTGCCAAAAACAAAATCAGAATTTATTAGAAGATATTAAAAAAGTTTTTGCAATAAACTAAAAAAAATTTCAATGACTGAAACAATAAAATTTTTTTAAATTTTTGGACTGAAAAGGAGAAATATTCTTGTTCTAGATAACTGTTATGTAACTTCTAACTATTAATATCAACTTTATTTGTATATTGTTGTCATAATAATAGTATGTATTATATTCTATTGTTTTCTAACCTATAGGTTAAACTGCTCCAGTTTTATCATTTTTTCGAGAGAATGGTGGATATTTTTTTTGGGCGAGGCGACAATGTAGTCATAGCCTGACATGTAGACTGCTATATGCCTTCCTTTATGCCATCCTCACATAAAAGAGCTTATTGCATAAAAGAGCTTATTGCCTTTTTGAAAAAAGCCAATAGCCTTGAATGGTATGCTTTGCAGAAATCTGCTATCCTTAAGTAGTTTGATCCTAACATGCCCTTTCGGAGCCCTGAGAGAGCCAAACATAGCCAACAAGCCTACAATGTGAGGGACGGTTTCTCGAAGCCGTGCCATATGTTTATTCACATGATGGTGACCTGATAATAGTCCCACTATTAGTCTGCAGTCTTACCGGGTCAGGTTTAACAGAAATTCTTTGGTTTGCCGGCTTAACTCTGAAGTGAACATCTTGGAGACCTTGCAGCCTTCTATGTCCCTCCATTGAGACTGACTGGATCGAAACAGAACCAGTTACACTAGCGATTTTATCCTACCTTTCGATATATTGCTGGTTCAGGACCTATGAGCCTCCCTGCTTAGCTCTTTAATAAATAATTAAATTTTTCGTTCCCGAGATTCCCACTATGCCCTGTTGTCCATATCAGTGATATGCTGTTCTTGAACCAGAGATAATTCAAGGATCTAGATTCTAGAACATTCTTGCACTATTTTTGACTTAACAGTGTAATTTCCAAGAGCTTTTAGAGCAGCCTGGTTACCAGCTCCGTCTCTCGCCTCGATGCTGCATTTATGGCGAATACCTCACCCTGAAAGACTGTGCAGTATTCGACAGTTGGAAATTGCAACCCAAGATCTTTATTACTGAAATAGACCGCAGCTCCTGCACCATTTTCAGTGAGAGATCAATCTGTGTAGATGTCCAACGTGTTAGCTACAGTGCCCAATAGAAAATCAGCTACAGATCAGTCTTCTATCGTTGGAATTACAACTCTATACCGCTTTCGAAAGGCAGTTAGAGGTACTGTGTCATCAGTCGGAATGCACAAAACTGTCAAGTGTTCTTCTATAGACTTTTTTTTTTTTTTTTTTTTTTTTAATAAAATGTGTTGTGTAGTAGGAATTACAATATGTGTCACAATAACACATAAAAACCTTTTAAGACCAAGGTCCCACAACAACATACGTTCAAAGATGTTGATGGACGTAAATCTTCTTTTTTTGTTTTTTTATATTTTTGTTTAAAGAATGGATAACTAAACAAAAAATTCTATCACTGACAAAATATGACATAGGCCAATATTTTATGATAGAATAGAGAAAATATAAAGTAAATTTGATGATTTTTCCTATAGCTCCTGGTGATTCCCAAAAGTTTAAGCCTTTTTGTAGCCTTAAGAGACTCCATTCTTACAAATATATGCAAGGAAGGAAGCCCTAATAAGACCTGCTGTAGACGTTGTACAGAAAGCACTAGTACTACATAAACAAACAAGTCTTTGTACCCCCTTCAGTTTTTTTATCGTATTCCCAACAAAAGTCCTTGGGAGCCATGCAAGGGACCCATAGCTTACAATGGGTCTGACAATTACTTTATACAGCCAGTAGACCATTTTCGAAGTTAGTCCCCATTTGCCTCCAAAAATCCACCAGCACTGCTACAGAACTCGAGTTACGTTTGCACATTTCGTCCCAATATGAACAGACCAATTGAGCCGCTTGTCGATAGTAACACCAAGTTACTTCACACTGAGTGAAGAGTGAAGTTGTTTAGTTTCCTTCTGTTAAAAAACGCCACGAGCTGTGCCTTAAAATCGTTGATCGAGAGACCATTCTTCTGACACCAAATGTACGTTCTGAATTTTACTGCAGATATACCCCATATTGTCTCTTTTCAAAAGAATACCAACATCATCGGCATAGCCGGATTTGTTAAGCCCTTTATCATTTAATTCAATTAGGAGCTGGTCTACCATCATATCCCACACCAGGGGTGATAGAACGTCCCCTTGAGGACATCCACACCTCACTTGATCTTTCAGCACCCGTTGTATCCCTTTTGAGCGTGTTTTGTTCACACCGTACCTTTTCACTCCTTTAAGGAGTGACTCAAAAGTAGCTTTGTCAAAAGCCCCTTTTATGCCAAGAAAAGAGATTGACTGGACGTTTGTCTAAGCTTATCGAGGTTTTTATTCACCAGATTAACTTGTGTGCACCTCGTTGCTTCGTTTCGAGACACGACTGGACTGGTCGGTTAAGCTGGTCAACGGCCTAATCAAAGAATGCAGCTTGGCAATACTTCCACTAGCCCGTTCCTCCTGCAGCACACCTAATACATCTGTCTTGGATTCCGATTCTTTCCCCCATATGCTGGGATCCTCCATTTGGCATTATACTAGCCATTTAGACGTCCGAGATCACCCATTAAGACTGTCTCAGATTGTCTATGATCTGGAATACAGATTTTGGCTAGGGGCCTTCATTGCTGAATGCCTTGCTCCTTCTCATTGAATGCAACCTGGCATTTCCTCCACCAAGCAGTCCACCGGCAGAGTTCCTGTTTGTTTCAGCATATCTTCAAACAGGCGTTGCTGGATCAAGATACTTTGTTCCTGGCTGATGGGAGCGGGGTGATTGATAGACAAATCTATTCGATATTCTCAGCCCTCATGTCAATGGGAGATGTTATTTCTCTTATCACAGCCCTCATGTCCATGGAAGAGAACGCTAGAGTTAGAAGTCTGCTCTATAATACCTGTTTTCAGTGAGGAATCAGCCTTAGATTTCTTCCTTTTCCTCCTCACTGAACCACAATCATTCTTTCTCTTCCTCTTTTTTCAACTGTTACCGTGGTCTCGAAAGCCTGCATCTCCGAAGATTTGCTGACTTCCGATTCCGAAGACTTTCAATAGCCGCCGGAGTAGAGGTGGAGTTACTATCAGATTTTGGAAATTTTATTTCTCTGGACGTATAACCGTCCAAAGAGTGTTCATCGAGTGTTGAGTGTCAATGTTTTTAGATTTAATTAAACTTGAGTTGCCGTTAGTAACTGATGAAAATCAAATGGTGGAGATTAGTCGTGATAAATGTTTCTGAAGGTCTAAGAAATTCAGGAAAAAAACATTTTTAAAATCAGTGCTGTTCCACCAGTTTTCCAGACTTTCCGGCTTATTAAGTGGGTTTATTAGGAAAAACATGTGCCTGTTTTCGGATAGCACCGATTTTAAAAACCTTTTTTTTTCTGAATTTCTTAGACTTTCACAAGACATTCATCAGAAGTAATCTCCAGCATTTTATTTTCATCAGTTGCTAACGGCGCACAACTCAGGGCTCGGCATCAGTTAAATATTTCCAAAAATAAATTAATAATATTTTTATATCCTTTTGAAGAAAGACACAAAAATTAATTTTTACTATCACCGTCACTAAAAGTTACTCTTCGCTGTCACTGACTAAAAGCACTTTTAATTTTCACCGGCACCTTTTCACTTCCGTGCAAATGGTGCAGAAGTGAGGTCCATAATTACAGACGAATCAAAAAAAGTAACATTGGTTTTTAAAACCAAAGTCACTTATAGGTTTATCCCCATTATTTTGATACATAAATCGTGAATTAACTTTCACAGTTTTTGTTTCAAATATCCAAAAACTATTTTTAGTACTGAAAGTGAAAAGCAATAACAAACATTACAGTGTAAAGTCCATTTTTGTGTCGGTGACAGAGAAAATTTACATAACTGATTGGAATTTGAATGGTAACTTTGCTCTAGGTATCTTGTCCCAAAAACCCACCTACCTTGAGAAAGCTTAAGAAAATCCTAAGGTTCTAAGATATTTCTTTGTTTTGTCGATATAACTTTATTTTTTCAAATATTTAACCGATCTTGCACCATGTACCTGTATACTTCCTTATCGTAAAGTTTTTATCTAAAAACCTAATTATCTTATCATAAACAGCAGGGATAAAAAATAATATGAGATTTTTCAACTGCAATAATTAGAAGAGATAAAAATGAATTTAATTGATAAAACATTTGCAATTTTTTTTAAGCACAGTGGCTACGTGACTGAGACGTCCTGCAATAAAAACGATAAGTGCAATAAAAACTATAAAATGCTACCATATTAAAAAACAATAAAGCAAATCTTATATTTCTAATTAAACATAATATTAAGACTAAATAGCGATAACATTCCAATTTCGAAGAAGTTTAATTAATTATTTATGCTTTTAATTTTATTGATAACCAAATTAATCTTTTTTTTTTACAAATTAAAAAAACACACCTTTGATTTCATTCTTTATCGAAATTTAGTTATGTACTCGCTAACTTTAAGATAAGATATTATTTTCATGGCTTTGATGATAATATTTAAAATAAATAATTCTATACCTAGAAAGTACAAATATTTATAGAAATTCATTTTCGTTTAAAAAAATCAAGATACTATTTTGGAAGTTATTTAGTCA
Organism: Diogma glabrata; assembly: GCA_963693315.1. Taxonomy (NCBI): domain Eukaryota; kingdom Metazoa; phylum Arthropoda; class Insecta; order Diptera; family Cylindrotomidae; genus Diogma; species Diogma glabrata. The sequence continues at coordinate 53,945,992 of OY856188.1, forward strand.
TTAATACGCATTTTTTCACACCATGTATACAATTTTTTTTTTTTAGGTAATTGATGCAAGAAAAATGAAGGCAAATATTAGGAAACATTAAATAAAATTACATATATAGATTTTAGAAAACAAAACCAAACCATAGTTGATGTTTATTTTTGTAAGAAGATATTCAAAAACAGACGTTGAAATAAAATGATAATTAGAAAAAAAAAATTTCAACAGAAAAAATAAATAATTAGAAATTTATTTAGCTGTAATCAAATCAAGAAATAACAAAATATAATTTCCAATGACTATGTTATTAACTCTACTCTACACCACCCGCATATACAACCGGAAAAAAATATTGAATCACAACAAAATTCGTCACCTCTAATTAATTTCAGGTAATGTTCGCTAATTAAATCTATGTGTGGGCTAAAAACAATTATATTCGGTTATAAACGTAAAATTTTAATTAAATATCACAGCATACACAATTTACGATAATTTTGCTATCCGATAAACCTTGCACAGTTTTTTTTTTCTTTTGTTTAAAATTATTTTTATTAAATTAGGTGTACCTAAATTTATTATATCGAGTATCATATTGTTTTTCATTGTTTATTAATAATAGTTTCACGATTTAAATTGAATGAAATTTTTTTCAAAGGTCTGAATGAAATAATATATATATCTTCACGGTATTTTACCTTAGCTAAAATTTTGATCAGTTTCGGATCACTAATCTCTCACCTAGTAATTTTTTATACTTAATCATGATAATTGATAACCACCATGATGATGTAGAAAAATGTAATAATGAAAATATTGATTTGCATGTGTGATCAATATTTTTGATTTGTCAATTAAATTTAGAAATTTTTGATTGGGTGTAATGGACTGATTCCATGACTGATTAACCTTTTTGCTCAAGACAACCAGTCGCCGATATGTATCTAAACTTAAAAAACGTATATTAGATTAAATGATTAAATAGTATAATTGACGTCATTTATTTGTTTATGGTAAAAATATAATAATCAAGTTATTATTTTTTGATTAAACAACAACCTACTGTCTTACAAACTATTGATATAAATCATTTTTGTAATAGAATTATTATTTAGTAATATTTAGAATTATTTGTTAATGTAAGCTAAAAATAGTATTTTTGTTTGAACCGCTTTGCACCTGTGCTTGAGATGGTGAAATACATATTTGGGTTTGTGTATAGTCTGCATACTAATTAGGAGAACGGTGATGATTCACCAAGCAAAACATTTCATTTGATTGATTAACGCCAATTTAACGTTATTATTATATCGTCAAATCAGTTTACGATAGTCTTACTTGCAGGCTTCAGGTTATTTTAATAGATCAGGTTAGCTATACATTCAGGTTAGCTATACATATAGCAGCAGGATATCCGCTATCATGTACAAGCACAATCGGATGCATCAGATTAGTTTAAATAAAAAATAAAAATAATCAGACATTAATTTTGTTCGTGCGAAAATGTCAAGTTTTGTACCGAATAAGCGTCATTTGCGGTAACTTTTGATTTGCTTTGTGAGCAAAGACAGGAGGTTGGAGGCATTATTCGGGGAAAACGCTTGCCCAACGCAAGAAGAACTTGCACTTACATTAAAAGTGACTTAACAAGCACAATTTCACATCCTTTAAAATCGTTAAAATTGATAGAAAACGCGACAGTTGGATTCCATATGAATTGAAGCCGAGAGTTGAGCGCTGATTTTGCATGTGTGAAATATTATTTTCTAGGGTTAAAAGAAATGTTTTTTGGCATCGTACATCACCGGTGATGAAAAATGAATCCACTACAATAACTTAAACACAAGAAAATCGTGGTGGCAGGCTCAACATCGATAGCTAAACAGAATATTCCATGGAAAAAAAACTAAAGCTGTGCTTGGTGTGGTGTGTTGTGAGTTTATCAAATCGAGCTCTATAACGAACATAATTAATGAGATTGACTCGAGGAAAAACGCGCTTTCAACTCCAGACACGACAAAATTATTCTCCTACACGATAAGGTAAACGTCCATAATGTGGATCGTTGTACCAATTGTGGATCGTCTAACAGAAATTTGTTCAAAATAAGAAAAATGATGGGTGTTCAAATGTTTAGATTATCAAGAAATATAAATTCAAGTCCAATATTGCCTGTGTCAGATTTTGAGCGGGATAAAATACTTACAAACATTAGTTTTATCACTTAGATATTCACTGCGTCGGCAGTACAAAATACAAAACAGTCAAATTGACATTTTGTTAATTTTTTCTTAAAGAACGTGCCTTACTAAAATAAGCTTTTAAGACTGTGTAATATAACTTAGGGTTTTTTTATTTTTACGGCTAAGTAGGTATATATATGAGCAATTTCACGAAGATTCAACAACGTTTTGACTTGACCCCTTTTAATTTTGATTATTTTTTGTTTATAGATAGTCTTTGATAAAGAAAAAATACAAGTTCTCTTAGAATTTTTTTTTTCGACCAGGGGTCTTCACAGGGTGCCCCTCAATTTTTGTTATTTTGTGATGTGAGTGCATTTTGACGAGCGATTGTAGAAAAACTACTCAATCGATTTTCATAAATGATATGTCGTTGAATAGGTATTAGAACAAAGTTTTTAAAAATGTACACTGTTAATTTTTTGAAATAATTTTTAACGGTGTAACATAAGAAGAAAATGGTGTAATTGAAAAAAAGATGGCATAGCCTTTTTTTTTTTTTAAACTAAATTGAAGCTTATTTTATATCTAACAACTTGTGAAAGTTTAGGACTAGCATCATTTTTTGTTTTAGAGATAAAACTCGTTGTGCATATGACTGTCGGGAATCAGTTTTTTTTGTTCTGAAGGAAAATTATAAAAATGGCGATTTTTAGATTCAGATTTTTTTTTATGTTAAATATCAAATATTTTATTATTAAATGAACTTTTTAAAAAGCAATTTCAGTCAAGTTCAGCAAAATTTTGCGACATTTTGACTCGACCCTTTTTAATTTGGTTTATTTTGGTCTATATTTAAAAAAATTCTACTTGAAGCCGTATTTTTCATTTATCAAAGGCTATCTATAAACTAAAAATAAACCAAATTAAAAAGGGTCGAGTCAAAATGTCGCAAAATTTTGCTGAACTTGACTGAAATTGCTTTTTAAAAAGTTCATTTAATAATAAAAATCGCCATTTTTATAATTTTCCTTCAGAACAAAAAAAACTGATTCCCGACAGTCATATGCACAACGAATTTTATCTCTAAAACAAAAAATGATGCTAGTCCTAAACTTTCACAAGTTGTTAGATATAAAATAAGCTTCAATTTAGTTTAAAAAAAAAAAAAAAAAAGGCTATGCCATCTTTTTTTCAATTACACCATTTTCTTCTTATGTTACACCGTTAAAAATTATTTCAAAAAATTAACAGTGTACATTTTTAAAAACTTTGTTCTAATACCTATTCAACGACATATCATTTATGAAAATCGATTGAGTAGTTTTTCTACAATCGCTCGTCAAAATGCACTCACATCACAAAATAACAAAAATTGAGGGGCACCCTGTGAAGACCTCTGGTCGAAAAAAAAAATTCTAAGAGAACTTGTATTTTTTATTTATCAAAGACTATCTATAAACAAAAAATAATCAAAATTCAAAGGGGTCAAGTCAAAACGTTGTTGAATCTTCGTGAAATTGCTCATATACAATTTATCCTAAAATATCATTTTTTTCAAAAAAAAATTAATTAAGGTATAATTTGAGTAGGTTCACATTATGTACATCGTATTTTCAATCATGCCCAATTGTGGATCGGTGCGATCCAATTTAAGTTCAAACCTCGCAATTTTTTATTCGAATTTACTATTACAAAAAAATCAGTAAAATTAAAACTTTAATTACAGTTAATACCAGACTAGGCGTATTTTCAACTTGAGCGAATTCGGATCTAGGTTTTTCTAAATATATTTCTTATTTTTTGAAAATGAATTTGTTGAAACGCTTAACTGAATTCACTGTTCGATAGGCATGTTTATTGATAAAATTCGCATTAAACTAAACAAAAAAGTGTAGGTCCAACTAAGGCCAGATTGTTTCTGATGGTATTTGTAATTAAAAATAATTGATATGCCAGGTTTAACTAAGCTTTAGAAAGAACTCAAGGTTTAAAAATCGCATCGATGTCTCTAATGTGGAGCGCGCGATCCGAATTAGGAACTTGTATGAAATTCTTTTGTACCGAATGAAGATCTTGGTTAAAATTAATTTTTTGTATTTTGTTGATGAAAGGAAAAATCCGTTCTAGACGTTGTAAAGAATGGTATGACCGTTCATACAGTCAGTAAAGCAGAACCACATTATATAACCACCTAAAAAATCTAAACGCTGATAAAAAGAAGGCGCAACAAGTATTTTTTCAAAACTGCAAAAGATTGCTCGTTACCTAGAATAACCATATGCTCAAATAATGTTGCATTCAAGTCTCACTTGCATAAGAATTTCTCATTCCATTCAAGTTTCACTTGCATAAGAATTTCTCTTAATAGGACGCTCCGCGGTACAAAATTTAAATAAAAAAAAATCTAAAAGAGTGACACAATATTTAGTAAATATTCGAGCACAAGTCGCCAAAACTATATTATGAAAATGGTTCCCCGAAGTCAACATACATTTGAAACGAATTCCCTATTCATGATCATTCTGAACTGAACTAATTTCTAACGCCATAACGGTCCTAAAATCATTTTCATCATAGTGATCGCTCTCCTACCGAATTCAACGTCTATGTTACAACCGATGAATGTTGCTTACTTACATTAAATAAACCAACTGTTTCTGAATTTTTCAATTACTCAATTACTTCTCTAAATTTTCAATTGCTTTTCAATAGCTTTCTAGTTGACGAAGTTAAATTAACATGCTGACCATAATATTTTGCACGAAATTTGCGAACTGTGCCGCCAAACTTATTGTATTTTTTTAAATATTGTTCAATAATTAAAAAACGCGTTGTACTTCCGTTTTATTTTTACTAAACCTAAACTATCATACGTTAAGTTGTTTTCTGCACTCCAGTACCACAATACGACATATATCGAAATTCGTTTGAGTGCGGAAAAGTGAGTTGTTTCCGCACTGATTTTTCATTTCAGCACTGCTTTTTCATTTCCGCACTGCTGCCAATTTAAAAGACGAAACGGTGCGTTTGTGTTGGTAAACATTTTTATTAATAAAGTAGAAATGAATGGTAGAAAGTAGAAAGAGCAATTGTGCAAGTTATTGAATGAATACCCTCCAGGAATCGGTGGTTGTGGCAAAGGCTCTTCAACCACTTTCAAGTTTGTTCGGCTTGTTTGACTCGAAATTATTGTAACAGTTGTACCGGCTGAAACATTGCCATTTTCAATGATTGATTCACTGGATTGAGCAGTGGTTGATGAGGTCGTTGAAACGTTATCAGCTCTAACAGTTTTCGAACCCATGATGCTGTCAGCAATTTTACGTCTATTGTTGAGCGAATGTTGAATGTATTTTTCTGTAACCTTATCAGACTCCCAACCACCATGTTGGTTAATTGTAGTTAAATTCACACCCGAATCTGCCAACAAGGATGCAGACGATCGACGGAAGCAATGACCAGTGTACTCACTCGGTGACGAAAGATTCAAGAAAATTGCAATTGTCTTCGGATAGCCTCCAATCGTGTTAATGCCGATCGGCTGTTTGATGCATTTGCCTTTACGAAAACCCAAAAAGAATCTGTCCCAAAAAGAATACATCTTGAAAATGTCAACCGAATTTACGTCCCGATCACTTCCTTCGTTGATGACAAATTGTCGAATGATTTTGGTTTTTGTTTTCGGTACGGTAATTTTAATGCCATTGTCCATATATTCGACATCCTTTACGTTCAAATTCAACAATTCGCTTCGTCGACAAGCACCATAGACACCGACAATAAGGGCCACCTTAAAATTGTGAGGTTAGGAAAATGAAACAAAAAAATTATCAGCAAACTTTACCTTCGTAGCCAAATAAACATCGTCGAGAGCGTCCTTCAGGAATTTGTAGATTTCTTCAATGGTGAAGATTCTTGATTTCTTCGCAAAATAATTGTCATTTTTACGCTTCAAAAGAACTCGAAAGTTGTTGAATTTTAAGATATCGATGTTGTCCTCCACGTTCAACGTGGATTTTAACATTGAGTAAATGCTCCATGTAGTTGACGATTGGAATTGTTTCATCTCGGTATCGAAATAAACAAGCAACTTATTTTCCTCAATCACTTTAATTTTTTTTTTCACAGCACCATTGTTTGAACGCTCGATACGTTTTTTCGTATTTTTCTTTGGATATTACCGGCAATAAACCTTGCAAAGCTTTTTCTACTGCTCGTTCCAAAACGGAATCCCCCCCTGAGCTCATTTTTTGCAGTTTCTCAATAAAATACACGCGAAATGAAAACACGTTTGTAGTGTGGGAACAATCAAGAACAAATGATGTTTTTCTCTTGCATATAACCCAAATTGCATATTGTCAAGGCATTGTTGATCGATCAATACTTCGCGTAGTTTTTTTGTAATTTTTTTTCATTTTTTGTCTATTGTGGTACTTAAGTCCTAGACAACGCTGGCGTGATGACATCATCCAAGACCTTCGTGATATAGGATGTCGAAACTGGTCATGGTCAACTGGTATTGAAAACTTAAGACTAGTGCTGAAAAAATCTTCATTTCAAAACATGTAGCACAAACTACTATTTTGTAGTTGCAAACACTTAACCGTATAAATGAAGGCAAATTCAAATCTTGCGTGTATTTCAGGATATCCTTTAAAAAATGAACAATTTTTTCCCATAAAATTATTTGTTTTTGTGCAACAAATAGAGAATCTCTAATGAGATCCACATTTGGGACAGCAAACGATCCGCTTTAGGGAATACAATTTTTAAGACGATCCACATTAAGGACATTGCAATTAAATAATGTTTTGCTAAATTCTGAACAATTCGCATATAAATTACGAGTTATTTTTAACTAAATTCAGAAAATATTATACAAACTTAGTAATGGGAAGCAAATTTGTATTTTTATAAATACATATTTTACTGGAGAAACTTTCAAAACCTTAAGACGAAAAAAACGATCCGCAATTTGGACATTTACCTTAATGGTCGTTCACATATTGCAGCGCCGATCAAAACCTATTTGGAAACACTTAATTGGTAAGCCCTACCCTATAACTACCGTAAGAACCAGAAATTGTTCCTTCCAGATATCACTTATTTCGGTTGATCGTACATGGCCTGCCTAAGCAGCGTTTTACGTCATATGACGATACTAAAAATTTGATCATACGAATTAGGGTGTGTTTTTTTTTCTTATCGGTGAGATCGGAGAGATATTTTAAACGTCAAAAAAATTATTTGTGTTTTTATTCTCGGATATATCTCAGATCATATATTTTCTCTCTGAAAACTTTTACAGATATTTATAGATATTTTTTTTACCGACTGGAAGTCATCGTTTAAAGGATAAATTTAAAAAATTGTAGGTAAAGTTTCGATTAAAAACAAAATTAAATAAATTATTTCATAAAATTTTTTTTTATTTTTTTAGCGGAAAAGACTCAGAGAATATATTTTATATCTGACAGTTATCTGACACAGATTTTACTTTATCGTTCCGCTCTCCGATATAGAAAAAAACACACTCGTAGTCGCAAAAGATGAAGAATGACGTGATATCCGCATACTGCCAGAAATATGGCAAAAAGTAGTCGCTATTGATGGTCAACACTTTAAATAAAAAGTAATAAAATAAACGATTCCTCTACAATACATTCGTAATTTTTGAACGAAAACGACGAAAACTTATTTGTACTCCTAATACATCTATGTAATTTTGAATAGTAGATTTTTATACAAGTGGTGAAAACGTCTCTTTTTGCGTGACTGAACGGTTTGTTCAGAATAAGTTCAGGAACGCAAAAACGTTTTTACCACGCGTAGAAAACGCTATTTTTTCTACGATTGTAAATATAAATGATAATATTTACAAATTCATCTACTAAAAACTAACAGAACGACATATCTAAATTTGACTGTGTAAAAAATAAAAAAGATCGCATTTTTACCAGTGTAAAATAATGTTATTATTGTGTTCGCCTACATATGGAATAATAACAGGCGAACACAATAGGGCGATTTTTCTGTTCCGGTATTTACCGCTATGGCGCTGCAAAAGGAGGATAAGAGAAAAAATCACAAAAATTTTATATGAGATTCCATACAAAACACAACTTGAATAATTTTAAAAGTTATCTATGAAACTTCTCATTTTACCACAATTGAACAATTTTAATTTGATTATAAAGTATTATTGACTATATATTAAGCGTAATATATAAAATATTATTTTTAAGTCTCTCAAAAAAGAAACATAAAAATTGCCAAAATTTCCCATACAAAGTTGTATGAAAAATTTAACCCATTTTCGTATTTGTTTTACGGACAGAAAAAATAAAATATTTTACATATTATACTTAATATATAGTCAATAATAGTTCATAAACAAATTTAAATTATTTCATTGTAGTAAAATGAGAAGTTTCATAGATAATTTTTAAAATTATTCAAGTTGTGTTTTGTATGAAATCCCATATAAAATTTTTTGAATTTATTCTCTTATCCCCTTTTTGCAGCGCCATTGCGGTAAACACCGGAACAGAAAAATCGCCCTATAATAATTCATTATTTTACACTGGTAAAAATGCGATCTTGTTTATTTTTTACACAGTCAAATTTAGATATGTCGGTTTGTAAGTTTTTAGTAGATGAATTTGACAATATGAATAATGAAAATATACTAAAAACTTTTACAGATATTACAGATATTTTTTTTACCGACTGGAAGTCATCGTTTAAAGTATAAATTTTAAAAATTGTAGGTAAAGTTTCAATTAAAAACAAATAAAAATAAATTTTTTAATAAAATTTATTTATTTATTTAATAAATTTTTTTTTTATTTTTTTTTTTGGCGGAAAGAACTCAGAGAATATATTTTATATCTGACAGTTAATTATCGGAGGAAAAAATTATACGATATATCTGATACAAATTTTTTTATCGCTCCGATTTCTCCGATATAGAAAAAAAACACACTCATTATTAGTTTAATTAATTAATTACACACAATTGATATACTGATTAGTTTCGATTCGATTCGATCAAAATATTCAAAATATTCAATCCCTTCAAAATACTGCGATATTGACAGAAATAAACACAGCAACCGAAACAACAACAGAAACAGTAATTGAAATTCAATCTCAAATATTCAATTCTTTAAATAACCACCACCTGTAGGCGACCACCGAAACTTATTTACTTTCAGTCCTAGTGACTGAAAACATTTTCAGTCACTACTTAGAAAAATTTTGCCTTTCACATAGGTTTTACTATATATTAAAATGACATTTTCGTAGCTTGAAGTAGAAAAACGTTTTTTTGCAATTTGGTTCAAATCAAAAAAAATATCATAATAGTACATTATGATGCTAGGACGTAAAGCTAAAGATTTTGGACGGATGTGGAGTTTACAAATCGAGGCGCTAGCCGAGATTTGCACCCACATTAAGTCCAAAATAGCTTACGTCCGTGCATCATATACTATTTTTTATTCGTCGCAAGCAAAATATTTTAAGAAAATTTGTTTATTCTAAATTAAAATTATAAATTTTCATAAATTTTAAAATAAAAATATGTGGAACAAGCAACCTTTGACAAAATATTTATTATTTTTTCCAAATTATTGTGTAGCTATGACAACAAATGATAACAACTATTTTAATTGGATAATGAAATTTTGAATTTAAGGGTTGCTTTGATAAAAAATTTTATTTTTCATAGAATTTAAACAAATACAAATGCTTTTTACTTTATTGGACGTAGCTATGAAAACAAAATAAATAGTTGAAAAGTGATACTTTAAAGCCGCAAATCACAGTAATAAAGTAACAATTTAATATGTAGGCGAATAAAAAACATATTTGTGTGACAATTTATGACAATAGCCGTGTTCGATTTGACTGAAGCAACTGATACAACTGAAAAATTGGATGCAATTGTTGTTGTTTTTTCAGTTGTTTCAGTCAAATCGAACGCACCTCATATATGTAACAAAAACTGCAACCGCGTGAATTCATCAGTTTTTTTTTATTTTGCATCTACGAGTGTGACAATCTCGCGCATTTCAGTACCTGCATACGAGTTGATGTGAGATATCACATACCACTGCCAATAGCAGTAACATACTACCAGCCAAGATTATAGTCTAGGGTGCTGGCTTTAAAAAGAAAATACAAAAAAAATTTGTCCATCAACACCTTACACGTGTTGTTGTGGTAAAAGCTGATTATGTTGTGGTAAAAGCTGATGTGTTGCCATAATCCCTACCATCATGAGAGTTGTCGTATAGTTAGGAGTTTTGTGGCGTGCCGTATGGTACTTCAGAGCAGTGCGTAGACAATAGATTAAGGGATATGGGCATCCATAAGCTAGGTTATTCATTATCATAGGAGTAACTATAACGATAAGAAATTGACTGCCATGCAGCGTTTGAAAAAATAATTCAGAATGTTTCTGAGATTCTTAGCAGACGACTTCAGTAATGTCAATTTTCAACGACAAAGCAGTGGTTCCTTAAGCCTTAGCCCCCGAAAATCAGGATTCCTGGCGAATATATACCTGTAAACCCAGATACACTTGGGTGGAGCTGACGCACTACACTTTTTTATAAATCAGAGGACCAGTTTAAGATTTTTTCAATTTTGACCTTTTTTGTTTTTTCATATCTATATATAAATACGTAAGCACTTTTTTTGTGGTACCATTTAAAGTTATTTGCCCCAACAAAAGTGGACTGGTCGTTTAAAATTAAATTAAAGTTAAAAAACCACAAGGGCAATTTTTTTTTAAATCAAAAGAATACGTGCCGCAAAATTATCGAAGTTCATTTTTTGAAAAATACGTAGATTTTTTCAAATATCCCATAAAATATGCATATGTCAAAAAAAATCTTATATTCAATTTTTTAGGAAATTTAAATCTCTACAAAAAAAGGTTCATGTCATTTTTTCCCTAAAACGTATAGTTCTCATGAGATTTTGAAAATGAACTTGTAAGTTTTCGTAATTCATAAAAAACATAAAAATAAAGATGACGAAAAAGTCCTAATTTTCTTCTTATGCTATAAAATAAAATGTATAAAAAAATAATCGTGACAAAAAAAATCAAAATTAGTACTTTTTCGTCACAATTTTCATCATTTGGTTTTACGTGTTTCGAAGAATTTCAAGTTTTATTTCAAAATATCATCAGAAATATAGGGTTTAGGAAAAAAATGACCTGGACTTTTTTGTAGAAAATTAAATTTCCTGCAAAAGTTTTTTTTTTTTAAATCTGCATGTTTTATGAGATATTAACGATTTTTTCAAAAATAAACTTCGATGATTTTGCGGCACGTGTTCTTTTGATTTAAAAAAAAATGCCGTTGTGGTTTTTCGTCTTGGAAAATTTGGAAAATTTTTAACGACCAGTCTAATATATAATATACATCGTTGGAACGTTCTTGAGCAGTAGATGTGCCGAAACACATTTTTTTTGGAATATGGATTATTTTTGTGAGAAAAAAGAGGAAATTGTGAATGTGTGTTTTGTGGTGGTTTTTATTGATTATTTTATTTGTTCCCGTGTAAGAAATGATAAGGGACCAAACCTGGGCCAAGTCCTCGCCACAGCTTTTGGGGTTTCGATCAGACTTAACATTTTCAAACGGCCCAAGCTTGAATCAAGTGGTGCCAAGTCTGGCAAATCAGACTTGGGACATGTCAGCCAAATAAGACTTGGCCAGGTCTGTCAAACCAATTTTTTCCCAGACCTCTTTTAAATGTGTACTTTTTCCACACATACATAAAATAAAGATAAACATAATATGACTTGCACATGTTTACAATGCATTAGCCTGGTGAATAACGCATAATATAATAAACTGAATCTTGGTTCAGTCTAGACATTTAGAACTGCCTCAGACTGAAACCGAAGTTTACTAGACAAGGCTTGGTTGACCAAAACGGGCAAGAGTTCATTGTTTAACATTGGAGCTCCTACCCGGGTTGCAGTTATTTCTGTGGGATTTTATTAACAATAGCTGAATTTCAGCCCCTGGACGATTCTAGATTGATAAAATAAGACTGCGGAACACCAGGACATCTGTGTTCTACTATTTCTTTTCGCCAGTATGCTTGATCTATCAAACCTTGCAAGAAATACCATTGTAATTGATGGTGACCATCATCACCCTTTACATCGAGTAGTTTGGTAGTCCAAAGAAAAATATTCAAACATTCTCTCCAAATATCATTGAAGAGCACCAAATCAGCAGAGCGGCTTCACCGTAATAGCAAACAATCTTCGGCAAACGTGGTGTTTACTGAAATGATGACTGCAACCATGCCGAAAGAGCGATTCCCCTCCAATAACAACAACAAAAGAAAGTCTTATCTCCATGCTGCTTAATAAATTAGTACAGCAAGGGTTTGAAGTCAGATAAGCTCTTGAGGATGTTGATACCTTTATTATCAACACCACCACTCAAGTGGCAGAACACTGCGACGGGCATAATAATCGGGGAGTGCACTAACCGCCAAACTACTCAATTCCTCAAGCATATGTCAACAAATCTGGAAAAGGGAACTCTCAGAACAAGTTCTATAGTTCCAGGTATTTCAACTTCTTTTCTGCTGTCAAACAGAACCTTCTATTTTTACATACAATCAGTGGGTGTGATAACATCTCAGCGTTCTATCGCCTAGGAAAGTTAAAGTTTATCAAGCTCTTTGGAAAGCATACGACTTAATAAGATGCTGATCTTGAAAACCCCATTTTAGCAAGTCACCTGTTTCTGGCAGCATTCGTCTAAGGCTAATGCTACCTCTTTCGACAAAATCCGTTCCTAGTAAAGCCAACTTTCAATCTTGTCTCTCTACCCCCAACAAATGAAGCCGCCACACAACATATTCTGCGGGTCTACCACATAATCCAGGGCTGGCATGGCAGACCAAAGGATTCTCTCAGCTGGGGTTGGAGAAGGAATGACCTTGACCTGACCCTCACAATAAAATCAAAGGATCCAGATCCAGCTGAAATCCCCAACAATTTCCTGCGGATGTAGGAAGAGTACAGGAAAGTGCAACTGCTGCAAAGTAGCCATAAAAAGCTCAACAATTTTCCTCAACTTCCACGGCCATTCATGCTCGAATTCAGTACCGTTCAAGGATGAGAATGAGTCCCACATGTCGATTACCGTAGAAGCAGAAACACGCGAGCAATCTCTTTGAAGTTGATTCCGCTGAAAAGGATCTCGACATACTACCGCAGCAACGAGAGCTTTATAGATGAATGGGTCATCGACATCTAAGAAAATGCTAGCTTGATTGCTGCCGCATTTTGTAACAATATAATGTTTTTGAATATCGTAATTCCTACAACACAACACATTTTATTAAAACAAAAAAAAGTCATAATTCATGCAATTACTACGAAGTAAGTAATATCATAAAAGTTCATTTTGGTTTCTAGAAAGAAATTACTGGTCACGCTAGGAACTTCCCGTTAAGCTAAAAATTAAAAATGGCATATGTGTGAATAAACACAAGATATCATTAATAATAATTATCTTAATATGTCAATCTTAATTGTACTTACAACCCCTAAATAATTTTACTGTTGTAAGTTGTTCAAAAGAAGCCCGAACATTATTGAGATATTCGGCAAACGGATTTTATTTTAAGCAAAATAACCGTATCCAGGCAAAAAAATATTACTATAGATTATGTAAAAAAATGATAATAATGGCTAGTAATTTGTTCAGGCATGCGCTATTATGATCCGCGTGCCGTATTTGTCCTGATCCGGCCCGGACTCCGAAGACCTATCTCATCCCTAGATGTAAATGACTGACTGCCTTGACCTATATGATTCTGCAATTAAGGTATGCCTTACGTCCTAATCTGAACCCTATTTCATTTGAATAAATTTAATTTGATTAAAATTCACTAAAGTATTATCCATTTTAGATATATGTACATAGTTTGCAAAATTTCACATATATTTTAGTTATCGCTTATGTGCATTATGACTACATATAGGTACCCGAGCAGAAATTAGTTAGGGAAAACCTGAATACAGTCAGGTCGTGATCAGGGCCTGGTCAGTCCTACAAGGGTAATCTCTATTAGAGCAAGCTGATGTGGGCCTGTTTAGGGCCTGATTTAGAATACCCTTTTAGGGTTAACCTTATTTGAATACATCCGGCCCGGATCAGGTTTCTCGTATTTGACCCCTAGCTGAAATTTCAATTGGTTAAAATTCACTAGAGTATTATCCATTTTAGAAATATATAGTTAAAATCGTTTCATGTATATTTTAGTTATAGCTTCTCGGCTGAAAGACTATAATAATAGTCATTAAGGTGGTATGTATGTTTTAATTTTTTCCATTGTAATTTTTTATTTTAATTTGATTAATTTATGTATATAACATATAAATATATATCAGGGTCTGGTCCGGATATCCCAATCAAGGCCTGATCCGATTATCCCAATCAGGGTCTGATCCGGTAGTCCCAATCAGGAACTGATAGGGCAAAAGCGTTACACTCATGATCAGGGCCCAATCAGGCTGTCCTACCAATGCCTGATCCGGGTTAGGGCAAACCTGATCAGGGCCTTACTTGAGCCCTGACAAATTTCTGCTCGGGTAAGTATAGAGTTAGAATAATTTTATATAAAAAAAATTTCTAATGTATGTAGTAGCACATTCCCTATTTCAAATAATCCGGTACTGGTCCGGTTCTAGTGGAGCTGTCTGATCCGGTTTGGATAGTTTGAGGCATAACATTACTGATCAGGGTACCTGATGCGGTCCCTATCAGTAATAGAGAAACCCGCACCCGGTCCATATCTGAGTTCTTACAAAATACTTGTCGGGCATTTGCTAAAGATTTTTCTTAGTTATAATTATTAAAAATTATTTTACCCAGTGTGGTAAGCCAAAATATGAAATGCAGAGTTATTCTTAGTTTTTTCAAAACAAATAAAAGTTACTGCAGTTTGGATATTAGCCCTCACTACTTTGTTAAAAACACCAGAAAACTAATCAGTTCCAAAGAAAGAAAATAAAAAAATCAGCCATTATATGGTAGACTAACCCCTCTTCGCTCCTTTTGCAATACATTCCTAATGCTAATTAGTTCTTTCACCAGGTTGAGTGAAACGTTTTACTGTAACTAGTTTCATCAAAATTGTTTCATAACTGGAGGCTATTGTGTGGATAAAAACCTTCATAAACAAATTTTAACCGAAGTTACAAACCAAGTGACAAAGTTGGTATGAAAAATCATTACAAACATGAAACAATACAAACATTATATACTTAATTTCAACCAAATTCAATTTCATAAACAAATTAGTTTTACAAAAGTTTCAAATAAACAGTTATTCAGTTCAAATCGTTCAAAAAGTTACTCCCGCCATTTAAAAAAAACTCAAAATGAGGTAGCAATTGTTTATGTAAATATTATTATAAATAGTTTATATGATGACAAACACAATGCTCGGTCAACAACCTTCGTAGCTTTACTCATTCTTATTATATTTTCAAGTTACGATTTTCAGTTTTTTGGAAACCACTAAAAAGCAATAGTCCCTGGGCTGGTGCCGATTTCATGTGATAATTACCACATATTTTATACTTCGTGAGGCGCCTGTCCTTGACGAGTCCGAAAACATTTGTTCTGCGATTTTTCTTAAATCGGCTGCTTTTGCGTTCGGCAAGCTGCGAAAAATGCGGACTGCCTGCGATCTTGTAAATTTTTGTTTTTTTAACTATGGGGGCTGGAAATTTAATTTAGAACACGAGGGTAACCTTGTCCGACAAAAATGTGTCTGCTATTGTCGAGTCCGACAACCCAAACATACAAATTGTCAATTGTCGGACTCGACAATAGCAGTAACATTTTGGTCGCACAAGCTTACCCAGGTGTTCTAAAAAAAATTTCCAAACCCCACAGTTAAAAAAAAAATGTGGTAAAATTTATAAGATCGCGGGCAATCGGCATTATTCGGAGCTTGCCGAACTCAAAAGCGGCCGATTTGAGAAAAATCGCAGAACAAATATTTTCGGGCTCGTCAAGGACAGGCGCCTCATGAAGTATAAAATATGTGGTAATCATCACATGAAATCGGCGCCGGCCCAGGAACTACAAGTGAGTCGATTTATGTAGAAAAGGACTGGACTTTAATTTACGTCAATATACATCGATTGTGACCTGAATTAGACAAACTTTGGTCCACATACAACGATACACAAACTCACACATATACATACAAGACTGAAAGTTAAAAATTGCCGAAAAAGCTTCAGGAGATCTTAAAACGTAAAGATATCATAAAAATTCCTATTTTTAAAATCGATCGAAAATTCCCATATATGGAAGTTAATAATATCTTTCTTCTATGAAATTCTTTGCTATCCATTTAAATCGTTTTATTTGTTTTAGTGTTTCTTATTATGTAGTTTTGACAGAGTAAAATATAAGACGATTGTTTAACATTTTTTGTGTTGGGGCAGATTGCTCAGGAACCTCTTACTGCAGAGGTTTACATTTTAAAGAAAACGATAATTTAGTAGATTCTTGTATGAGCTTAGAATGAAGGCAATTCTTCACGAGGATTTAGTTTCCCGGAACGAGCGTAGCGAGTAGAGGGAATCATCCGAGTGAAGAATTGCCTTCATCCTAAGCGAATACAAGATACTATTTTATCCACGACTACAAATATTTCAAATAATTTCATTCAAGTTTTCCTGTAAAAGTTTATATCGTCATATTGAAACAAATCTATGAAAAGAAAAACAAAACAAAGCATGTTTGTTTATTTTATATGTATTGTTCTTGTATTATCGTGTTTATATTACTATACCAACAAATCAAGTTTTTAATTCATTAGGGGAATTTTGAATAAATAAAGCGGAATGAAATAAATAAAAAAGAATTTGATATATAGAAAGGAATGAATACAATTACAATGAAAGGTATACGCATGGAAAGTATATATATTCTTTAGTAGTCGTGGATAAAAATATTTTTAAATTCAAAGGAACTAAATTTATGAATCTTTTAAAATTATTGATTCCAAACGGTCGTTATAACGGTTTTAATTTTTTTATTTAAAAGCCTCTAGTTTCCTAACTTTGCGTCGGATTTTGCTGATTAGCGAACTTATTCAAGATAGAAGTAGAACACACATTTATAGAAACAAATTTTGATCTAGATCAAAAAATGCAACCCCGTGAGAGTGGAGATCATTTTCGTTATACCTCATATTGTTATTTTAGGAGAATATCTGTGTGGTGCTTTGCGAAACGGAGGTAACAAGAACGCATTTTATATTGTGTAATGGTGTTTTTGAGGTGTCTTATGGAATATTTTGAAACATCCTAAATAGGTATTAACCAATTTCTCTCAAACGGTTGATCTCGATAAAATTGAGATTAATTATTTTCCAAATTGGTCAATTCATCAATTTCGTATTCTTATGTTATTGAAAAAGCAACAAAAAAGTGCTTTGTTGGTTTGCTTGTCGTTTTATAGTTCTTTGAACTTCTTTTATTTAAAATTTATTAATTTAATTAAAACTATGTGACATGAATATTCAAAACAGTTTTAAAGTAAAACTGAATACGATTTGTTTCAATTTTTTTATGGTTCAAATTTTCATGTAGGCTTTCTTTACATTGACATTTCAATCAAAATGGATATGATATATAATTTTGATTTATTTAACGTGTTCGATGTTATTAAACGCGTTTTATTTTATATTGACGTATTTATTTTTTTGTGCGGACTGACTCCTACATTATTTTTTTTTATTATTTCTATATAGAAAAGAAAAGATTAAAATCAATTAAAAAAATTGCGAACAAAACTATTATAATACCTGTTGGATACTAATATTATTGTTATTTGATGTTGTTGGTGTGGAGACGTTTTGTTGTTTGTTTGTTCTTTAACGGATTTCCTTTCTATATTTAAAAGAAGTCATCATTTTTATATATTTCATTGAAGGATTGGAAGGAAATTTACAATAGATGATTTAAGTTAGTAAAGTGTAGTGATTAAATAATCTAGGAAATTGTGATTGATGAAATGTGTCATGAGTTAAATTGGAAAGGAAAATAATAAATTAAAATAACAACAATATTTAGCTAGTTCACTTATTACAGATGACAAGCGTACTCGAAATGTATCGTCGTCGACAGTCGAAGTATAGAAAGATTATGTGAAAGAAACTTCTAAGTCGGCATACTAAAATGAAAAAGTAGTAGCTATCGCTTTGGGACATCGATATATGTTTCTATAAAGGAATATACACACGCACCTTAGAGGAGGTTATTAAATAAAATTTTTTTTCGAAAATGACGGGTCGACCAGCTAATATCAAAGAGGGCTCTGTAAAGTATTTACCGAACGGCTTATCACTTATACTGTACTCGGTATAGGTTTTAATCAATCAACAAGAATAAAATCATGAAGCACTGTAATCTCTCCGTCGGCGGTATATTCAGATAACCTTGGTCTCAGGTCAAATGGAAGGCTACTGATTAGTTTATTCTAAATTTTGTATGCAAACGCAACGGGAGAGATCGGAAAACATAAAAGTAAAGAAGAAATAGGTGGTAGTCAGTTTCCAAAATTTCCATCTTCATCGCCAAATAAAACGAGTTCGAATAAGATTGCAGCCGATTACCCAGAACCGGCTACGAAAGGGTTTATAACATTTGAAGACATGCCTGATCCCACAAACAGAAAGGACTAGAGCCATCTGATCCAATAACGTTTATGTTAAACTATGCAAACGAGAGCGCCGTCTATGTTGGGGGTAGAATCTATAAATTGAGGAGAGGTTCATTTCCGATACTCAAGCGATTTTTCACTGCGCTAGGTGGTGAAGCCTATGAGATCATACAACACTTTTAAAAATGAACATCTGCGATCCACCTAAGACGATTTGGACCGAAATTTGAATTTCAGGTGAGCAATTTTCTATGGTAGTTGCATTGAAGGGATGACAAAACGGCTTAAATACATCGAAATTGAAGATCCAGCTAGTCCAAATCATTCAAGGTAGATAAAAGAATTTATACATTTTCTATAACGAAGACACTTGTTCACATCGGAAGATTAAGTGTAGTCAGGGTTGCATAAAAATCTGTTTTTTTTAAAAAAATCAAAAAAATCGGATTTATTTGATTTAAATCAGTTTTTTTGATTGAAATCGGATTTTTTTGATTTTTAAAAAAATTTATTTTAATTTGTATATTTTTTGAAGAATATTCACTTTTTTGAAGAAGTGGTCCTATATCTATAGACTATATTCCTATGCTACGTTACCTATACTTTACATAAATCATTAGCTTCGCTTGTATAAAAGTAAAGTTACAGTTTTTCTTTTTAGTTACTAGATTTTTACACTGAAATACTGATTGTTGTTCTAGCGACATGAAAATGGTGTCTTGTCAAACGCCGATTCCAAACTAAGATACTTTGTTACTGCTTGCTTGAGAGTGGTATCATCTGTCATGAATGGTGAGCGCATCTCGCATTTCGATAATCCTTGTCTGAGTACAGTTAAATCAAAGAACATTTGATAGTACCTGGGGTAGCTGTACAACCAAGACTTAAATATATCCGGAATTCTGATATTTGGGACAATGCCAAAAAGTAGCTTATCGCATTCAATGTTTTCGACAAAAAAGCAACTATGTTTGTTCTTATACTTGTCAGTTTTTAGCTCAATTAATCACATGGTTGCATTCTTTACTATTCAAAAGTTATGTTGGATCACCTCTCAGTTAACAATCTCGAGAGCCATGGTAGCAGATTTGAAAATATTTTTATATTAAATTAAATTTTTAATTTATTTTGAATTTGCCCAAATTTTCTAAAGGATTTCTAAAGCTGCATCAGTTTTTGTTGATTTGTAAATTTTTTTATTTTTGATCTACGGATGTGACAACCTAGCGTTCTCCAGTCCCTGCTATTAAGAGTTTATATGCCAATAGAAGTGAGATATTACTAGCCAAGGTGATATCTAAGGAAGGTTGGGCGGATGAGCTGTATTCTGTCAATGCTAGTGTTCTCAATGTCAGTTATGGAATATTCCTTCAAGATGGGACGGTATTGCTTGCTCGAAAAAATGAGCTTATATAGATCGCTATATCTAGTCTTTTATTATTAAGTAAGACATGGCGCCACATGATCATGGACTATACCAATGCCACTTATCGTGTTATTGGCAATTCAATTTTGTTCGTACAAATTTTTCTAAACAATTTGATTTTTGCGCTTTTTATTTGGTTTATCCTATCTTGAATGTCAATATTTCATATATAAGTCATATATTATTATGTGATAGGATTTATTGTTTAGTTGTCAATTTTTTAAGAAAAACTTAAAAAACAACAAAAAAAATTGCGTCCATCATCACCTTAGCGCATGTTATTATGGGACTTTGCTCTTAAAAGGTTTCCATATATTGTTGTGAAACATATTGAAATTTCTACCACACAATACATTTGATTAAAAAAAAATTATTTTAAAATTGCTTAAAAACATTAGAAATTTCTTCAATTGATTTAAATCAATGATTTTTTTAAAAAAAATCAAGTTGATTTAAATCAAATGATTTAAATCAATGCAACCCTGAGTGTAGTCTATGCTAAACATAAAAATCAATCAATATCATTGTAGAGATTAATTTGAAATTATCGTTCCAGCGAGATGTTGCAACTGCACTCACATCAAGAGGCGCAATAATAAATAATAAATAATAAAGTAAAATTTAACCCAAAAACTCGTTAGTTTATACTTTTAACGCAGGAAGATAAGCGTAAGTTACCATAAACTTCTTCAAACATGAACATATTTCTTTTTATCAGCTATCTGTTTCTCCAATTTTTGAAGCAACGAACGTTTGTTTCATCAATCAATATTCAGTGACTTCAATTAATTTCAGCAGCTTTTAAGTTAAGTGTTAACTAAATAATAAGATCACAAACAAAATTTGTATAGTGAGGTTTAATATGTACTTATAACCCAAAAAATACTTGGAACTTCAGGGATGAATCAGATGATTTTCAAACCAATTTAAAATGTCGAAACACTATACATAAAAGAGAATATTTGCAGTCTTCGATCATTACTTACTTAGGTGCACAACTTTGACCGACTCCTCAACGTAATTTTAAGATGATTAATATTTACCGCGATTTGATTTTCTGGACTAATTAACTGCAACAAGGACTATTCAACTTTGCCTATAACGAATCATGTTCCACATTCAACGAGTTGGACGAATTGCCAACGGTTCCTGTTTAATGGATACAAATTCGCTTTTTGCTGGCGCTAAATGTTACAATATTAATAGGTTGACCCACCCAAGATTGCTTTTTGAACTGGGAAAAATTTGCAAATGTGAATCATCTTCTAAAGCAAGGCGGAAGATTTTAAAAAGTCCGGACAATGTCGGCTCCTTTTTAAATTAGTTTGTTGGGAGAACAAAAAATAAAAACCATAAAAATTTTGAAAGTCAGATCTTCGGTCAATTCAAATAATGTTTCTTACGAACTGCCTCAAATTTTATAAAAAGGTTAGATATTTTCAGATCAACTAATGGTTCGTCATTAGATATTTTCTCATCGCCCATAAGCTCGGTTCAACGTAATTTAATTTGATTTTGTTGTTACAACTTCAACTGGTTTCGAACAACAATTAAGGGGCTTCGTTTTTGGTGGAGAAAATAACCCAAAGCAAAAATAAATCTAACAATTTCCCTTCAGCGAAGTTTATGTTAACGAATTGTGCCAAATTTTAAAAATGTCTTACGATTTTTTGGTTAGTTCAGGTGAAAATGTTCAAATAAAGTTCATATTCTACATCAAAAGTTAGACGAAAAATTTAACAAACGTCGCCCATTTCTTTGCTTTTTCAGATTTGTATTAAATAAATTCAGGAGCGTTTCACAATCAAAAATGTGTTTTTCATGGATACTCGTAAATAGACGATAGCTCAAATACTATTCTGAAATTGATAATGGGGATATCGTTGAGCGTGGAAAGGATAAATAATTATTAAAAATGTTTTTTTAATAAAATTGAATGTCCCAGTTATTTTTTTGTTGTGAGTGTTGATATTCATGTTCACACCTTTGCCAATCTATCAAAGTCGACGCTCAGAGCATGCCCAAAAATCGGCAAACTATTTTTCGTATCAGAACCTGAAGAAAATTAAAACTTAAATCGTTTCTTAGTTACGATATACAATAATAAAATCCGCAAAATAATGGTTAAAAAATATCTGAATCAAAAGTAAGGTTTCCACTCTAGCCGAGGCATGAACTTCACACTTGGTTATAATGTCTTCCATCAGATGTGCCCGGAAATTAAAACCTACATCGTTTCTTAGTTATAATATAGAATGATAAAATCCGTGAACATAATGGCAAACAAAAATCCATATTAAAAGTTAGGCTTCCACTCTAGCCTAAAGATGAACCGCATCTTTGGGTGAAGTCTATTTTCCATTTCAAAGTCCGCAGAAAAATTAAACTTACAGCTTTTTTATGTATGATATACAATGATAAAAGCCGCAATCAGAATGGTGAAAAAAGATATAGATCAAAAGTAAGGTTTCGTCCCTAGCCTAGGCATGGGCCTTACACTTGGCTAGAATCTGTTTTCCATCAGAGTAGGTAGAAAATTGAAACTTAAGCGTTTTATAGTTATGACTTATGATATACAATGATAAAAATTAACGAAGAGAATGCGGTAAAAAAATTAACAGAATAGTAAAAATTTGGTTACCGCCCTAGCCTAGGCATGAACCTTAGAGTTAGGTGTCCGAAATATGTCCGCACAGAGTCCGTAGAAAATTAAAATTTACAGCGTTTGTAAGTTTTGGCTTTTTTTGCCGTTTTTGTTCCATATAAGAACATAGGCTGTCAACAAGTTCTTCTGTATTAATTTTCAATTCACTCAAGTTTTATGATCGAATTTCAATTGAAGATTGAATTTAATCGATTTGTTTTATATTTTGGTCATAAAATATTTGCCCTTTTCAGTTCGTTACCTTATTAAAATTTATATGAAACCCTTCAATACTCTTAACAATAAATTTATTTAATTTCCTTTAAAACTAAAACAATGAATTTTAATATATTAACCCAAATCCATAAAACCATAAATCTAATAACAAAAGAGCAGGTAAAGTACAATAAAAGTGAAGTGTGAACCATTTCAATGATATCCACTAACAATGGATTATAAAGTAAAGTAAAAATTACAATACTGATCGTAGATTATTGCAACAGTTCAGGTTCAGACCAAAATATAAAAAGTTACGGATATTATTTTTCTAACCGCAAATCGCATATAAAAAAGCTTTATCACTAATCTTATAATATTAATCGCTTTTACAAAAACAACATCTTCATTAATCATAAATTGATGTTTTCGACGATAATTATAAAACACAAACAGACAAACATACTCGTAACGAAAATTTTAAATCAAATTAATATTTTTATTCATTCGAACGATTTTGATTAATCGATGAAAGAAATATCATTGTATAATGCCGAATTTCTATTATTATTTCTGGTCTTATGATAAAAATAAGTGGAGAAATTATAAAAATTATTACAAGAAAAAAACAACTAAAGCGGTAACAATTATAATTACTCTTTCAAAGCTATAAGGTTTCTTTCAATGTATTCTAAAAAGTTTAAATTCTTAATGTGTTTATGTTATGTAATAATAAATAGTTGACTTTGTTCAATTAAATGAACTTTAACAACAGGACTTTTGAAATTAAAATACATATATTAAATTACATAGATTATTATGTTAGTTTTAACCGTTTGTTATCGTAGGAATTCTGATCCACCAAACCATTTTTCAATCGAATAAGAAAATCGAATTTCCTTTATCTTCAAAACGTTTCTCTCAAATAATTTGTTTTTTTTCTTTGTTATAAAAACAAAGTTTTGAATAAATTAAGATTAAGTAAGCTCTGGTTTCAAGTACATACATACCAAATAAAAAACTAAACACAAACATATGCACTTTATCCTAACTTTTATCGTTTAATACCCTTTGCCTATTCAATCAGAATATAAGTATAACAACAAATGAACAGAAATATTAAAGATTAAAAAAAATATATCATGTACACATTTTTGAGTTCAACATACACTAGAAATAATTTTTATTTCATTAGGTTGGTGTTAATGAAATTGTGATATACTTAGGATAACAAAAAGTTCTCCTAAGTTAAATTCATTATTTAAATTCGCTATTTTTAATAAAAATAAGATTGGGCGGTGTAACCAATTTTGATGTATGAGTTTTCTTATTTTTTGTCATTGAATGTGTTAGCATCAATTTATTATTCGATGTTCATTCCAATTTGCAAAAATCAGGCTTCATCGGACGGGGACCGACTAGATTAATTACACAATTTAATCTGCCAGCTACCAAAACAAATCTAAGTAAAATAAATATGTATAAAAATGGGACGACATAAACTGAAAATGTAAAAATTCAAACAACAAAATTTAAAGTTAGAATAAAAGTCACAGGACTAGGAGTTGTCGAAATTTTTATTGCGCAACATCATTTAACATTTTTAAATAACAATAACGAACGGGATTGCACCGTAGTAAAGTTAAGAGACTAATCCCCTGGGAGTGAATTAGTAAAATTCATCAAAAAAAAATTGTGAATTGAAAATTCTCTAACTTACTTCATCAAAAAATCCTGAAACTATTCATCAGTAATCGGGGTAACATGAGATTGGTTTACATGTGGTCATAAACTGTCATACTTCACAATGCTAGAATGAAACACTTCACCATGGTATAATGTTGTTAGGGACGTGAGTTCGTTTTTTCCGAACAGATAACTTAATTTTTTTTCCCGAGCCAACTTTACACTTAAGCGGCAGCATCATTATATATTTTGACAGCTGATATACCCAGGGTTGCTTAAGAAAAAGTTTGATTGATTCTTCGCAGTAGTTTTTTGATGATGAAAAGATTCATTTGGGTGGGCATTTTTTGGGAAAAAGACAAGTGATCTTGATGAAACTTTGGTACATATATGATCCGGGTTCATTTGAAAATGGAAGGTCGGAATTCATTTCAAATTTGAACACAATGCCGAGGGGTCTCCCGAACACCTGTTAGTTTTAATCTTCAATAACTCTTAATCCTGGCTATCAATCTTATAGATACTTGGTATATAAGGTTTTAGTACAGTTTTCCATATTTCTGCATAACAACTTCCGGTTTGTCACTTCCGGTTAAAAAGATTTTATTCGAATTGTTTTTCAGATTTTTATCCCTACTATAATAAAGCGATTTTCATGGAACGTTGGTAAAAGGTTTCAACCAATATGAAAAATGTTTTATTAGCTTTTGAGGTTGGACAAAAGGGTTGGGAGGTACAACATACAACAGGTGTTTTTTTCACTATGTTTGTTGGGAGCATACAACATTTGTTCGTGAGTTAATTTTGATGTCACTTTGATAAAAGTTGCAAATATATATAGCAAGGAGCTGATTAGTTTTTGAGCGATATTGAACAAAGTGGTGAGGGGGTCCCCCAAGCATTTGGTTTTTTGAAAGCTCAATAAGATCTGTACCATGATAATCGAATTGGATGGAATTTGGTACATAAGCATTTAGTGTAGTTCAATCCAGTTCCGCATACCAACTTCTGGTTGTTCACTTCCGGTAACAAAATTTTTTTTACAATTTTTTGCATTGTTTCAGTGTCACAATTTATTCACCCCCATGTCTTTAGTTTTTTTTAATTTATTTTTTTTTACCCATTGACCAAAAAATTGATACATAGGTCAACATACCCTATGGCATTGGTTTTCAGATCCGCAGTTCACTTGTGATTTTTGTCAATTGTGTTTTTAATTTTGTTATGCTATGTGCGAATTATGACCAGAGATATGGGAGTCAAAAGGTGTGAGTCTTTTTTTATGTGAACACGATATCTCAGAAAATGCTTGACTTAAAGAACCCAAATTTGGTATGCAGGTAGCTTAGGCCAATATCTCCTATCATTCAGATCCGCAGGTCAATTGTAATATTTGTGAAATATATTTTTTTTTTAATTTTTTTTAATTTGTTTTTTAACTTTTTTTTATTTTTTTTTTAGTTTTGTTGCGATTTTTTATTACATACAGCAATGGACGCTACATAGTATTTTGCTTTTGTTTGACTGCTATTTTGTTTTCTTTTTTTATTTATCTATCTCTACGTTTATTTCCTTGTTTACTGTTATCCAGACTAGTTTTTATTCGATTTATATTATGAAAGCCAAGCTACCATTTCGACGGAGTATCATCAATTTTAATTTTGTTATAAACATTTAATGAAGAAGGTTTATAATAATATAGATATGACTTATTATACGGATGTGAGGTTTTTTCAAAGATCTCGTTAGAGCCTACCATTATATTCCGGCAAAACACGTTTTTAGACAGCAATTACAACACCATCTGGTTTTTGAATTTCGCAGAATGCCTTTCGATTTAAAAACGATGCACAAACGTTTCAGCGATTTTATTTTTATTGTACCACTAATAAAATCATCTCATCAATCAAATCATCAATAAAATCAAATCATCGAAATGTGAGTTTGACCAACCATCATTTATTTTCTTTCGCATAATATATCAAAGCACGGCACCATTCCAAACGAAAGTAGAGTCGATTTTATACGAGCCTTCAAATCACCAACGATTCGTACCCGGAATAGACATCTGGTGTGAGGTTTCCACTGGCAAATTTCGGCCCTATATTCCAACAAATTTGAGACCAGAAATCTTTAATAGTCTGCATAATTTGTCACACCCTGGAATAAGAGCATCCAGAAAACTAATTAGTTCAAAATAATTCTGGCCAAACATGAATTTAGATTCGGGATATTGGGCAAAATGGTGCTTAGACTGTTAAACCGCAAACGTTTTTTCAGAATTTTTTTAATTTAAATGTTTTCTCTTTCTCATTCAACTGGATCTGTATTTGAGAATAAGTGATGCGAATGCTGGATAAAATTATTGGACGTAAGGTTGACCAATGTATCTAAAAAAGAGACTGATAATACCGATAAAGAGATCGCTAATAAAACATTTATCATGCTGTTCGACCGGGTTAATCAGTAGTTCATTACTAGACATTATGAGAGACATTATAAAATATATCATTATTATTATCAAGCCAATATTATTATCCGTTATTTTTGACGGATCTATACACGAATCTATAAAAATTATAAAAAAATTAAAATTATAAAACAGATATCATAACATAGACATTAAAAAAGTAAGCTGTAAAATTGAATTAGTATGCCAGGTAAATGATATGCAATAATTTTTGATAATAAAAATTGGTGACGTAAAAATAAATATAATTCAAAAGAGAATCCCATTTTTGGTGAACAGTGAAAAAGTTCAAATAAACTTAATTTTAAAAAGAATAATGATAGTATGGACTACATTGTGAATCTATCTGAAATTACAATCCTAGAAAACATGGAATAATGTTTTATGGCGATCAATGAAAGGAAAAGGAAAATGAAAATGAACGAAGGATTTAACGATTAATGTGGAGATGATAAGGAAAAACCTGTAAGAAGTATAAGCAATTACAAGACAGTTTGTCGTGTCATCAGTAAAATAAATCAAGCACCAAAGAAAATTAACAAAAACGGATAGTGCAAGTTTTAGTTTTGTTCAAGTATTTCTTTATTATTTCATGTTATTTAAATTAAATTAAATTTTCTTCTTAACAATTAACAATTCACTAGTAATTTTTTATGGCACACAAGAGTCTAGGCTCTCCTACAGACTACCCCATTATGAGTTTGCAAGTGAAATTGATGGATTATAGAATGTCCCTTCTGTATCCCCACCGGCTAAGTTGGACAAGGAATTTTAAATAATTTCGTCGTCCTTTAAAAGTCGCATTGCAAATTAGACAGCTCAAAACACTTCAAACCTGTAACGACTGACTATTTCGAATATTTCTTTAAAAATAAGAAAATTCACAAGAATATAAAGAAATTCGCTTAATTTGCCAATTTGTTTCGGTTCTGGACGTTGCATTCAAAGAAACATAAAAGTTTTTATGTGAGCTGCGAGTTAGTCAATAATATTTTAACATTTTTTTTAGTTAAGTGCACTCAATAGCAATTAATACTTCTTTTTGTCTACATTTTTGAAATTTTTGTTATGCTTAGACATAAAGTTATTAAAGCTTAGTCAAAAAGTTTTATATTTATTGTGCAATTCTGTATTTGGAGGGGAGCATTTTCTCGTTTGAATAGAATTGTTTATTGAGATGATATGGAGATTTGAAATGAGGGATAACAGAAAAGAAATAAAATACTGAAGAATCTTACAATATATACTTGACCATTTTATTCCGTCAGGGGATTATGTAAATTTCAGTCAATAAATAATTAGGTAAATTTTTATCAAATAGTGCAGTGTTATTCTGGCACAAGTAAATGTATATTTTTTCACGAAATTGTTCATATTAAATTTGTTAAATTAATCTATTTTTTTAAAATTGGGGTTTTTGTTCTAACAGAGTTACGTTTTCGTTGCCTTTTATTAAGTTTTGTGTGTTAAGAATTTTAACTAGCAGCAATTTTTAAAATCAAACAAATAATCCAAACAAATTATAACATTTTTATTTTGATTTATTTTGAATAATATATTTTTGTATTTTAAAATATGAACGTGTTTATATTAGAAAACGGCTTCGAAGATAGCGAAACCCTATTCGGGTTACTGAAAAAAATTAAATCGAGTGGCTGAAAAAAATGCAACGGATGAATATTGGATGCCCGAAATTATGTGCGAAAATTTGAAAATAACTCGTCTAAAGTTCTTCGCATAAAAGTGAACGAGAAGTTGCATAAAGCTAATTTATTTAGCTTAGTTTAGTTAGCGTATACAAATTTAGCTCGTCGTCAATATTTGAACGTGATAAATTTATTTCAACGCGAAAGATATATGTACAAAGTAGTATTTGAGGATACTTTTATTATGATATTGATTCGGAAGGTCAAAAGTTTGATGTTGTTGCTAAAATGTTTTGCTTGGTCGGTCGACCCTATATATTTTAACGCCAGTGCATAATTTAAACCTGAAAAGAATCATTGTGAATTTGAGTTATTTTTTAGATTTAGATTTTAACGATTTTAAGGTGGAAAAGAGGAGTCATGTATTCTGAGCTCACATCACCCAGAATTGGTGCCGCACGTTTTTGTGTGATCCACAAGCTCAAACGAGCAGGACCAAATCTGGATCATGGGAACTCAGAACACATGGATCCCTTACCCCTATTAACGACCAACAAAAATCTTTTTGGTGGACATTTTCTTTTAAAATGTAAAACAAACAGTTCTCACATATTTACACATACATTTCGTACTATCACACAGTTTCGAGTTCGTTTCATAAATAATATCTGTCTATTTATGACGTTACACTGTACATATTGCATATTTTTCATATTTTTTTTATTTAACGATTATATTTCGATGTTTAATGTTAATCAATTGTTTTTTTTTATTATTTTTCGTTTATCAATGTGAAACATATTGTTACGTTTTTCCAAACTTCCTTCGAATTGGCCTAACTCACAATTCGATAAACGTAATTCCCAATCTCTTTCTGAGTTCGATCACTGATTAGTAAGCACAAACACCAGGTTTTATTAAGTATTCAACAACTTAATTGTTCCACAACAATATCCCTAACTAGAATATTCTTTCAACAGCTTTAGAAACTCCAACGGTTGATTGTAGAAATTTCCAGTTCACAACGTTGAAAATAATACACAAAATATTTCTACTCAATAAAACTTATAACTTTATTACACTTACAACTTTACACAAAACTAATTTAAAGATCACTTTTATAAATTTAGCTTCACTATCGCAGGTTTAAAATAAACTAATTAAAAACTACAAAAGGTATTTTTCTTATATACCTTCTGCAATACTTCTAGATAATTCGACATCACTTTCCAGAAACCTTGAGAAAACATTAGAATACTCGATTATTTTACGTTATGTTGATTTGATTCATAAAATCGTTTATGTTGACCCTATTTCTAAGAAGAGACAACAACAACAATATTCATTTCATTAACTTGTTTGTTGATTTTATTTTCCTGGAAGTGACCGTAATCGTTTAGATCTTTCTGTAATCGTCTAGATTTTTCTGCACTCGTAACATTACCCTCCACTTAAGCCTGTTCGTCCCGAACAGGATCTAGATCTCTCCTCCAATTGTTGAATCCAAACATTTTTTTTTTTCTTTTCCTATTTCCCAGGCTGTTTAGAATTACTTCCGGTTCCTTTCTAAGTACTGGGCCATTACCTTGTTTTATGTCAGCCCACCGTGATGAGTAGGGATTCTCATTATTTCTAAATTGCGTCTTATCACTTCCCTTTGGGAGTTTCACAATGCCATGTCTCCGAACCATTCTCATTTTCAGCTGCGATTCATCCCCGTTTGTAGCTATTTGAACCACCTCTTTTACATCGCTCACCTCGTTATGGACTTGGGCCTGTTTCCTTTTTAACTTTCGGCGTTTGTTTAAACGTCTGCGTCGGTTGACGTTTCTCTCCCTCATCTGTATGGATGGTGCTGGATTTTCTTTTGCACTGCGTAGTTCCTCATCGCTGCCAATAACTGTTGGCTCTGCCTCATTCACAAGTAGTGGCATCTCAACATTATTAACCTTTAGGATTCCACATCCAAAATCGAAGACTAATCCCTTCGCCTTCATGAAGTCCATCCCCAAAATGACTTCATCCATAATGTCTGCCACTAGCACCTCTTGTTGATAGCAGTTATTTCCCAATTTTATTTCAGCGATTCTTTTACCTTCTATTTCAGCGCATTCTCCAGTTACTGTTTGGAGTTTCAATCCATCTGATGGTTCCACAACGCCGTCAATTAAACCTTTGCGAACGAATGTTCGAGCTGAACCTGTATCCAGTGTCATGAAGCAACCTTTACCTTCAAGTTGTCCGTTGATACCCAAGCTTTCACCATTTACTGCAATTCTTGAAATTGGAATGTAGGCTGCATTCTCCTCACTTTTTGGCTTTACAGTTGCACCTTCAACAGGCTTCCGTTGAATAGGAGACGAAGATCTATCACGCTTCCTGTTCCAGCAGTCCTGTGAGATATGGCCCGATTTCCTACATATCCAGCACAGGAGTTTTCTAGTGCTGTTCCTGAACCCTACGTGCTCTATTTCTTCGGCTCCTCTGTTTTTTACAGAAGACGACAATCTGTCTGCTTCTCCATTTTCCTTGCACTCCCGTGCCATGTGACCCTCTTCGTCACATACCCAGCATCTGATGTCGCTTCTATCTCTGTGTGCCAAAACTTTCCCTTTGATGTTCCCCTCTACATTCATTTTTCTGCATCCACCAGATGGCATACACATCCTCTGTACCATCTCATATTGCATTGCGTATGCGACAGTTTCATGGAAAGTCGCCTTAGGTGTAGTCATTACTTTGATCCTGGTTTCTGGATCTCGGATACCATCAATGAAGGCCTCGATCTTCATTTTCTCCATGAAATATGGTGGTGTATTTGAGTGTGCTAAATGAACAAGCCGCTCTACAGCCGAGGAATAATCCTGTAGAGATTCACCATTTCGTTGCAAGCGACCTTTTAGCTCAATTCTGTATAACTCCTTTTTATGGTCGCTGCCATATTTTCGTTCCAATGCATTCATTACTTCAGCATAGCTTTTTCGGTCATTTTCCGGCACCGCCTGTAATGCTTCAGCTGCTTCCCCCTTTAGAGCAACTATCAATGCAGCAAGACGATTTTCTGCGTTCCAAACATTCTGGTCTGCTGCTGTCTCAAACTGGAACTTAAAGATGCCGAAAGATGTGGTTCCGTCATACGATTGTGGTTTCAATTTAATATTAGCTACTTGCTGCACCACCTGGGAAGTAACTTTAGTCGTCTCAACATCCTGCAACCGTTTTTCGAAATCATCAACTTTGGAAAGTACCTTTTTGTTTTCGTCAAGCACATTTTGTTCTAATTCTTGGATATCGTTTTGAATCTTCTCGACTTTTCCATCGAATGCCGTTGACATTTGTAGAAGTTTCTCATCCATAATTTGTTTGACTTCATCGCGACTCATAGCAATGTTTGTGTTTATTGCTTCTAACTGCTGATTGATGTTGAGACTAATTTCTTCCTTAGTAGCAGCCATTTGTTGATTGATGTTACAACTAATTTCTTCCTTATTAGCAGCCAAGCTTTGATTCACATTGGAACTTACAACATCCAGTTTTTGATTCATATTGGCATTTACGGCAGCCAATTGCTGATTCATATTCAAATTTATTTGTTGCATCATAGCCATTAACTGTGTAAAATCACTATTTGCAGGTGGCAATGAAGATGTTGTTTCCGCAACAAAACTTTTGTCCTCATCAACTGAATCAGTATTTGTTGTAACAATTCCAAACTGGTAACTTTCCACAACTACTCCACTAGCTTCCATAGCTTCTCGAAGCCGTATCGTTAATTCAGTTTTGTTGCCGGTTGTTGCCAATCCACGTTGTTCTAGTTCTTTTTTTTAACTCAAGAACCTTCAAATCACTTAATAAAACCATTATTAACAGCTTACTAATCCCGCCGCTGTCACCAATGTTACGTTTTTCCAACCTTACTTCGAATTGGCCTAACTCACAATTCGATAAACGTAATTCCTAATCTCTTTCTGAGTTCGATCACTGATTAGTAAGCACAAACACCAGGTTTTATTAAGTATTCAACAACTTAATTGTTCCACAACAATATCCCTAACTAGAATATTCTTTCAACAGCTTTAGAAACTCCAACGGTTGATTGTAGAAATTTCCAGTTCACAACGTTGAAAATAATACACAAAATATTTCTACTCAATAAAACTTTTAACTTTATTACACTTATAACTTTACACAAAACTAATTTAAAGATCACTTTTATAAATTTAGCTTCACTATCGCAGGTTTAAAATAAACTAATTAAAAACTACAAAAGGTATTTTTCTTATATACCTTCTGCAATACTTCTAGATAATTCGACATCACTTTCCAGAAACCTTGAGAAAACATTAGAATACTCGATTATTTTACGTTATGTTGATTTGATTCATAAAATCGTTTATGTTGACCCTATTTCTAAGAAGAGACAACAACAACAATATTCATTTCATTAACTTGTTTGTTGATTTTATTTTCCTGGAAGTGACCGTAATCGTTTAGATTTTTCTGCACTCGTAACAATATATATTTTTTTTTTGCTAAAGAGATATTGAAAAAGAGTAGATTGATTCTGCGCAGAGGCGTTGATATTGAAATCATTAATAAGGTACTTCATTTTGTGATGTTTTAACTGAAATATGTTCGCAATTATAAAGAATTGAAGAACCCTAAATTTTGAAGAACCCTGTTTTTTTTTAATTTGATAGTATGGGACGGTTAATTTGAATAATTTTTTTCTGTGTTTAATTCATTTTTTTTTTACACGGCAGATTTTCTTGAATGGGTATTATTTATTTGATAAAATGAGACAACTAATCACAACGAGAAACTGAATGGTTGCTTTTTGTTTTAAAAAATAAAGTAGTTGTATAGAAGAACGATTTTAATTATAATTTTAGTTAAGTTTTAACTTCAAAAGAATTGTTGTTTTAGCCCTCGAGCGAAAGCGAAAACATAACATATTTGGCACTTCGAGCATTGATTTAAAAAAAATTCTGACCACCTTTGTTTTTTCCTGGTTAGAATTGTCCAGTTTTAATTATAACAATAAAAATTTATAAATGAAAATAAATTGGATTATCAAATTTCTTTGAAATAGTTTTCATTTGTGCTGTACTTTATATTAAGAAAAACATTAAAGAAGCAATTAGAACCAAAGGGTGTTGGTGATTTGGATGACGTGGATAATCTGGAATGTTCAGCATTTCAGTTTCAAAGTTTTTTTTTTAGAAATCAATCGTCTTGATCTGGAGAATTATGATTATTATTGTATTTGATGCTGATGATACATTTCAAGAATTTTGCGAAAAATTTTCAATCCTGTACTACTAAATGGACGAGCTGATTGTTTGATTGGATAAGAGGATCTAACGTAATACAATCAACACCTTAAGTTTTGTTTTCATTATTATTATTCTTATTCTTATTTTGTTTTATTTTATTATTCTAAGGGTGTCTTGTTTTGTTATTGATTAAATAAATAGTTTAAATTAGAAATATCCTGAGCCAGAGGCCATATGTTGATTTTGTATATTTGTTGTAATCCCGGAAATAAACAGCAAACTGTTTATTACAATTTCGCGCCGAAACAGGGACGGTTAACGGCGAACTGTTATATATTACATTCTATTTATTGTCTTGATTTTTGAGTTTTGATCTTTGATATTTTTGCTTTTTTGATCTTTGATATTTGAAGGGCTTGTTGGGCTGTTGTTTTTTTTAATTTGTAATGTTCACGCAGCGTAGTCCGGCAAGGACGTGCAACGGAACCATATGTTTCATCAGTGCGGGAGGAGATAAATCTGTCCATCGTACAGGAATTAGGCCAACGTCTGGCAAACCAGCCACCAGCTTCCATGAATCTAGTCATCAGGGAAGAGGTTCAAAACCCGTCTGCGTTAGAACAGAGGGTTTCTGAGCCCGGACCTAAGATGATCAGCAAACGTAAAAGGTTGCTAGAAAAAGGGAAGAGGAACGATGAAAGGAAGAGGACTGAAAGTGTAGGGATGGCCCTAGTCCGAAAAGATTACGAGTGAATGGAGGCAGCGACTTCACACTTCAGAGGAATGAGGGAGTGGTTGTTGTCTTCTTCTTACTTATTGTTTCATATTTACATTTTAGTTTGTCCTTCCGAAATTGGATTCGACTTTACTCGGAGGAGTGCTTGGTGAAGGAGGATGACACTGAGTAAATTGGGTAGTCAACAACTGGGTTGTTTTAAAATTTATGTACATTTTTTTCCATTTTGTAGATTTTAGATTTCGTTCCAAAATAAATACACATGTTCGAACATAAAATTTATTTTCAGGTGCATGATGAAATGCATGATTAAATGACATTTCATTCACAACAAACTTCATAATTAAAATAAACAAATATCCTTACGAAAACAATGATTCAAATAATTTTTGAAATAAATTTTCTCTGGAGAAAAACTAGGGAGCACACATGTTCAATTAAAATTTAAAAGACAATGTCGAACCAATAAACAATGTAATTATAATTATAAAATTTAAAAAAAAAATGTTCGGATGCATTAATATAAACATAAACACATACTCGTCGTTCATCATACTCATAGTTTAGATTTATTTGTTTAATCATAAAAAAATTATAATTCTATTTAACATAAAAAAAATAAACTTAAAAGATAAACTATTATATACATAAATAATATTTATTATCTTTAAATGTTGACGGATGTTTTTATTATACAGATTAGTTATTTTTCATATCTTCATAAAACTAAAGAGCATATGGTATTATATATATGGTTGTACATTTTATACGGGAAAGATTAATTTAAAGAATAAGACAAACGTGATAATTAATATGAGACTATAATCTATAATTTATTTTAATTTTGTGATTACTATAATTAGTAATCCAATTAAATTAAAAAGAGTAAAATAACTTCTTACAGAATTGCTTTATCTTACATTTTACTAACTATTAGTAACATACTCAACGGATGTTTGATTAATGACTTATTAAAATTTCAAACAATTATAAAAATTAATTATATCTTCGTTCACAAATAGAAAAAATTGCAAAACACTCAAAATTCCGGACCTAGCACAAAATTTATTATTCCAACAATTTAAAAAAAAACAAATATCACATCATCATTTTTAAATTCTCTAAAAATATCTTAGACCTCGTCATTTTTTTCTCTAAGATTTTTGTAAAAAAAAATTTTTTAATTTTAATATCAAATTTCTTATTTATTTTCTACAACTAATTAATCCTAAATAATTGTAAAAATATCTCATACAAATGAATCATATTATTCTGATTAATGAAATAATTTTGTCTGGGTTGACAATGAGCAGCTGGTATGTGGCAAGCTTTAAACGTAAAATCAATAGTAACCACTTATCAACCCACACATGTGAAAAGATCTAAATATCTCACATACCATTAGGTAAATTAATGTTGTTGACCAATTTATATTTAAACTTAACATTTTACCGATGGTGTAATCAACAAAAATTCTAATGAAATGGAAAAAAGAGGAAAAAATTTTGCATGAAAGAGCATTGCACTAAAATGTTATGATTAAAAAACAGATTTTCGTTTTAATGTTAAAATTTGATTTGTTGTTGTTTGCTTAGAAATCTTTTATTTTTATAAATAAGATAAATATCTTAAATTCTGCGAATAATTAAAATGTTTTTTTTGTTTGGTGAATAAAATTAATTGATTTTTTTTGTAGTTTTCGAATGCAGTGAAAGTGATTACATGCGTCTATTTATATTTTATTCGATTCGTATAGTCATCGAATAATTGTAGTTTTTTTTTTTTTGATAAAATATTTTATTTTGATTAATTTAATGTGAAAATGATTTATTTGAATTTCGTTTGCATAAATATGGTGGAAATCACAGAACTTGAAGGAAGAGGTCAAACTTACAAGTCATTATTTCTTGGTATTCGGCGACAGGAAGAAATATTAGTCAGTGGTGTAAACTGTAAATAAAGATTTGATGAGACTAAAATTTCTCATACACTTTTAATTTGACTTCCGTTAGTGCATTATACAAATTTGATTTCGCCGAGTGTTATCGTTGAAATTGTGTTTTTGTTTGCCGAGTGTTGCCACCACATATACTCCCCCACCAGATCAAAAATTATTGATTTTGGATCGATTAATTAAAATGAACATGCTTTTTATTTTTGTGTGTGCTAATTTTGTTTGCTGACAAGATGCTGTAAACTGGTTTTAATCTGTCGATGCGAATTGTTGTGTTCTTTTTGTGGAAACGGCCCTTCCTTCGTAAGGTGTGCTAACGGGTCCTTTTACTTTGTCTACTCGAACAAAAACGTATGTGCAGTTTTTGAGATCTTTCAGGATGAAGATGTCGGTCTGATTGTGAAGGAATCTAGGAGAAGTAGGAATTAGGGATTGCATAATACTTCGGAATGTTTTAATAGACTCAGAAGTTGGATTATAAGCACTTGTGCGGATTCGATATGAGATCCTAGAAGTTTAGTGAGCTCGGTGAACAGATTGGATTCGAATATTCCGCTATGATCTGTCGTTATGACCGAAGGAATACCAAACCTAGAGATATATTCCTGTAACAGTGTTGAGGCAATGGTACTTGCTGTCATATCTTCTGGAGAAAAATTCAGGGGGCTCCCAGTATCCATTGTTGTACTGTTGGAGTACAGTTTCGACTGCGGTGTTCGAAGCGTCTGATATTATATTGAACTATGTGTTGTTCAACGGATGTGCTAAAAGAGTAGCCGTGGCAAGAAATTCTTTGACCTTTATGAAAGACTCTTTACAGTCTTCTCGCCAAGAAAAATTAGATTTGTTCGTGCCTTTTTTAACGAATGATGCCAAATGCCCGTGATTGGCGCTAACAATTCGGCTAAACGTGGTATGAAGCGGTGATAATAATTCACCATACCTACGAATTACTGTATTTGGCGGCTTGATGTTGGAGCTGGAAAGTTGTGGATGGCAGTGACTCTATCTTTCGACTCTAAGAGTGGCTTTAAAAATCAAGTGATTTTTGGCCAAAGATGCATTTTGAAGCTTTTATATTTATGTCATATTCAGTTAGGCGAGTGAAAGGTTTCTCCAAGTGCAGAAAATGTTCTGCTTCGGAGCGGCTAGTTATGGGGATATCATATATATAGACGAAAACGAAATTCAGTTCCTTTGCAACTTCGTTGATGAAGCGCTGGAATGTCTGTGCTGAGTTTCGTAAAAGGTAAGGCATACGAGTGACCTCGAACAATCCAAAAGGTGTAGTTATAGCCGTTTTGTCAATATCCTAATCTGCCATTGGGATCTGGTGATAAGCTCTTATCAGATCTATTTTGGAAAAAATTTTGCATTCCGCTAGTTGCAATGAAAAATTTTGTATGTTTGGAATGAGATATAACTATCCGAAACAGAAGCAGCATTAAGCTGTCTGTAGTCTTCACAAGGTCGCCAGTCCTTGCCCTTTTTCTGAACCTTTTGTAAAGGTGAGGAAACTGGGGAATTAGAAGGACGACATATATCTAGTTTCACCATATATTCAAATTTGGCATTTGGAACTTTAAGCTTCGTCGGGTCTGAGCGTCTTGGATTAATGGACGGAAGTCTTCCATTTGTCACAAGGTAATGCTTTACGTTGTGCTTAATTGGGAGGCCATAGTTTGGAGCGTCGGTAAGTGATGAAAACTTTTTCAGGAGAGTGCCGCATTGATTGTCGACACTGAAATGTTTAGGAGTAAGCCTTGCCTCCAAAAGGCAAGTTTACATCTACCAGTATGAAAGCATGTGTTAATGAATGCCGAAGTCCAATGATCAGTTCTAACAGCTTAGTACCATATGTGAGAAATTTTGTACCGTTAGCAGTAATTAGCGTTTGAATGGGATCTTTGTTGCCTTGAAGAAAGGTAGAATGGGTAGTACTGAGACTTCAGTACCGCTATCGATTAAAAACTGTAATAAGTTTTAATCGTCCCTAACAAAAAGACGGCGTGAACTTTAGATCCCACTGTTAGTCGTAGTAACAGCGGCACTTAGTAGTTTCACGAGTCGGGAAACTACTTTACGTGCTTTGTTGCCAAATTTGGTGTGATAATAACATATATCTCGTAATCTTTAAGAAGATCGGGGACGACATTTAGCAGAACGCCTGTAACTGTAACTCGCTCTTGAAGTAGAAGGACGACTTCGATATAACCTTAATCTTAACGAGACAGTCAGCTACAGAAGATCGTCAAAGCGTTTGTTGATCTGATGTTCGAGTCGAGCCTCGATATTAGCACGGTCGTTGTCGATATTAGCAAGATCACTTGGCGTTGCCTTGCTTTGGGATGTTGACTGCGAGGTTGCAATAAATCTGCCACCACATATTTACTTCTTTAGAATTTTTTGTGAGCACTTAAACTCGAGTAGCTAAGCAAACGAAAGCGAATCCTGCTCCAAAACACATATAAGAGAAACTGCCAACAAAAAATCCCTTATAATTCAAAAAAAAATTCAAGTCTAGTGAATTAAAGATTCTTAACAAGTTTATTGCACATAAACATTGTTTTTCGTGTATATATACTTCCAAATAAAAATCTAGAATTTAAAGATTTGCTGTTAAAACTTTGGATGCGTAGGCTAACAAGCATTCTGAACGTCTCACATTAGTGATTTCACGTTAAACTGAACCTTATGTATTGATTCACATGGTCGATTAAATTTGGAATACGTTGCGTAAAGCGTTTATCGAAACATTACCATCGGTTGATCAGACTGCGACAATATGTCCAGATATTAGTGGGAATATGTCAACAAATTCATACGCTAATGAAAATAATTGAAATAAAAGAAAACCAACACTACCACGCGAGATCTGAATGAAGAATTTTTTCACGTGGTAAAAGTGTAAATCGAAGCCAACCCCGAGGTCACCGAAGAATTTTTGGAAATTGCTAGTTCCATTACAAATTTGAATCGAAAGTGAAATCTTGTCGACCACCCTGCAATTTCAACAAATTTTCAGGTTCTAAAAAGAATTTTTCAAAAAACGAATAGAATCCTCAGCAACAGCGCAATAAACGAGAGAGGTTTTTTACGACGCCTATTTGTTTGCGACAGCCAAAATCATTTTAATTTTTCAATGGATACAGTTACTGACCTGTCGGTTCTTTCTCAAAACCGTTTTCCTTGTAACAGAAAAAATTATCAGACACGATTAATAGAGGCAAATGGAAAGAAAATTTAACTTTTGATATGTTTTTTTCAAATTATGTAACGCGTCCCACAATTGGTGCTGATTTTTTGTTGAAATTTCCTTTTTTTTGTTGATGTAGCTAATTGAAAACTTCGAGGTCCAGGTACCGAACTTTCAGTATAACTAAACCGAAAGAAAAGTTGATGGCATTTCAGTTAAAATATTTAGCTTAAAGGAAGATGAGATCACTAAATTGCTTAAGAAATTTCCATACGTTAACTCAAAATACGAGATATAATCACGCTGTTACTCATTCGGTTCAACACTATATCGAAACAAATGAAAGATTTCCGTTTTCACGTTTTAGACGTCTCGATCCGTGACGACATAAGGTAGCTCGGGATAAATTATGTATAATGGCCAAATTAATTAATTAATGTCGGCTATCAAAATCTCAACCACCATTTTCCCTTCATATGATCGAAAATGGAGATAAAGATTGGAGACCATGCTGAAACTACCGCCGTCTAAACGCTATTTGTGTCGAATAGATGACCCATATCATATATAAAGGATTTCACAATAAAATATTACTATATTTTCAAAAGTGGACTTGGTACACGACATTCACAAAACTGACATTATTATACACCATTATTATACTCCGTTAGGCCAATTTGTGCACCGAACCAATGCGAATTAATTTCAAAGATTTGTGAACGAGGTTTGTGATGGTCTAACTTTTATTTTCGTATATATTGACGATATCCTATTAGTGAGCAAAATAAAAGAGGATAATCTTGTACATGCACACCAAATCACACCAAATGGAATTAGACCAACGTCGAGTTGCATAACAGCCGTTCAAAATTACCCAACTCCAAAGGACACTTTGTGGGAATGATAAATAATTACAACATATTTATTTCCTAATTAGACAATATTTTGACACCAATCCATTTTCACCTCGTTATGCTTAGGTCCACCAAACAAACAAAGAAAAATACAGAATTTTATTGGCAGGAACGAACGAACAGGAACGAACGTCTATGAATTTTAAATTTAAAAAACTCAAAAATTTGACCAAACTTGGTATATAAGTTCTTAACAAGAATTAAAATAATTCTAAATCA
This sequence comes from Diogma glabrata, assembly GCA_963693315.1. Classification (NCBI taxonomy): domain Eukaryota; kingdom Metazoa; phylum Arthropoda; class Insecta; order Diptera; family Cylindrotomidae; genus Diogma; species Diogma glabrata. The sequence goes on from OY856188.1 coordinate 53,987,285, forward strand.
AAATATCCGGTTCAAAATTTTTTTTCAATTAACTCTATTGAACAATCAAAATCTTAAGAACGAACCGTATATGCGACTATCTAGATCTCTTGCATAATTTGCGAAAATTATGAAATATCAATTATTAATAATTCAGGTTTAACTCCAAACGACAATAATATCAAATATTCATGTTTATAAATCTTTAATTTTTTTGAGTTTCAAAATTCATGTGTGCTGGATATCGTTTGAAATTTTAGAACGGAAACTAAGAAACACAAAAAAAATAAACAGTTTCATAATTTGGTCAGAGCAAAGTTTTTGAAATCCCAAATAAATATATAATAAAAATATAAATGTTTTGCAACAAGTAATTTTAACAGTTAAAAAAATATTATGATTCCGGATACTTGACTCCGAGGCAAATTTTGTGTGATTCTTTGGTAAATATGTTTAAGCTTTCAGTGATTCAACTGCTACAATTTCAGTGTAAACTAGACTAATTACCCGGTTCAACCACAACGTTCAAATTTTCACTTTTCATATTATTATTATTCGATTTCTCTAGCCATCATCAGAAATCTATTAACATTTATTTTAATTATTACATTTCTGATAATTTGTTATGACTTTAATTGAACAATTTTTTTTTTGAGTTGATTAATGAATATTTTGATGTATTTCTTGATTGTTTTTTATTGATTGGCATTTAATTTCAATTATTTGTTTATTTTTTTTTTTTCAAAAAGAAATAATTATGAAAAAATTGTTGATTTTAACAGACAGAACAAAAACCTGCAATTCATCAAATGATTTATTTGCTATATATAATCTCATAAAAATGTTTCGTTAATAATGTAAATAAAAAGTTTGAATCAGATAGAATATATTTACTTAAAAAATTGCAGAGATATGCTTTTAAGTATTTTTTCTTGGTGATGAACATTTTCTCACTGCATACCCGACCACAAACTCTTCCAACCGGATATGTCTATGGAACACCAAAAAACAATCAAAATAAATTAAAATAAAACCGCTTTTATCTCGGAGGGTAACGATGATGGATAAACATAAAAATAAATTTAACACATCGTAGAAATACAATTTTTATTTTATATTTAATCCACTTAAAATAATTTAACATAAGTTAACAAAACTGTGAAATAATAACAGAAAACATTTCATTTCTATCAACAATCATTTATTCGGAATATCTTCAATAATATTTATGTCGTTCCCCTTTAATATTTTTTTATCTTTATATAGATTTTTTTTTCAAAGATACGAGAGTACGATACTAAAAATAATGGTCGCCCCCCAAAACATTGATATGAATGCATTTGAAATAAATGACTTTAGTTAGATGAAGGCATAATTTATTTTTTCTGAAATTAAATTCCAAATTAGACATTCTAAAATTAAACTGAATTTTTTACTTTGTATTTTTATATAAGTTTAGAGACATATATGTGTGATTTTTTATAATTAAAGAGATGAAAAAGAATTATTAGATTTTGTTGACATTTCATTAATTTTTCTATGATAATTAATTTAATTAGAGGGAACGAGAACGAGTTTCTTGAGACAAAGTTTCTGCAAAACATGTGCCTCACATGAGTTGAAACATTTGAAAAAAGTAAAAATTTGGAATAATATCACCCAGGAATTTAAGATAAGGCCTCACATATTACTACGGTTCTTACACAATCTTTCTCAACAATTTATAAGCATCAAAATCATAACAATACATACAACACCGTGTATATCTAAAAATCTAGAATGCAATAGAAAAAAAACTACCTAGGTCAATGCATATTATAATAACACGAATACACAACATTTAATTTTTAAGAATGCAAAAGATGTATGAGAAAAAGAGTGAATAAGAATTGTCATGGCAATAGCATATTTCTGATAAAAGAAATTTATAGTGCAACCTTTCTATAGATATACAGGGTGGCCCAAAATGAACGAAGGGGTTTGAATTGCTTATAACTTCTTTATTATAATTTTTTTTCTTTTCTTTTCAGTATTTTGTAAAGAAGACTCGGGGAATTTAAAATGGAGCAGTACTCAATCGAACAACGTGCCCAAATTGTTGAGCTTTATTTTTCAAAATCAACGATCCATTGTTTTGACTCAGCGTGCATATCGTCGTTATTTTAATGTGCGGGTCTGCCAGCACCAGGAAGGTTCCTTACTGCCCCGTGTTGGCGAAAATTTGCAACCAGACGGTTTATTGTTGACTCTGAGGGTCCAACCCGCACGTTAAAATAACGACGATATGCACGCTGAGTCAAAACAATGGATCGTTGATTTTGAAAAATAAAGCTCAACAATTTGGGTTGATTTTGAAAAATGAAGCTCAACAATTTGGGCACGTTGTTCAATTGAGTACTGCTCCATTTTAAATTCCCCAAGTCTTCTTTACAAAATACTGAAAAGAAAAGAAAAAAAATTATAATAAAGAAGTTATAAGCAATTCAAACCCCTTCGTTCATTTTGAGCCACCCTGTATTAATGTTTTTACCATCATCGCTATGGCATATTGAAATTTTCTACGATCAACGTATAAGTTTCTGAAGCCAAATGGCAAATAAACAAAATTGGTGAGGCGGTTTGAAAAAATATTTTTTTACCGATTCAATATCCGAATAAATCCTACATTCGTTCAGTACTAACAAACAATTTAAGATTCGTTTCATAAATGACATCTGTCTGGTTATGACGTTCCACTGTAACGCATATTTTTATTATTTTTCTTTTGTCGTTGTGAAACGAATATAGTTTTTCTTGTTTTAAACAAAAACCAAAATAAAGTAAATTGATCATGCGCAGAAGCGTTAATGCTGAATTATCAATAGGGTACATATTGAACTCATATTATGAGTTTTGACTGATATTTTTTTTTGATTGGGGCAAAGCATTCCAGTTTGACTGTTTGCACAAACCGATTGACGAGTAAAACGGAAAAGTATATGTTTGAGGCATTATGGATCTGATTTCATCCGAGTACTGCTGGTGACAATATTTATAAAAAACAACGAGATCAGCAACAGTGGGACGATGTTGTAGGAAGTCAAGATTTAACGTTAAATATCGATCCCCAACAATTCGTATATGTTTGTAATATCAATAATTGATTAGATTTTGAAGGACTTTATGTTTCTTTTGTTTGGTACTATTTGGATTTTTCTCTGTCGTGTCATTTTTTTATACATACGGTAGATTTTCCAATGCAAGGATTATGTTTGGTGTTTGATGAAATGTTTAAGCCACAGTGACAGAGATAGATAGAAAGTCTTTTTCTAAATAAAGTCGATGAGTAAAATCACATCGAATTATAAATAAGTTTTAACTTTTCAACCATTAAGGTTTGGCTTTCAAATGATTTAAATTAGCTTTCGGGCATTAAAATTGTGAAATGATGAACTAAACTTTATTTCGTTGAAAAAAAAATCTTAAATCATTGATTCAAAATAGATGTTTTGAAATAAGTTTAAATTATTACCATCTCATCTTTTAATAAAAACAAAAAAAATTTTGATTCATTAATATATATTTCATTCTCTAGTTTGTATTAGTATTTAAATAACAGAGATAAAAAGAATGGCCATAAAAATAACGGATTTACACTAGCGATTGGTTTGATTATTGTTTCTTCGAAAATATAAAAGATTTTGATTTTGTTGTTTTCTTTTGGTAAATATAAATCCTTAAACAACCTTCAATAATTAGAGATTTTCCTGGGATAGAGGCCATCTTCATAGTTTCATTTTTTTTTGTAATCCCTGCAATAAACCGAATAATGGTTTATAACAAGATTGTGTATCGGGTCGTTTCTCTATTTACCGCATTTATCGATATTAAACAACAACGGGTTAATTATAGATCATACTTTTGTATATCTAATAAAAAAATGTTAAATAAAATGTCGAAATTTTGTAAAATCTATTTGGTTTTATATAATCTGAAAAAAAAAAATATACCAACAGTGTTGTGCTAGGATGAACGTAAAACAAGGACAAAACGAAGAAAAAAAGATAAATGAATTTAGTAAAATTATTCTCAATCTTCGTAAAAATATGCAATTCTCTTTTGTGAAATTAACAATTGCTATAGTATTAGATTTTTCTTTTTAAGCAAATGTCCTCGGTATTTCAGTAAAATACTATGTAGTTTTTAAATTTGCTCTTTGATTAAATTTACAATATTTTTGTAAATTTTACAAAATTTTTAACTTTGTTTTAAATTTACAAAGAATTAAATTTACAAAGAATTACAAAGAATTAAATTTAATTTTAAATAGCAGATGTTGAAACATTAACAAAAATATGCTGAAATATTTCAATTGTTTCAACAAATATTTTAATAAGTTTATCTTGATTTGTATTAACTTGTACCTCATAAACCACTTTTTGTTGCGAAACATAATAAAATAAAAATTTTTGAGTAATTAGTAATTGATTTGTGTTTTATTTATTTAACAGTTTTTTTGTACATTTTAGGGAATCTATGAAACATTTAGCTAGTGATTTTTGTAGAATTTACAAAAATTTCATGAATTTCACAAAAATATTTGTCATTTATATAATAGAATTTATGAATCGATCGTTCGATTGTACCATAAGTATTGAATTGTACCTTTTTGTAGTTTTTACAAATTTCTTCTATTTTTAATTAATAATATTTTTAGTGAACTTATCGATCTTAAAAATATTTCTTTGTGCAATTTACAAAACTAGTTTTAAAATTTACTTAGAAATATATTGGTTTCATCTAAAATTGGATTTAGTTGGATTTAGACGGATTAGGAATTAAGAGGAAGAAAAATAAGTCTTTTAAACTTCATTTGAATGGCCACATTTTTTGATAACATTAAAATTTTTAGTTAACATAATATTACTGTTTTTGAAATACTAATAAAATAAACTATTTTTACTTAGCTATATTGTGTAATTATTAATTAATATTTGTTTTTTTATATTAATTTTAAATTAATATTTAATTAAATTTTACTAAATCTGATAAATTTAATTACTGTATTTTGAAGATTTAGCAAAATATTTATAAATCTAAAACTATTGTATTGATAATTTTAGTAATAGAATTTTTTAATCTAACCAACTTTTGTTATATTTTATCAAAAGCTTTTGTAATATTTACAAACAACACTTTTGAAGAATATTGGCTCCATAATTGAATCTGCACAGGAGACTAAATATCGGGGCGTAGTTAATAATAACCCCATCACCCTAGCGTCTTCCAGGTTGAAATATGTACTATTGAACGGTGCCCAGACTTCAGCTTATGAAGGAAATAAAAGAACAAGAGAATTGCCAATTTGTCGGACAGTCAAGTAGTTAATGCGTTAAGCTCAAACACCATCACATCCAAAATTGTTGGTGGCTGTGTGAGCAAGTTAAACAAGATTGTGCATAGTAACAAAGTTACAGTTTAGTGGATACCTGGTTATGCGGGTATCGCAGGTAATGAAGAAGCCAATAAATTGACAAGGCGAGGTGCTTTACCATAACAAAAGCCATCCACGAAAGGAATGAGAAAAGTAATTATGATGGAATGTCTTAAACCCGAACAATACCGCGGGCTTAAAGAGAGCAGTTATGTGCTCTAGGTTGAATTGGAACAACCTGAGAATACTGACAGAGGTGCTTACAGGAGGGAACAGAGTAGAGAGACGAATGTAGAGACCCCAGCCTGTCTTCTCAAAGATTGTGGAGCATTGGGATACAAATTTAATCTTAGTAAATTTACGGTGAAACCGTTTACTAAGAAACAAAAGTCCACCATGAGCCAAATATTCAACAGGAATTCGGCAATTGTAAGCGCACAGCGCAAATTGTATACCACGAGAGTGGGGCCAGTCATCACGTATGACGCATTCGTATATAGTAAAACGCAGATCTACTCCGATAAAAACAGTTTGAGAAGAAAAAGAATCGTCTGTGTCATGCATATATAGAAGGAAATAAGGACATCCATTATACGGTTTGATTAGAGAAGCTGTTAGAATTGATCCTACTACACATTTCGGGCAAGATCATAGTTAGGGAAAGCATTCTAAAACTAAGCGTATAGAAGTTATGGAAAAGGTTAAGATCATCAAAAGAAATCCAGTAAAAATTCCTGGCCTAAATTACTACAAAACAAAATGGCGAAGCAATTCAGATTTGGTAGAAAATACGATCATATGTTGAGCAGTAAGCCGGAATGGAGAAGTGAATCCATTACGAATCACATGAGCAGTTGTGTAATCAAATGGTACGCAGATGGTTACAAAACTAAATTAGATCTCGAAGCACTAATTTGTAATTATCCTCGTGTGTTGCAAACTAAAATCAAAAACCAAGCACCAATTTGTATTTATCCCAGTGTGTAGGGTACAAATTGCCTTGGAATCGTGATCTTTTTGAACTCAGCAAAGTATTCAAGTATCCAAGACAGGATAAGGGACGAAAGTAAGCAGAAATGGTTTGATGTCTATCCCTTAGGATAAGAATTCCTTAGGAACCAAAAAATAAGTTCAGGATTGAGGGCATCAACTTAAGAATATTGAGAGGTTTTTTCATAGATGTTCTCTATGAGAAAATACCTCAAAAATAATAGGCTGGGGAAAATGAACGAATTGAAATTGGGAAAAGGGACACCAGATCGTCTCCTCAAATAATGCGGAGCATTGAATCATAAGAGGAGACATTTGTGGGCATTTTGGTGTGATTGGTATTAATTGAATGCTCTCCATATCCTGAAATGCTTAGAGGTAAGGTTGGCGGGCTGCTCTTGTGTGTGACCACTATATATTCTTATCTAATTTTATCTCATGTGACAGTTAAAGTACACATAATTTATAAATTTTGTAATCCAAAATTTTAGAGCAAAAAAAACTAAAATTAATGAAAAATAAACACAGGCAAACAATGGAAAGCTTAAGAACAGACTAGATTTCTTATAAGCAGATGGATGTTTCTAAATATTAGTACACTGCTTTATGCTGAGGATAAATATTTATGATTTATGCTGAGATAACCTTGGATCGTTGAAATCTAATTTTTGAAGTTATAATGTGGAAAAATTTTATAACTGTTTCGATCATTTTTATAACGGAATTTATTAATTTTACAAATTTTTGTTACATTTTATCACAAGTGTTTGCACTTTTCACATATTTCAATTTTTTTTATATGACAATATTATTAGCTAAATTTGCAGATTTTATAAAAGAAACTGAGTGTTGTAAATTTACAATCTTACATACCCCAAATTTTGTTTTTTATTTTGTTTTGGACCATCCTCTATCTAAATAGCCAAAAAAAATGTTGGGGTCCGTCTGTGTGTGGTGGGTGGGTTAAGTCGTGGATCTTGATGAAACTTTGGCAAATGACCCAGGTTCACTTGAAAATAGAAGATCTCGATTCATTTCAAATTAGGAAAAAATAGCGGGGGTCTCCCGAACACCTCTATGTTTAAATCTTCAATAATTTCTACTCTTCGGCTTATGATCTTATGGGAACTAGGTATATAAGGTTTTAGAACTGTTTCCAATATTTTTTTTTTATTAAGACAGGAAAATTTGAAAACATTTGGTAGATTTTAAAAAACATATAGCGTTGTACATGCATAATTCCAAGGAACAGAGAGAAGTGGGAATGAGAGGAATAAAAAACTTTATGAGCTATGCCTCCTTTGTTAAAAAGAAAACTTCTCTGTCACTCGAGTATATTGTTTCAATAAATTTATTTTGTATTATTAACAATTTTACAGTAAATTTCAACAAATCTCTGATAAATTTATTCCCGAAATTTTGTAGATTTTACAAAACATTTATAAATCCGCAAAAATGTATCAACCATTTGCATTTTATTAAGAGAAATTAGTCAAGTGAATTGTGATCATTGTGAATTAAAACTGTGTGACTTTCCATCACCATTTTTCGGAAGAATCGGATTATGGTTTTTAAAAATAAGGGTCCAACTAAAAAACAAATGACGGTTAATTTGTAGTTTCAACAAGGTTTGAAAATTAAGGTGTGACCTCACTCACTTTCTGAAAACGGTTAAAGATAAAGGTTCATAGGAAGAAATATTTTTTTTATACAGATCCAAATAATGGAATAGTGGTTTTATACTAAAACAAATATGTAAAACCTTCTCTTAAATTTTCCCTAAAAAATAATTATTTGTGACAAAAGAATTCCTTAATTCTCCCAACCTATTTAGCTTCATAAGCTTCTCAAATCAATCGATGAAACGTTTAGTTATAATCAACTTGAACAAAAGTCAATAGATTATAGAAATATTATGAAACGAATCTATTGATATCAACCACAAAATTTTGTCATAAATTTCGTTTCATAGAAAAAAAAATTCCAGTTGACTATTATTTTCACAACCACAATTCCCCTGCTGTGTTTTTATTTTTATTAAATTTTTTGTATACTACATCGTAAATGGCATTCGACTATTAAAAACACAATTTTAGATTTCAAATGATTCAAAAATTGTATTAATATTATTTATTTTAGTTCCTTTTATTAGATTACATATTTTTATGATAGTATAGGGAATAATTTTTAATTCTTAGAATTTTTTAGAAACATTGAAGTGTGTATTTAATAGAAGTATTGACAAAGGCGGGCGTTAACATAATAATATTACAAATTGTAAAAAAAATCAAACAAACATTTTATTATTTTGAATCCTGTGGGGTCTGATGTCTTGGGGATTGGAATTAATAAGTTTTAACTTTTTTTTATTTATTTATTGGCTTCAGCAAAAAACACAATTCATAGAATAAATTATTAAAAACATAATTAAATCTTACCTTGCAAAGTGCAACTCCTGTATCAAGTCTATCCATAAAATTATCAACATTTATCATTAAATCAGGATACATTGTATTTAACCATTCTGCTAAATCCTCTCGCATAGCATATAAATATTCTTCACTTGATTTAAATGGTCGATATGACCGTGCTTCTAATAAAACGGTAGCCATTTTGTTTTTGTTTTTTTTTATTATTAAAAAAATCAAATGTAACAACTTGATATATTCAATATTTAAATCTGAAACAAATAAAAAAAGAATTAACATTAATAATTCCATCAAAATTAACTATTTTGGAAAGTAACAGTTCAAATATGTGCGAAAAAAAATTTCCAAAATATTAAATAACAAATAAAAAACCAATTTGAATATTTAGTTTGATTTGATTTTATCTTTTATATTGTTAGAAAATTGTAGGTGTGTGGCGGTCAAGATTTTTAAGGAATATTTTATATGAAATTTTTAAAGCCAAAGATCAATTTCTCATAATGAATAAATTACTGATTTTTGCCTTCGTTTCATATTTGCCAAGGAATGATTTGAAATTATTTTTGTTGAATTTTTTAAGATATTTGATATATCTGATTTTTAACGATGATTTGTATTGACAGATGGAATTTAAGTTATTTTTTTGCAAACAAGAATACATAAAACAGTCGATAAAAAAATGATTGGTCATAATGAACCATTGTAGGAGTATAGTAGTAAAATAGCTGTCATATCAACAGAATTTAAACCGCAACGCCAACATTTAAAAATTAATCTGGATTTTTTTTAATTAACTTCCCGATATGGAATGTTCTTGTATTTGGGTCGATTTTCGAAAGCAGAATTTTGATATATTCAAATTTTAAGACCTCCTGGAACTGTTTAATCTATTTTTAAAATGGCAAACTGAATATGTGTGTATGTGTTTTATTTGAGTTATTAGGTGTTCACGTATATTTCAGTCTGAATGTAGAGGTAATTCTGTGCCATGCATGATTGCCAATTGCATCGATGGTGGATAATTTTTTCTTATAATCGAACAACCGTCTAGCACGACCACCCGCGCCTTATAAGTGCTTCTCAAAACGCTTCTATAATTAATTATTTCTAAAAGTTTACCAAATGTATTCAGCATGCATAGCGGTCGACACGAACGGAACGAGAGAGTCAGAGATGACAGCAAAAACATATAAATATGGTCCATTTGCAGCACTTCAGGCTACAATAAATTCGCTTGCAGGGTTAAGGCACAAAACAGTATCCAAATCATGATATTGTACACCCTGAAGCCACTGCTTGTGTACTCTAATTTCCGGCGAGGATCATCGTTCTATAAACGGTACCATACGTGTTTCTTTTTCTTTCAGACCTCAAAAACATGAACTATTTGCAGTTACCATTTGGCAGTTCATTACGCTTTGTTTAAAATTCAATTCGAAACTGTTCATAAGGCGGTTTTTCGACAAATTCTCAATTTTAGCAATTGTATAAACAGAAAATCCTCAAAAGCGGGTAGCAAAATCTTTGTAAGTCCTGACGCGCAGACAGCTCTGTTCGTTTGGTTTTGATGTATTTGTTTTGTTCTGTGGGCGAAAGCCGAAAGGCAAGATCATTGTAAGTCCCGACGTGCAGATAACTCTTTGAGTTCTTGACACACCGATATGTGTGTTTCAGTTTTTTATGTCTTTAAGTTAGAACCGCAGTGGGCCAGATGGAGAAGTGGTTAAGACGACAACATCACTTATAATGAAGTTAAGCAACACTGAGGAAGGCTACCACTTAAACGGTTGACCGTTTGGAAACTTCATCAGAAAAAATATGGAATATGATTGAATCACTTTGAAACAAGAATATCTCGTCCACGGTACGCTAGTATACCTTATCCAGCAGTCCTGGAAACTGTCTAGGATTCGGAAATAAAAACAAATACTGGAAGCAAAAACAAAACCGTAAAAATGAAATATCGACCCTTGGCTATCGTAGGGTCGAGTAGGAGTAGGAAACTGAAATGTCAGAACTCTAACAGAACCATCGAGGTTGGCACAAGTAGATAAAGTAAAGGCAAAAGGAAAGTTGGCAGACCACAAGTAACGACTAACTATTTCGAATATTTCTCTAAAAGTAAGAATACTCATATAAAAGGAAATTCGCTATTAATTTGCCAGTTTATTTCAATTCCGGCCTATTAATTCCGGACAGACTTAAAAGCATTTATATATAGCAATAATATTTTAACATTTTTTTTATTTAATTGCACTCAATACTAATAAGTAATACTTGTTTGTCTACATAGAAATTTTTGATTATGTGCAACTTAGTCATAATGTTATATGTAGATAGAATGCAGTTTTGTGCATTTGTAAATAATAAGAATGGTTGGAGGAGAATATTTTCTCGTTTGAATAGATTTTTGTTTGGATGATATTTGGAAGGAGAAATTATTAATTTATGTACAATGAGAAGAATAGTAGAAAAAGAAACAAAAAACTGAAAAATCTTACTATATGTACTTGACCATTTTTATTTTGGTCGGGCGATTACATAAAATTAAATCAAAAAAATTAATATTACATTTTACTTTGTTGTGAATTGTGAACAAAAAAAAAGAAGTATATTTATAATAGTTTATTTTATAAGTAGGTAAATTTGAATCAAAAGAAAATTTTGTAAATAGAATTAAATATTAAAAATGGTGTAATTTTTGATAAAAGTTTTTTTTTTACTTTTAAGCGTGGAAATATAAATTTAATTTTTATAAATTGTTGTATCAAGTTTCATTTGTGCTGTTCTAAAAAAAAAAGAAATTCAAAATGATTAAAGAATATTTTACAGTTATCGTGCATTAGAATATTAGTTATTTTTTGCTTAAAAAAACAATACAAGCTGAAATAATTCTGGAAGTCATTGGACTTATAAGTTATGGTTCAAACAACACAAAATGCTGATAAGTAATCCAGATGCATTGTATTTGGGTGTTAAAATTGTTGATGTTTATTTGATAATAGAAAACCATTACAAAAGACACGTTGCAATTATTGTGAGCCTTGGCATTATTTACAGTTAGCAAAGTTGATGAAAAGAATTCCACCTCTTATCACTGATTGATGTGACTTATAAAGAAAATCAACTGATTCTTATGGAGAAGCAAATAATTTACCTGGGTTTAACATGGACCATCGTGGATAGTAGTTAATGTAAGCTTTTGATTTATTTTATATAATATATTTTTTGTTTTTGTTCTTGCATAGTTTGTTATCCTAAATTGTTTTTCTATGTTAGTTGAATTTTGTTTAAATCGCCTTTGTGCGACAGATTTTTAATATATATATTTGTGATAAAATATGAGATTCCCTTGATATATTTTGTGATAAAATAAGAAATTCTCTTCGTCAGGATTAACGTATATTTCCTATAATAGTCCAATTCGCTACACACCCATGACGTGGAAGAAAACGGTGCTAGCCGGAGCAAAACAAATTGGCAAGACATGGGGTGAACTGAAAAAAATCGCCCCCAATAGAGTTAGACGGTCCGGTCCAGTCTAGTAGACGCCATACGCAAAAAAGTTAGAACCGCAAATGCAGGAAAGGTCCTGCAGACGTATTACTAACGGGGTTTGCGATTCCGCGTACTTTAGTTGAGTGGAAACTTTTGACTGGTGCGAGAGAGTCGGGAGTGGTAAAGTGACATGACCCGGATCTTGTTGCTCCCTGCTGGTTTACCATCTAGGTCATCCTTTCATGGTTATTTCACCGTTCCCGGGTTCTCAAAATGATAGGCTCATGTAATCTTACTGGACATGGTCTTCAACAACTTCTATTCGCCGGAGCGTAACCGGTTAGAGGATACGAAAAGTGCAGACCAGTGAACGATAACAGGGACAAGGATCGCCTGTCGTTCGAAACGTGTTGAATCTCTACACCTACACCAATCTCTGAGTCTTAATACAGGGTGTTACGGTACGGTAAGAAGGAAAATGCTGGCCCTGGACTTTCTGAGCCATAACTAGGCCACCCCTGTCTTCTGGTCATCCATCAACTTAAGTGAAGCAACCTTCCAAACAGCCCCTTCGTTCATTATATGTTATAGTTAAATTAAGGCTTTCAATTTTGTTGTTGTCAGGCATTAGGTCGCTTATTCTGCGGCCACCTATCCCAATGTTAAGATTTTTTTTATTTTGGGTATATATTTTTGGCTCCTTATGTTTTGGTTTTATTTTGTTTTTTATGATTTTTTGTTTTTAGTAATATCACTTGTTACTACAGTTTTGTCTGGCCCGGCTAGCTCAGTCGGTACAGCCTTAGAGTCTGAGTTTGGGTTCGAGCGTTTGAGTTAGAGTTTGGGTTCGACCCCGGTTCCCATTTAGTTTTTTTATTCTCAGGACGAATGTAGTCAGCCAAACCTCCTCCTTTCGTCCTGTCCTGTAATGGGCGTCAATACCTGCAATGATCGTCCATAACCTATACCCATTTTCAAAAATTTCTCATCCCGCCTTCATACTAAATTTTCCATCTTTCAAGTACATTTATTATTCAAAACCTCCATCTATGTGAGTAGTTTTGTTAGAAAAATTGTCACATGTCTTTTTTGCATACCATAAATAATAAAAACAAATGGAACCAAAAGATTTTTTCGTGGGAATAAATTTTTGCGGCACGGGTTTCATTTTTTTTTTTTTGATAGTTTTAGTTATTTGGGTTTTCAAGAATTGGTAGTGAACGATCGGAAAAGTTTGTGCGCAGAAATGAATTGTTTAATTGTTAAATTGTTTTTTGGGTTAATTTATTGTGCAATGAATATCTGAAAAAAATCGACCGTCAATAACAACTAAAGATATCACAAAAATCGACTGCCGAAGCCAACCACATTTTATATGGATCTGAGATCGATTCATCTAGCTTGGTGAAGTAAAGTACAGAGTCAACAAATAAAAACAAGATTTTACCAAATTAAACATACCGGCAAATACTATCAAGAATTCATTTCGAGAATTTTGAAATAATCTTTTGGGAGTCTTTTGGGTTAAACAAACCAAATAAGGTAACATCATTTATTTATTTTTTTTTTTCGGTGTAATTATGTTTTTTGTATAAATTCGAAGATAGTATGAATTACTAACGTAAAATGAAGAATTAAATTAACTATTATTTAGGGAGGGTTGTAGCAAGGCAGATCATCCATCCATCGAACCTGGGTGTTGTTTGAGGCACGCGCGGTGTCGTGAGGGTCATTCATTCTATGGTTATTATGTTTTTATAAAATTTCTTTTTACAAGGGCGGACGATAGAACCCGGCCACGAAATGAGTTAGCGTAGGGTGACATCACGCGCTCGACCAACTGGAGGACCTGCATTGACCACCAGACCTCATATTACAAGATGGAGCCCAACTTAGTATTTCAGTTTTTCATGTTCCAATTTTTTTGGAATTTTCTGTGTGCCCAAGGCAACGTCGAAACTAACCGGATGGCATAATATGATGATTTTCCCTGAAGGGCTCTGATCGGTAAAGTAATGCTAAACTTTGAGCCACGTCCGCCATCAAAGAAATTGTTCACATTCCGGTTAAGACAAAGGAGCAGTAGATTAGGAGCACTAGAGCACTAGAGACCAATTTCCTTTTGGCAATTTTTAGTATCCGAGTAGTTAACACTGCTCGTAAGATGCCTGTTCTGAGCTGCAAAATCGGGTTCAAATAAAACTAATTTAAATTGTTCTTTACATGTTTTGTAAACGAGCTTGTAAGTGAGCTTTTTCTCTAAATTTAAATTTCAACTCGGTTTGGTCGACATCATTTTTACAAAATCTTCTAAAGCAGCAATGAGCAAGCTGTAGCAAATACATCTGTTCTAACAAAATCTAATTCATTCGAACTGGGTCCCACATTTCGCTGCAATACGGCTGGTTTACGGTTTCTAAAATTGGAAAAGTGGCTGAGAACGTACTGCCTTGCGAAGTAGCTTCTGTAATCTTGGCTTGCTCAACCACAGCGCGTATACGCAAGGTATTGAAGTAAAGATAATTGTTACTTTTCAACCAACATATCGAGAAGTTCTCTGTGTGACTCACAATCTTAACCCTCTACTTTTATTTTTTTCAGGGTATGTTAGCACTTAGCTCTATTATGTTAGCATAATTTTTATGCTTTATTCAGCCTTCAAACGACTTTACAACCTTTGATTTAAGATTTAAAACAAAACAAAAAAATAGCTAATCCGTTAATTAAGAAACAAAAAGAAATAATCTCTACGGTAATTAAAAAAAATTTAAGGCACCACGAATTTCTGTAAGATTACCTTGCCAAAAATCTAAATTGAATGAAGTAATTAAATTTTGTAATATATGTAGAGTGTTAATCGATTTTGCCATATTTATTTATTCGTTCAAACGAAAAGTTCAATCTCCACCCAAATGACTTGCATTAAGTATATTCTTTCAATTTTATTTTGTAATAAATATTTTATTACATATAACTTCACTGTCGTGGATCAACAAGTAAGAAATTAATTTATATTTAATTTAAAGCAGAAAATTGAAGTATGAGTTATTATTTTTTGAAAAGTTGGTTCATAATAATCGAGCTTAAATGTAGGACCATCTAAGGAATTTGATTACCACAATAGCAAGAACTTATCAAGTAACTCTCAAGTAACATTAATTTTCATATTTTAATTATCCTAATAGTGTTTAGTAATGAAAGATTTTAATTTCACACTAAATTTATCAATTCTTTTTAATAGTGATAAATCAGACAGTTTATTTGTTGTGAGATTAATTTCATTTTTTATTGATTTAAATGACTCGTAAAGTATTAAGATTTTTTTTCCTCGGTTATTGTGGGTAATTTAATTTCAGATTAATTACTGGATTAAATACGGCAACAACGTTCGTTTTTTTTTTAATTCTAATGTTTTTTTGTGTTTGTTATTTTGTGATTTGAAATGGAAAATAACCTTGATTTTTGTTTTGGAATCCGATTATTAAATTTATTGAGTGTTGATTAAATTATTTTAAATCTGAAGATTAAAGAGATTTCGGAACAAAGTTTTTTAATTTTTTTTTACTTGACATAAAAAATTATCAAATTCCAATGAGTTTTTTTTTAAGTTTCAAGAGTAATAGTTATATGAAGACAAAGTATGATATAATAATTTTATTATTATTTTCAGACAGATGAGTAAGCATTTATGTCATCACTACCACCAGTATAACAGACAAAGGGTCTAAATTTATAACCATAAATTGGAGAGGATGCAGAAGATTTGCTACGT
This sequence comes from Diogma glabrata, assembly GCA_963693315.1. Lineage (NCBI taxonomy): Eukaryota > Metazoa > Arthropoda > Insecta > Diptera > Cylindrotomidae > Diogma > Diogma glabrata. Next base: position 54,003,366 of record OY856188.1, read on the forward strand.
ATATTCAATTGTATCCTCCTTTTTCTGTTGTTTCGCTTCAGCTGGCACCGTTTTCTTCCAACTCATAGTCTGAGAAAATATTGCTGAGAAAAGCCAAAGAACAAAATGAACACCTACTGGCTTTCGCTTCCAGGAACGTGAATAATAGACAAGCTTCTCGTGAAACACTCTAGATCACACTAAAAGTCTTTTCAAATTTGGTAGCCAAACGTTTCATTTGAACATGGATCAAAATCAAAATCACAAGAAAAACGGAACTTCTTAGTTACCATAAGTGTAAGACAAAGAATGTTGAATCCTCGTTCGTATTTTGCAACTGAACAGTGAAGGCATAAGCAAATCGAAAACCGAGCACTGTTAACGAATGCTTAAAGATTTCGAAATCGGCATTATAGTACTTTAGGAAACACATGCAACAGGTGAGGCGCAACTTATCTCTAGAGAAAACACAGTTGACTACAAATTAATCAATGCTATTTACCATCGCGCATATGGAGCTGCCACTTAATTAAATCACAAACTGCCACTCATATACTTACACAGACGGACAACGATATACCTATCTTACGGTCGATGATTGTTTCGGGATACATGACCCTAAGCACACACCGGGCTGAGTAAGTCAATAGTAACAACATGTTCATGCGCATATGATGCGAATGATATGAAAACCTTTACGTCTGCTATATGGCGAAATTATTACAATCCTGGCCTATATTTTTACACAAAAAAACAACGTCACCCTATTCAAATGTTTAGGGTTGTCTTAAAAGGTTAAAAGAACTGTTGAAATCTGCCAGCGATGCTGAAGGTGAGGACTCAAAACCGACTTGTTAACTCTATTCCGATTTTGGACTCCTTACGGGTCGAAGTTGAATGTAGTAATTCGCTGGATCCAACCCATTCCTAAATATTACGATAGGTTCGTTGGATCTATCAGAAAATAGAAATGCATTCCAAGATGTTTCCGTAAAGAAGATATTCCTGGCTGGAGTAGAGAAAGCTATATATTACATGAAGTGAACCTTAATATTGGTGAATCTGACATACCTGATAACTTGTTTTAATTGCTGGATGTGTTGATAAAACAAAAGTTGACGAAAACAGCAGAAAAAATTGACTTTTCATATTTATGCATGACAGTTTGTAGTCTACTCGGGAAGCTGATGTCGGCAACTCAATTTGACACGCTAACGTTGAAATAAATCTAAAGGTTTTCTATTGATATATACAGAAAAACGCTTATACAGAAAAACCATTAAATATAAATTACGAGAAGTGAAACAAAATCGTCTTCATCGAAGTATGCGGACTGTTTTACTATTCAAGAGCTATAAACAGCACAGTCGCAAGCAGACAGCTGGACTCAACGGAATTTTTCAAGAATTTCTTAAAAATGAAAGGAAAATTTAACAAAATGATTTGCTAATTTTTTCTCGAATATCCTAATCCAAGATAGTTTAAAACTACATAAGTGTCAAGGATACTAAAACCAGGTAAACCAAACAATACACCAGAATGCTATCACTTGATCGACCTCCTAAATGCCTGCTCTAAATTGCATCGCACCCATCTTGAACCTCCAAATCCAATCGAAGAAGCTGGTGTACGTCTCAATCGCAGTTGCACTAATCAACTGCTCGGTTTATCATCCTATATTCAAGCATCATGCTATTGGTGCTATTGGCAACAATTTAAAACAGTAGCAGTATTCATCGATCTCACTACAGCATGTGACAGTCTGGCGTTGGGGTACACGCTGTTTAAGCAACTGTTGTAGTAGGTCCAAAAGGCTTAATAATAGTTTGATTTACGGTGCCGTCCTCGGTCACTACTTTGTAGTTTGTAGTTATACATTTCCATGACATTCCTGTTACAACATTGTGGAAATTTGGTTATGCCGATTAATAGTTACTAGCTGTGACATGAGAGTCTTGGATGATTTTCTTTCAGCTGAACACAGAGGTCAACTATTAGCTTGTTTAAATCGCAGTAGATCTGGAAAACTTCGACCAACTGAGAACTGGCTTATGTACCGCGACTTACTCCGCAGTGGGAAGACTATACCTTAATGAAACCTTGTTAAAATAAATGTGCAACTAAAATGAACGACGGACTATTTCGAACTTTAATCTAAAATAAGAATATTCATGTTTAAAGAAATCCGTTAATAATTTGTCAATTTGTTGTCGGTTGCGGCCTTTAAACTAAAATAATTCATTTCAACAAACATAAAATGTGTGCAACGGTTCAATCCACCAATGTTTTACATTTTGTCAGTAAATTGCTTTGTTGCATCACGACACAAAATTAATTAATAATACAAGTTTCTGTCTAGACATAAATGATGAAATTTTTTTGTTTTGTCTAAAGCTTAGTCATAACTCATAGTATTATATGTAGATATAAAACAGTTGTTTTAAGTCTGTAGTTGTAGAGAAATTGTTTATTGAGATGATATATGGAAATGGTTGACTTGCATTTTTTTATTGAGAGATATGGGGAAAATTTTAATTGGTGTGCGATGAAAAGTATTATTAAAAAGAAACAAGAGATGGAGAATCTTACTATATATACGATCATTGTTCCATAGGGTGGATTATGTAATTTAAATTCAAGATTTAATAATCAGTAGTGTTATTGTGCAACAATGGTTTTAATATAAATTGTTTTAACTATTTATTTGTTGAATATAAAATTGTAAAATTAATTTATGTTTTTTAAGCTAGTTAAGTTTTTTGTGTATTATAACTGGTAAAAGTTATTAAAATCAAACAAATGAAAATACAAATATTAAAATTAAGTTTTTTATTTATTACAAATAACATTATTTTTATGGTATTTCTTTATATGAGCGTGTTTGTTTTGGAAAACGACTTCGAAGAAAGCGAAACCGTTGTTTCACCATACTTTGTGAAAGACAATTAACTTGATGATGGCTGAAAAAAAATAATTACTATATAAGGATATTTTTTTTTATACAGAAGACAAATTCGGTTGCTATATCCCATGGAATTGGGGGATAAATTTCATTTGGTATTAGTTACCTCAATACATGAAGATGAAAAATTTAATATTGGTGGATTTAAGGGACAAGAAACGAAGGAACAATGGCTGATCATTTTGACTATATAAAATTTGGAATATTGGTGAACTAACAATTTATACTTATCATCCATCATGCAACATACATTACTGTATGCTTTTTTATTATATTTATTAATTATTTAAATTACATAATTCTTGTTTGTGATTTTTCTTGTTTTTTTATATTAAAAGATTTCCTAGTCAGGACTCTTTTAATTGTATATGAAAGTCCAATCGCTTCAACCTACTAAAAGATAAAGCGGACAAATTTAAAAATACAAACAATAGTAACTACACGGATATATCACAACCACAGAACAGAAACTCTCAGCGTGAATAACCAACGCTATGTACATTCTGTCAGCGAATTGATTCAAGAAAGAATGTAGGCCAAGACAAACCACCTGCATCTAATGCCACCAGAGGAAATACTTTTCACGAATTTGCCCGAATAATCAAAAACGTAATTCAAGTAATTAGTTTAGCCGTAACAATCAAAATCTAAACTTCACTAATACGTTCAAGACACAATTATCAGTACCAAAATGTTCTACCAAATACGACAAAAAATTTCAAGACTACAACCATATTACAAGACACGCAAGATGAACAATCCGACTTGTAAACATTTCCAAAGACGACGACCCAAATTGTACAATACACACTCACTATCCCAATGCGGTAATAGCGATGTCACATTCACAAGGTTTCGGTACATCAGCTAGTTCACCTTCTCCCCCTGCGTCAGACAATATTATATTACATATCTAGAGTTGTAAATAGCATTTTACATGCGAGTGAAAATATTGCGCACGAGACGCGTAGCGTCGAGTTCAGTATCATCATGAGCATGGAAAATGCTTTACAACTCGAGATTTGTTATATACTTTTTCTACGACTTTGTTTTAACGCCCAAACGCATATAATTACTTGAAAAAATGAACTACTACTTATAAATTAAATGCAAATAGTTTACAAATTGTGGTAGGCTTTGCATTATTTTGTGTCAAAATGAATTGAAATATTTAATTTTTAAAAATCAAATTTTTCTTTAAATAAAAATTTTTCTTTTTATTAAAAGCGTGCGGTAATTTATATATGAAAATCCATTACCGCACGCTTTTTTTTACTTACCGCACGCTATTTGAAATAATCAATGTACATGTCATGGATAGTGTGATGTAATTTATAATTTACTGTGATAGGAGTAGAAAAACAATATTAAAAGACTGCATAGACAAACCGACTATCCAATTACTTACCCAAAAAAAGGAGCGAAAATTTCCACGACGAAAACTAGATAAACACGAAAATATTTTACAGAGAATAGAATATCTCAACTTTTTTGTATGCCAGAAAAGGGCAAAGGTGTTTTGCAAGCGCTCGAAACCTCCCTAAAGATTTCTACACGACGCCAACCAGAAAATAAAAAACGAAGCAAATTTAAATTATAGCGATGTGCTAGTGGACTAGAATTTCGAAGTGAACGTCAAGCTAAACAAGCTAAAGAATGACAAAACACCAGGTATCGATGGAATCGCCACACAACTTGTTCAACATAAAAATGGTTTTCACCATGAATCAATAATAAATAGAAGAGAAAGAGAAAAAAAAGAGAGACAGAGAGAGAAGCGAATATATGACATAGAGTTAAATTTTATATATTTATTTAAATTTTTTCATATTTTATATTTATTTTTATTTTAAATTTATATAAATTTTATCTAAACTTATATTTCATCTTTATTTAGGAATTATATTTATTTGTATTTTAATTTTGTTCATATTTTATATTCCTTTTTTATATTTATTGATATTTGTTACGAAGCTATTTTCCCCGTAATCAACGCGATCAATACAACTTATCGTCTTTTTATTCATATGTTTACAACCCTGTTTGCAATGATATTTTTTTTCGGTTGCTGTCAAAATGATATATTGTTGATTCATAAGTTTTTTTTATATATAATTGAACATTTGGTAATTGCAAGTCAGTACGGTGAATATAATATAACCAATTACGGTATTAATTTATTTCCAATTTTTTTTTTATTTAAAAAGGAAAATGGATAAAAGTGGTATGATATTCAAAATTTATTTTAAATATATTAGTTTATGTCATTAAATAATTAATAAAATTTGATTTAATTGGTCGAATATGTTAGAAAGTTTTAGTTAATTTAAATATGGGATCGTTCTAAAATAAAATAAAAATAAATAAAACAGAAAAAGAAAATGTAGCATGTTTGTTTTGTTTCTCGGTTGTTAAATTAAGGAAAAGACGGCTGATTCAATTCGTCTGTAATTGGTAAATATAACTGTTAACTCAATGAATTGAAGTTTCCGAAATGATTTCCCAAAGCGATAAGTTATTTAAGTAATTAATTAATTGATTTCTAGCATGGAAATTTTATTTTTACATAAACTTGTTGAGTTAATAAATAAATGTGAAAGGTAATTACGGTAGTTTTTAATTTTCTATGTAAATGGACAAAGAAACAAAATAAACAAAGAAAATGCGTGTCTGAGATAAACTGTTAATTATTCATATTTTATAATACTATTGTTGTGGGCGAGCTCCTTTTCTACTATTTGTCGATTAGTGGATAAATAGGTGTGGTGAGATGGACTGGGTTAAAAAAATTAAATTTGACTCTTCTGGGTGTATGATATGTGGAATTAAAAGTTACCAGATAAAGACTGTAAATAATGGAAGTTGTTGTAAACAACTTCGCGATCTACGATAACATCAAATAATCATTTATAAATTAAACCTGTTGGTAACTGTCAAGTAAATTTCGTTACTAAAAATCTGGTCAACAAGTATGGAATTAACGAAAAATTGAGTATTACATATAACGGCATTGATCAATTGATGAATCGTCAATATTTATGTCCTTATTAATCACAATCTGATATGTTGAAATGAAATAGGAAATTTAGAAAAAAAAGGAAAATATGGTAGAAGAAGAACTGAAATTGGTTGTCTATGTGCAACAATCGCCGGCACAGAGGCGCAATTTATTATTGTTACTGTGTTACTTGGATGTATATTGTATACTTAGTTAGTATGATATGCTGATTTAAGGTAACATGATGGGTTTGCTCCTGAAAAATCTAAAATTTGTTAAATTTAATAATTGTAGTTATATTGTTGTGTTTTATGGTCTTTTGTCTTTGCTTATTGCTTATTTCATTCCGTTTACACAGTCTCATTTTCGTGCATATCTGATTATTTGTACTGAACTAAGCCAATTATTTCTCGGACACGCATGGCTGAAGCTCGCTGGAACAAAAACATCGCTAGGCACGCAGTCCGCCGATTGATTTCTGTTAGTGACTCACTAGCTAAATTTTTTATTTATTTAAATTTTTTTAAGTTTTAAGCGGCAGTAGAGGTAAATTTTACAGATATTTGTCGAAAATAGTACCAACTTTTTATTCCTTATTTCCGGTACAGGACTTATTTCCAGAACATTTAAATTCGTCAAACAATAATGATGGAAATTCAATCAGCAAAAGAAATGAGCATTAAAAAGAACTTAAATTTAAGAATTCAACTTCAACTAGCATAATGAGTACTGGTAATACTTATTCAAAGATATTCCACTCTAAAGATTATTAAATTTCAATATTAAAATATGAAGGGACTGAAATCTCACAGCTCTGACATATCAAGACTTCGGTCTGAATTAAGGATTTTGATATAGTTTTCGGCATAAAACATTTATAAACCATGTTTTTAGTCTTGGGCAGCGATGTATATCAAGCATAACTCTTTGTTAAAGTACAAGTATTGTTTATCTCTGTTTAGAAATTTATAACAAAACTAATACGAAACATCAATACGTTGGCGGAAACTTATAACAGATCATAAATTAACATAATTTAGTGAAAAGATGATACACTCAACAAACTACTCAAAAACCTCTCCATTTAGCGTTTCGAGAAAATATTACAAAATCACAAATTCATATTTCTTTCAAAATTCCAAAAATATTGTTAAATTAAATAAAATCAAACTTTTTTCAAAATTCCAAAAATTAGAATAAAATCAAATATTTAAACTTTTTCTAAATTCCAAAAATACTCCAAAAATTCTTAAAAATTCAAACTTTTTCCAACATTCTAAAAATATTGTAAAAATTATTACAAAATCAAAAATTTTTCCAAAATTTTAAAAATTTAATAAAATCAAAAATTTTTCAAAATTCTAAAAATATTCCAAAAATTCTTACAAAATCAAAAGTTAAAACTTTTTCCAAAATTCTAAAAATATTGCAAAAATTATTACAAAATCAAAATTACAAACTTTTTTCAAAATTCCAAAAATATTTCAAAAACTATAACAAATTCAAAAATTTCCATGTCCAATTTCATTTTCAATTACATTTACGTCATAAAAACAGCTACATTTTTTTTCCAAAAAATTGGCTAAAAAAATATATGAACTCATTTTTTGGCACACTTGACATTATTTTTTTGATAAACTTATAATGCCATAATTCTCTATAATAATAATAAAATTTCATGTCATACAAACTATTAATTTTATTTTTTTCTAAAAAAATAGGGTAAAAAAATAAACAAACTTTCTTTTGACACACTTGACAACAGTTTTTTGACAAACTTATAATGCCATAATTCTCAATAATAATAATAAAATTTCATTTCAAACAAATAATCAATTTTATTTTTTTCCAAAAAATTGGGTAAAAAAATAAATAAAAACTTTCTTTTGACACACTTGACAACATTTTTTTGACAAACTTATAATGCAATAAGCTAGTTTTTGATCTCACATACCAATACACCATCAAGATTTCTCCAAATTTAATGTTCCTACTCGTAATCACTTAAAATTAACGTTTTTTAAGCAAAAAATATGAAAATTTGCTATTTTTGACACACATAATGATTTTTTTGACACACTTCCGGTACAGTTATCGAACACAGCGTCCTTTCGGACCTGTCCCTTGAGTATACCTATTGTTAGAAAAAGAATTTTTGAAATCCCTCCAGCGGTTTTCCCTGTAGCGTAGGTAAAGACGGACGGCCGGCAGACACACACATTTTTTTTTTAGAATCAGTAGGTACTAAAACGTCGAGAAATGCCAAAACATATGGGGGTAAGAATTTCACTTGTGGCTCATGAATGTAATACTTAGGTCTTTCAGACCGAAGTAATATACTTCTACGATTCTTACAGAATCGTTTAATTTGCCAACATGTAACAATATTAATATCATGATAAACTACAACATTTCTTTCAAACTAGAACCTCTACCTTCTCCCTGAAATTTTATTATATTATTAATGCTTTTGTTATATATGTATTTATTTTGCTCACCAAAAACACAAATGCCGATTGATTAATTCAATCTTATTACGATCCCATTTAAATAAAATATTTGGTAATTGTAATTAAAATCTTAAATTGAGCTATAAATTTTATATTTAATTTCTTTTCTAAAGCAATCAATTTATAATTATTATCAATTAATTAATTTATATTTAACTTCTGTTAAATTATAAATATTTATTTTTTTATACGACAATATAATATCGTAACCACCAATTATGGATTAATGAATGACCGAACGATTCGATTAATTAAATTAAAAATGAATTAATTTATTATATTTTCGTGAGAAGAAAAGAATTCCTTCGATTGTTGTATCTTGCTCAAATTTTTTTTTGGGGTAAATGTGATGAAATAAAGTTTTGGCGTTCTATTTACCTAAAATAATTTTTTTGGTTTTTTGTTCATATCTATTTTTTCAGCTGAAGAATGCGCGAATAAAATTAAATGCATGTTTAACTAAACAAAAAACAAAGTGAAGGCTTTAAGAGATTAGAAAAGAATTAAGCAATAAATGTAACATATCGAAGTGGAATTTGTATTTTGTTTTAAAATTGTTGAATTAGTTAACAAAACTGCGTTTGTTTTATGGATCAGGTAAAATGTTAGTCGCCGAAGGTCGGTTAGACGGTTTGTAAGCTTCCGTATGTGACCCAACGCTAACCATGTTTATTTGCTACAGTAAAAAAATAATTTCTTAATTGAACTCGTATTACGTTCAAAATTTACTTTTCCCATTATAACAAGTTACAACATTTTTATGTTAATTGAAATATTTATTCTGTAATGAAATTCAAACATTAGGCATTCTCAAAATTAAACACTTCGACAATTTTATTCATTTCATTCCTAATTGAATTCAAATATTTATGTTGCCTGAAATTGTTTAAATAAATATTTTAATTCAATACGCGAGACTGTCACATATTATTGTACAGCTGTACACAAAACAATTGCAACATAAAAAATTGTATAAAACTATTTTTTTGTTTGTTTGTTGTTGTTTTATATTCAAATAATCATATTGATTAGCATTTTAAAGCATTTCATTATAATTATTATAGTTTTAATTTTGATTATAATTTTAATTCACTCACGACCGTGTAACAACTATTGTATGTGATATGGTTTTCAACAATTGCTAAGTAATCGGATTTTTTTTTCTTTTTGTTAAAGAAAACATGTAAAAATTAAATCAAATATGTAAGCAGTGATATGTATATTAATGGTAAAATTTGGTAAATGGTTTTAAAATATTCGTAAGTCATGTGGTTTAATGATAACAAATATGAGATGATTATCCAGTCAGTCATTAGCTGAAGTTCAACCAATTTTAAATTTACCCAACTTACTCTCTAAGTAACAAAACAATATTTTTTAATGTTTTTTTTATGTTTATAAAAAGTTTTTTGAAATATGTAAGTACATACAAACTAAAAATTTTCTATCGATATGAAAAATAAAATAAATAAATGTCACGTTCTATTTGTTCCAATATGACTCATGAAACGTAATTTGTTGGTGCTATAAAATTTTATTATCAATAAAGTTTAAAGTTGGTAATCGATTGATTTTGAAAATAATAATCATTAATAAAAAAAAAATTCTGTTGAAATTTTATAAAATTAATTATTATTCTTTATTATAAATTACAAACATAAAAAATGTTAGAAATGTTATTTGAATAATATTATTTATTTATTTCTGGGTTGTTAAGTAAGACATAATGCTAAATGTATAAAGTCATTGTAACGAATATTTTGATTTAGTTGTTTTATGCTTTACAAGTTAATAAAAATTTGAAAGCTGTTAAATGTTTTTTATTGTTAAATTGTTTAAATTTGATTGTTTTGAAGTTTAAGTTAATATCACTCCAGGCTTTGATTATGCATACACTATTTGATGTTTGTTTTTTATTAATATTACAATACGGCTACATGATCATGCTACCAAATTTTGACATATTTTGTTGCTATTTGCGATTAACAAGATCAAAAATGAAAGGACAAATAAGTTTTCAAACAGTAACACTTACATATTACAGATACACAGTATTTATTATAAATGTAGTAGGAAGATGTGCGAACCAAATACGAATCTGATGTGTGAATTTAATTCATGAAGAAAAAAATGTTTGTCCTAAACAGATTTTTTATTTAGTTTTTGATGTGTTTCAAATGTTTTTATTTATTTTTTTATTAATTTTTTTACCATTGAATGTTTTAGCATCAATTTATTATTCGACTTCCATTTTAATTATTATATTTTTGTTTTACTAAATTACTAATTTTTTTCTATTCTTTAATTTTTAATGATTAAATTCTTTCATTTTGTTCTTAACAAAAGTATTTAAAAAATCAATTAATATACCAATTATTAGAATAACAAAAATTTAAGATTAAGATTTGATATATATATATATATATATATATATATATATATATATATATATATATATATATATATATATATATATATATATATATATATATATATATATATATATATATATATATATATATATATATATATATATATATATATTCAAATTTGAACGAAATTATTTCGTGAGAAATTGAGAAAGCATTTAGTTAAAAATTTTAAATATTTTGCTGCAACTGTTATAAAATGTTCATCAAATTATACTTATAAATTGATGTACATTATTGGAATTTTATCAAGTTTTTTGGTTTAAAACTAATAGTATATAAAGTATATAAACTGTTCTACGTTTATCGTACATTTTTGGTTTCATGATTCCTAGATATTGAGAACAACTCTATGCATCAAGTATATGTACTTAAACAATCATATAAAACATTGAACTTGTATATTATTAGTTTTTAATTTCTTAAATTGTTGTTTGATTGAAGGTTGTATTTTATGTAATTTAATTCATCTAATAACTTTTCTTGTATTACAATTACAAAAAAATACAGTTAACTACAGATTTCCACATAATCAAAAATATATTTTGGTCCCTGAAGCCGGATATTTTTCATATAAAATGTTATGTGTAGTACTAGTAGGAATTACAATATGTGTCACAACACATAAAACTATTTAAGGCCTAGGTCCCACAACAACGTACGTTCTAACGTTAATAAGCGCATTTTTTTTTGTTTTTTTCTATTTTTTTTATTTATATTTATAAGGAACTCACTAACCAATAAATATAAGATATGACATAGGGCAACAATTCAATCATAGGATGGAAAAAATAAAACTAAAATAAGAGGTAAAAAGACTATCCGTTTTGAAATATTTGCGGAAACAAAACTAAAATTGGGATACCAATAATCCTGGTGCTAGTGGCATATTCCTTGATTTTGTTTTTTATTAAGTTCAGATTAGTATTAAATAAATTGTTGTTTAATTGAACATTTCTTTAACAATTTCTTTTATATTATAATTTTAAAAAAACAGTTGACCACAGATTTCCATGTAATCAAAAATATATTTTGGTCTTTCGAGCCGGATATTTTTTTAAAAAAATGGATAATTAGACAATAAATGCCAATAATTCATTATATGACGGAGGAAACACAAATAAAATAAGAGGTAGTGAGCAATTCTTTCTAAATATTTGCCGGGACTAAACTAAAATTGGGATACCAATAATCTTAGTGCTAGTGAAATATTCCTTGATTCCGTGAAACACTCACAGTCTACTCACATATTAAAACCAATATATAGTTATATGAAGACTCGTTTTTTCGAGCAAGCAATAGCGTACCATCATCCAGGAATATTCCATAAATTTTAAAGCTGTAATTTTGGTTTTGTATTATATTAATACATGTAGAGAAATTCTATATGAAAACCTACTAAAAATGTACTTTTATTTTCTTATAAAGAGTAAAAAAACAAATTTAATTTTTCTGTAGGTACAAAATACTAAGATCTTGTAATTGTATCAAATACGTACGATACAATGAAGGTACAAATATAATTGAAATAATAAATATTATAATGCGGTGCCACAATCAAAAATGTATAATTTTATTTGTACCTTCATTGTCATTGTTATCGTATCTATTTGATCAATTATATGGTGATGTAGCAGAGCCGTTGTATATCAAATACTTGGATTCAACAAATTTCAGCTGAACCGCGTGTGATTTAGATCAACCTAATTACACTAAAACTATAAATGAAAGAACAGTCATAGATGAAATAAAGGTTCGATTATCTCATATTGATAAACCCCGATCTGAGTTTACCAGTATAGAGGATCAGATATTAGAACTGGATTCTAAGGAAGAATGCGACTTAGACTTTGACGAAACATATTATGCTGTTGGAACAGGTCTTATTCACCCTCTTAGATTGAAGACCGAACTGAATGTTACCACAAATGAGAACATTCTCAATACTAGCATTCATTGGTGGCAACTATAGTGAGGTAAAGCTGCCAACAATTGCCATAGCAATATTTAGCGATGACTATTGTATACCGAATGGAAATCGATTAACGGGTTGCTTTTCTTAACCATTCACGATAATCCGAAAATAACTGCTTTACAAAAATTGCAATACCTTAAAGGTTCAGTTAAAGGTGTCAGCAGGATTATTAGGACTTCAATACTGCCGATGCGAATTATATTGAAGCGTTAAAAAAATTGAGGGAATGGTATGACAGAATAAAACATACAATCTTCACTTTTATCAGAAACTTCATTAATCAACCAGTAGTTAGTAGGGGGAAGTGGGGATAGTATAAACATGGGGCAACTGTAAAAAGTTTTAATTTCCCTCACAAAACATCAATCAAAAAATTCGACAAAAATATAAGATGTCGCTTCGATCGACTACACACACCAGGAGAATTTGACAGCTGAAGTCAGTCTTGTTCAAAAGTTATTGGTGAATAGGTGTTTCGGCAACCCAAAAGTAAATTTTTTTTTTTTTTGTAAAACTCGAATAACTTTTTTTACCATCATATGTTTAAAAATATTCCAACATGTTTTGATAGCTGAAATATTCAAGAAACATAATATTTCTTTGTTTTAGCCAAATTTTAGATCTTGGAATATTTTTTCAAAACATAACCCTAAAATCGCCACGTGGGGCACATATAAACAAAAAAAATTTTGATAGTATAAACGCGTTTATATGTGAAGCATGGTATGGTTATATAGTATACGTGTGGTTTCCCGTTTCACTTTTGATATTGATTTGCAAAACCTAAACATGCGATGAGATTGAATTTTTGCTTTTTTCTTTATAATTTTCTACCTGAATTTATTGAGGTTTTACAACAATCGAAAAATATTGTTTTTTTTTAAAGAAATATATATGTTATATGCTTATATATATTGTTTGAAGCACAATAAAAAATAAAAAATTTTAAAAAAGGTACTTTATGAATTTTATTGTGGTGTTTTTTGGGTGTTTATATGTGCCCCATACAAAAATGCTCATTGTTTATAAGTGCCCCACCAGTGGGGATACTTTAAACGAGAAACATAAATTTTTTGAAATTCAAAATTTTATACTTAATGTTTAGTTACGTAATTAAAAAAAATAGTTTTTTGTAGTAAAGATATGAAATTTTACAATGAAACAGTTTTTAAGTAAAAATGTTTTATGGTTTTAAAGTTATTGAGCTTTAAGTAAAAACTGTTTATACCATCCCCACTTCCCCCTACGTCAAATTGCATGAACGTCAGGAGATTGTTAGACACCTCTGATGAAAATCTCCGTGGACTTAAAGCGATAGGAGAAAATGTAGAAACCAGAGACCATTGTTTGATTCACATCATGGCTAGCAAATTATATGATGAAACCAATAGTTCATGGGCACATGGTTCTGAGGAAAATAATCTTAAATCAAGCAATTTTTTAACTGTTTCATTAAACGAATAGATGCACTGGAATTAATAAAAATTCCCAAAAGACGAGTGCTCACTCCATTTAAATAATAAAAGTCATACTATTACTAGAGATGTGACGATATTTAGGTAGCAGCTACTTTTTCACTGTTACTCAAAAGTAGCAATCACTGCCTGTTACTAAATATTTAAAGTAGCAGCTCCTATTATTTTGTTCGCTGTGAATTTTTGAAACCAAAAGTAAAGTAAAGTATTTTAAAGTAAAACTACAACAAGAACAGGAAAATAAAATCACTTTGATTTCTAAAAGTAACAGATTCTATTATTTGGTCGCTGTGATTCAGACTGCTGCTTTAGTATTTTTTCTTTTAAAATAAAAATACGAACAAGAAAAGAACAGGAAAATAAAATCACTGTGATTTCTAGAAGTAACAGTTCCTATTATTTGGTCGCTGTGATTTAGACTGCTACCTGCTACTTTAGTATTTTTTTCTTTTAAAATAAAAATACGAACAAGAAAAGAACAGGAAAATAAAATCACTGTGATTTCTAAAAGTAACAGTTCCTATTATTTAGTCGCTGTGATTTAGACTGTTACCTGCTACTTTAGTATTTTTTCTTTTAAAATAAAAATACGAACAAGGAACAGGAAAATAAAAAAATCGCTGTGATTTCTTTGATATCACTAAAAACATTGATATTTAAGTAACAGTGATTTTTTGTTCGTATTTTTTTATTTGAAAGGAAAAAAAATTGTATTTGAATTAGTATATATTTGAATTAATAGAATAATCAAAAATACATTGAATGTGCATTGAATGAACTTTATTTTCTTTAAAGATAATGAATACATACAAAAACGTTATTTGATAATATTACATACTTGACTTTGGACTTTTTTCATTATTTTTTAAAAATCACACCTGTTACTAAAGTCGCTGTTATTTTTCACAGTGATTTGAAAGTAGCAGTAACAGTTTGTAACAGTGACTGAAAAGTAGCAGTTTTGCCCATCTCTAACTATTACAGCAAGCATAATATTGTCATGTACAATTCGTCCGGAACAGAACCACAAACTGTTCAAATATAACAGATTTAATAAAATGTCGGTAAACCAAAGAAAGGAGCTTTTAAGTTTTAATTCAATAGAGGTAATGCTTTAATTATATTGCGTCGTACGTTTTTCCAACCTTCCTTCGAATTGGCCTAACTCACAATTCGATAAACGCAATTTCCAAATCACTTTCTGGATTCGATCACGGATTAGTAAGCACAAACACCAGGTTTTATTAAGTATTCAACTCCTTAATTGTTCCACCACAACAGAAAACAATACAGCAAACAATATTCATAACTAGAATATTCTTTCACAGCTTCAGAAACTCCAACGGTTGATTGTAGAAATTTTCAGTACACCACGTTCAAAAATAATACACAAAATATTTCTACTCAATAACACTTATAACTTTATTCACAATAACTAATTTAAAATTCACTTTTATAATTTTAACTTTATATCGCAGGTTTAAAATAAAACTAATTACTGATCTACAAGAGGTAATTTGTTTATATACAATTCTGCAAAATTTCTAGATAATTCGAGGTCACTTTTTAGAAACCTTGAGAAAATATTAGAATATTCGATTATTTTACGTTATGTTGATTTGATTGATAAAATCGTTCAATCTTATTTATTGTTGACCCAAGTTCTACGAAATACAACAGCAACATTATTCATTTCATTAATTTGTTGTTGTGTTTTGTTGTGATTTGATTTTTCTGGAAGTGGCTGTAATCGTCTGGATTTTTCTGTAATCGTAACAATGTTATATACCAATGAAAAGAATATAATATCATTGGCATGCGTTTTTTACTCAAAACGCTACCGAGCAAAAACAATTGATCAAATTATGACTTTATAACTTTCGAATCGCATAGCACCAGCCAGAACGGTTCGTTGGTGCTTGGAACAATCTTAAAAGGATGATTTTAAAAAGTATTCTTTCATCACTAACCAAACTAGGATAAAATTTTACAAATTCGATCATTTTGGGAAATTTAACTGCCAGTTCTGCAAATTGAGTGAAACCCACTAAAACCTATTTAAAGAAAATCATTGAAGAAATTCAGGTGATATGGTGGCAGCGGTGGGATTATAAACATTTAAAATGGGTTTATGAATTGATCTAAAGATTTATGAGATGTTAAATCTATTGTGTATAAAGCTATTTAAACTCAGCGAACTTTTTTTCACAACCCGTGGTATTATTTTGTGGTTTGGTCATATAACACAAAGACTTCAGAAAAAACCAAACTATCAAAAAATTCTATGAAACTCCTCGAACTTTATATTTATAATTGAAAATTTTTATTTGTTATCCTGATAATATTATTAAATTGCTTTTTATTGCAAATTGTCCTAAAACGTCATAAACGTATTACGTTCATGCTACTACCTAGGTAGATTTTATTTCAATAAATAAACATCAATAAAACGACCTACATTAAATTACTAAAAATTCTACCGTAAGTGATAAGGTTTGTAATTAAAATTGCATTTAACTAGTCTGATTTTAAATAAAATTTCATAATATAATAATAATTTAAAGTTAAATAAAATATAATTCAATATTTTATCTCTATACAATTAAGTTTACCTTTAATAGTGACAACTCTCCACTCCCATAAGCTAGAAAAAAAAAGAAAAAAATGTTATATACTTTTCTTTTTACAGGGTGGCGCAAAATGAATTCTAGGGGGTAATTATTATATTTACACTAAATTTTTTCTAATTTAGTATTAGAAACATCTTTTGTTTAGTTATGAAAAATTATGCCTCGCCAGCTAAATCAGGTTCAAATTTCATATTGCGCTACTCTTTATTAGACGAAATTATTTGGATGCTGAGAACATGTCCTTTCTTGTAGTTAGAAAGATAATACAAAAATATTTTCTTGAAAAATATGCTTACTATTGGTTATTTACTTTTAGCCAAAGCTGATTGATTGAGTAATAAAAAAGTCCACAAAAAACTAACTGATAGAAATTATTTTACACGAATGCTCAAATAAAGGTACACAATTTTTGACTTCGTAACTATGTTTGGACTAGTAAAGAGGTGAACATATTAAAAGTTCCTGCCAGTAGCCCTTAAGCCGGGCAGGGGGAAGGTTTTAAAAGTCTCATTTTTCGGTTTTTTGCTTATATCTCGAAAACTATGCGTCCTACCGACATGACCACTCTATAAAAAATGGAAGCTGATTAAATTTGCTACAAGTTTTACTCCATCAAGTTTTTTGATATCTTGTGTAGTTTTCGAAATATCCGCTCTTGAAAATCTGTAATTTTCGAAAAAAAAAAATTTACTTCACATTTTTGCTCTTTTTGATCGGATAACTCTTCAACGATAGACCGAAATTCTTTTCAATAATGTATATTGCTTTACTATTTTATCTCTTTTCCCTCAAACGTTAAAATAGTTTCAGTGTTGAGCGTGAAATCTGAAGCTTTGCGACAACTGTCGACTATCAATTTCTCGCCATTCTCGGTCAACATATTGGTCCGAAATATGCACCATTATGTACACATATTCAGTACTGGACGTCTAAATAGCACAGATACTCATTTTAGAATATATATACTTGTAGGCCAGCTTGTAGGCCCGCTGTTCCTCACACCGAATTAAAGAAGATCTAGACCATTTTAATGGGAAAATATTTTTCTATGACCATGTTTGTGCATATATGAGTCATTATAAGACATTGTAATAGTTTTACAAAACACAACCATAGTTTTACAAAAGCAAGCCTCAAATGTTTCCCGGCATACCAAAATTGCCAGGGAAACTGCCTGAATGGGGTCCCTCGAGTTTGTCAAAAAACGATATCAAAAGATTTCAAAAAGCTTGACTGTGTAAAACTTATAGCAAATTTAATCAGCTTTCATTTTCCATAGAGTGGTCATGTCGGTAGGACGCTTAGTTTTCGAGATATAAACAAAAAAAACGAAATATGAGACTTTCAAGCTTAAGGGCTACGGTCGGGGCTTTTTGATATATTCACCTCCTGACTAGTCCAAACAAAGTTACGAAATCAAAAATTGTTTTCCAAGCATTTTCCTCTATACTTTTTCGTTGACTGGGCTAATATATTATTTTTAAATATGTGATATTATAACAAAAAATACGGATCAAACGGGTGCAGATTACGGTGAATTTCTTAAATTTAATTTTAAATTTCATAGTACGAGTAGAGATAGTGTCATGATTTAAATGCTGTGTGGTAAAATAAAACGAACCGTCCTGCAGTTTATTGGACTGCTGAGAAATTATTATGGTTTAGTTAAGAAGACGGCGAACTTTGCGATATATTTTTCTAGAAATTTTCGTTTATTTATTTGGAAAAAAGTTAATCTTCTTTTACACTGTTTTTAAAAAAAGATTTTAAAAATTTATCGTTGGTAAAACTTGTTTACAAATTCGTTATCGTTTACAAAATTTTTAACTGAACTATAATGAATTATATCTTTAGATTAGATTTTTATCCCTAAATTGAATTGTTATACACAACAATTAATTTAATTTGTGTTATTAGATGTAATCATCAAAATTTCTTTTACAAATAAATTAATTTTACCATTTTTACGTCATGTCAAAAAAATTTACTTTGATATTCAATGAAACCCTAAATAAAAGTTTACGGTTTTCAAAACTTTCACGACTAATTCACCTTAACCAAAAACACAAAAGTTCGATTTCGCGCCCACGTTGATAATTGAATTTTAAAAGTTTAATTCTAAGTTGGGTAAGGTTAGTGTTCAAGAGCAAAACAATATGTAACAGATAGTGTCATAATATATTTTCAGGACTACCTTAATTTTGACGGCAATTATAATATGACAACATAAAATATAATTAATAAGGACATGTCAAATATTTCAAAAAAAATTTCAAGTTATCATAAAAAAATTAAACTGTTCATTAAAATCAAAACTTACAAGCAAGTCACAAAAATTAATATCTGATAACAATCAATAAAACATTTTATCATATACAAAAAAATAAATAAATTAAGACAATATAATTGAATAAAAAGAAAATCAAAAGTATATAAACTATTTTCATTGTTATCGCATTTCAATTATTAATTACATCATCAACCTTGAAATAAAACTTAAAAGATGATTCAATGTAAGATATGAGATTATTATTTTTTTTAAGTAAAAGCAATAATAAAAAATATATGAAATTCCTGTATAATAAAAAATATTTTGAGCCCACGTAGATCCCTTATTCGATTTTTTTGTTGAGTTTTCAGAAGTACCATCATGTACTTCAACCATTTTTTGCTGTTGTAGTGTATTGTAGTAGTTGTTTTTTGCTTCTCGATTATTGATTATCCAAATATCTTACACGCATATCTTATGAACAATTCCAAAAACATGGTCAGATGAAATCAGCAGGTAAACCTGGAAAGCTGCTTCATCAATACCAATTGGTCCCGCACTTTACCAGATTTTTAATTTGGGTACTGGACCAACTAGACAGTTTTTAGCAAGTTAGTCGGCAAAGATAATACCAGATGCCTAAGATCAAAACTAAATATATTAAAAAGAGGAGAGAACTTTTGGTAGCTTTTGTAACCCATGTCTTTTAAGGGGCAGTGAAGTGTTTTTTTGCGGCTTTGCCTCAGACCATATAACTGATTGTTTTAAAGAACTTTTTAATATTTTATTTAATATTTAATATTATATAATATTTAAGTCTACAAACTTATTTTTGCTTTGAGATTGTTGCGAATAAAGAGGTTGAAATGTAAACGACGCATACTCGACGAGCGAGTTATACACTAGACTTGACCGACTTTTTAAGCTTCACTAGAAAATAAATAAAATC
This sequence comes from Diogma glabrata, assembly GCA_963693315.1. Taxonomy (NCBI): domain Eukaryota; kingdom Metazoa; phylum Arthropoda; class Insecta; order Diptera; family Cylindrotomidae; genus Diogma; species Diogma glabrata. The sequence goes on from OY856188.1 coordinate 54,023,542, forward strand.
TTCTCTTCAAGTTCTTTGAAGGTCCTATTATATTGAATCATTCGAAAATCATTGATAGTCAATGTCCATTATATACAAATTTTATTCCAAAACCAAAACTACTCGCGAAAAAATCACATAAGTATACTTATATACATAAAGTAGCTATGATTTCAAAACAAAACCGTAGGTGTGATATAAAAAATTATATTTGCAAAAAAAAAATTCACGGTATAATTTTTTTCTATAACAATTTCATACTTGTTTTTATTTGTTTTCTTGAATATTCACTTGTGTTTTCAATATAAGAAAATAAATATTTTATTTCCATTGGCATTAAAGTTTTTGACAAAAGTAGGTGGAATTTATTTATTTAACACTTTTGTTTATTATATTATTTACAAATTATTTAAGACTATAAAAATGTAATAATATAGTTATAAAATTATTGAAATATCTTATAGGTTTTTAGTTACGATGTCAAAAGTATTAAGAATTTTAATCAAAAAGAACTGTGCAAAATTATATGTAAATAAACAGCTTGGGTGGCAATTACATTTCAACAATTACAATCAAACAATTTCAACAATTTAAAAAGGACGCTTTGGGCGTTATGGAATCGGAAAAAGGAATTTGTAGACTGCTAATTTTTACATAGGATGTTTACATACAATTTTCAAACCCCATGTCAAATTTAGCTCACTGTGACATTTGGTTATATTTTCCAACCACAATAACTCTTATCAACATGTAAATATTTATTCTAAATTTATATATTTAAACTACAAATCTCAATTGTAAATATAATTGTGATAATGCTATCAAATAAATATAGTTTTTACTTGATAAGCAAAATAAATAAACATGATTTAATAGAATAAAGATAATGGCAATGCACTTTATTCCAGTAAATTATGATCAATTCTAATATTAGACAGCACAAATTAAAAACTAATACAAGAGTATAAGACGTGGCATACCCAGACATAATAATCCCATCTTGCTCTCACATTTATTCATCATACTTATTTTTGTATGCAAAAACCATGTTATTCACATTTTTTAATCCGATAAGCCGATAATATTATGTTTGATTTTTTTGCAAACTCTTTCAAATAAACATGAATTATAAAAAATTATTACCACTTTTGTTTCAATATGAATTAACAAACAAATTCAATTTAAAAAATAAAATGTCACCAATAAACTAGTCTCAACCATTAATAAAAAATTATTAAATTAGTTTTACCGGTTTTTTTATTCAATTTGTATTAAAATATATTTACTAAAACATATTTTTATGACTGTAGTAAAAATTTGCAGATCAATTTTAATGTACGATTAAGCTCTTTTTTAAAATCGAAAATCAATAATAAATTAGCACTTAGCAGTATAAATAAATAAACGTTGAAATAATTATTGGTTTTCCTATATGACTACGAACTTAATTCAATTCTATTTGTTTTAATATAAATTATGTTGAATTATTAAAAATTATTTAGACAATCCATCTATTTACCTAATTAAAATATAAACAAAAAAATAAAATAAATAAAATAGCTTAATTAAATAAAATAAATCAAATAAATAAATTAAATAGAATAAATAAAATAAATAAAATAAATAAAATAAATAAAATAAATAAAGTAAATAAAAAAAATAAAATAAATAAAATAAATAAAAAAATAAAATAAATAAAATAAATAAAATAAATAAAATAAATAAAATAAATAAAATAAATAAAATAAATAAAATAAATAAAATAAATAAAATAAATAAAATAAATAAAATAAATAAAATAAATAAAATAAATAAAATAAATAAAATAAATAAAATAAATAAAATAAATAAAATATATAAAATAAATAGAATAAATAAAATATATAAAATAAGTAAAATAAATAAAATAAATAAAATAAATAAAATAAATAAAATAAATAAAATAAATAAAATAAATAAAATAAATGAAATAAATAAAATAAATAAAATAAATGATATAAATAAAATAAATAAAATAAATAAAATAAATAAAATAAATAAAATAAATAAAATAAATAAAATAAATAAAATAAATAAAATAAATAAAATAAATAAAATAAATAAAATAAATAAAATAAATAAAATAAATAAAATAAATAAAATAAATAAAATAAATAAAATAAATAAAATAAATAAAATAAATAAAATAAATAAAATAAATAAAATAAATAAAATAAATAAAATAAATAAAATAAATAAAATAAATAAAATAAATACAATAAATAAAAATAAATAAAATAAATAAAATAAATAAAATAAACAAAATAAACAAAATAAATAAAATAAATAAAATAATAAAATAAATAAAATAAATAAAATAAATAAAATAAATAAAATAAATAAAATAAATAAAATAAATAAAATAAATAAAATAAATAAAATAAATAAAATAAATAAAATAAATAAAATAAATAAAATAAATAAAATAAATAAAATAAATAAAATAAATAAAATAAATAAAATAAATAAAATAAATAAAATAAATAAAATAAATAAAATAAATAAAATAAATAAAATAAATAAAATAAATAAAATAAATAAAATAAATAAAATAAATAAAATAAATAATATAAATAAAATAAGTACAATAAATAAAATAAATAAAATAAATAAAATAAATAAAATAAATAAAATAAATAAAATAAATAAAATAAATAAAATAAATAAAATAAATAAAATAAATAAAATAAATAAAATAAATAAAATAAATAAAATAAATAAAATAAATAAAATAAATAAAATAAATAAAATAAATGAAATAAATAAAATAAATAAAATAAATCAAATAAATAAAATAAATAAAATAAATAAAATAAATAAGATAAATAAAATAAATAAAATAAATAAAATAAATAAAATAAATAAAATAAATAAAATAAATAAAATAAATAAAATAAATAAAATAAATAAAATAAATAAAATAAATAAAATAAATAAAATAAATAAAATAAATAAAATAAATAAAATAAATAAAATAAATAAAATAAATAAAATAAATAAAATAAATAAAATAAATAAAATAAATAAAATAAATAAAATAAATAATATAAATAAAATAAGTACAATAAATAAAATAAATAAAATAAATTATTGAAACAAAATTTAAATGAAACTGCGCCAGCTATTATAAATCATCGATTCAAATACGCCGGGTAGGGTTGATGACAAAAAATACAAGTCAAGACCACGAGAGAATTGACGTAACAGACGTAACAGAATTCGTAACATTGACGTAACAGAATTCGATGATAGTTATATGGCAAACTAGTAGGAAAGAGAAAGAACAGTATCACTTATGCCGCAACCTGCAGGAAAAGAACGGGCGCAAGCTAGGGAGGCCAATGGAGTTAAGCATTAGTTAAACTAAAACGAGCCAAAAGAAAAGTTGCATCATCAACTTAGATATAGACCAGGGTCGATAATTTTTGAAAACAAAAAAAATAATAGATTGTTGAAACATTTCGAATTATTCGATTGACTGAATAACTATTCGGATAAAAAATTCATTCGAATAGTTACTAGTTTTTTTATTCGAAGTGTTTTCATTACTAGTTTTTTTATTCGAAGTGTTTTCATTACTAGTTTTTTTATTCGAAGTGTTTTTACTACTAGTTTTGTTATTCGAAAGGTTTTTTTATTCGAAGTGTTTTTTTATTCGAAGTGTTTTTACTACTAGTTTTATTATTCGAAAGGTTTTATTATTCGAAGTATTTTTTTTCGAATAACTATTTTTTTTAACCGAGAGAATTTGGAACCGAGAGATTCATTCGTTTTAAAATTAGTAGTTGAATGGAACAATCGAATAAATAGTTATCGAGATGTTGAAAAATAGTTGCACTAAGTCTGGTAGATAGTTTTCTTTTCTTACTTGAAAAAATTATTTGCAAAATCTTTCTGAGAATAGTTTAACTATACAAAGAAAAAAGCTTTGAGCTGTAGTTATTTTATCAAAATTTAAAAGGAATAATTTCAAGAATTATTTTATATATATTATTGATAAATATTTGTTTCTGTATCTTTGTGTTTTAATGAAACCCATTAGAAAAGGAGGAAAATATTTTAGAAATGAAAGGAAAAATAATTTACGGGCGATCTGTGGTCGGGAAGGGGTGAGTTTTTAAGGGTAAAAAACGCTTTATCTCAATTTCCGGCAAAACTAAAAGTCCTGTGGAAAAAAGTTAAATGGCAAAGTTGTAGGTAATAAAAAGATCTAAAACTTTTGTTTGGACACTTTTTTCACATAACCTCAAAATTTATGTGAAAAATTCAAAAAACCAAGTTTTTTGTTTTTTATTTTTATCTTTTACAAAAAAATTTTTGTTTTCACGAAATTTGGTGAAAACTTACCTTTTTATGTCCCAAATACTCTGTAATTTATTTGATTTGAAACATTTATTTTTTCACCTTATTTTGAATTAATATCGAAAAAGTACCCTAATTTTTAATCGAAAATTCACCCGTCAAAATATCAGCTTTTTTCAAAAAGTTGGTATGCTTTCTGTTCGTTGAAATCTCTACTTTCCGATTGTGAAAAAAAAATATATCACTATAGTAAATCTTCTCAGAAAATGCAAAAAATTAATTGAATTTTCGATTGAAAATTAGGGTGCTTTTTCGATATTAATTCAAAATAAGGTGGAAAATAAATATTTCAAATCAAATAAATTACAGCGTATTTGGGACATAAAAAGGTAGGTTTTCACCAAATTTCGTGAACACAAAAAATTTTTTGTAAATATAAAAATAAAAAACCAAAAACTTGGTTTTTTGAATTTTTCACATAAATTTTGAGATTATGTGAAAAAAGTGTTAGACAAAAGTTTTAGATCTTTTTCTTACCTACAACTTTGCCATTTAACTTTTTTCCATAGGACTTCTAGTTTTGCCGGAAATCGAGATAAACCATTTTTTACCCTTAAAAACTCGGTCCTTCCCCTTCCCGACCACAGATCGCCCGTAAATTATTTTTCCTTTCATTTTTATAATATTCTCCTCCTTTTCTAATGGGTTTCATCCTACTATTATTTTTTTCACTTTTTATTATTTTTAAAGGCTTCTACCCTGGTCTAATACGGGAGCGAAAAATGTAATTGGCCGCACAGATGTTGTGAAATGGAAAATAAAACCAACAGGGAGATAACGATTGCAAACGGCAACTGGGGATAGTGCAATTATTAAAGGCAATAAAATGGTCAGCATATAAATCGGGAATAATCGTTTTCGTCATGAAGTGATTATAGCAGATATTGTGCATGAAATTATCCTGGAAATGGACTTCATGAAGCCTAATGAATTCGTCATCGATGGTGCCGATGGTGGTTGAGTTGTCACTTTAGTTTAGTGGTGAAGTATCAACTGTTTTTCTTTGAATTATATTACAGAGAAAAGATGCCACCGAGTTCAGAAACAATTATTTGAGAAAAATTGGAAGGAGGTTCTTGGTCACCCAGGTTCTGGAACCCAAAAAATAACATCAAAATTATAAAGAAATTGGTATAGGGAACCCCTTAGTTGGATCAGATGCTGGCTACAAAATGCCACTAAGGGTTTTTGTCGGATACCCAGAATGCATTTAAGGAACGATCAATCATAGGACAATGCGAGGAGGTAGCTAAAATAAAAAAACGCGAGCAAGAAAACATCAACATTCAACTGCTCGGTTAACACGAAACAACAAAAGGTAGAAATGGAACAACTTGTACAGAAATCGACAGAAAGGCTTTCAGAAGCGGCACAAGTATTGCCGCTTCGCATGTTGTTGTCCGCATGGACCTAGGTCTTAAAAGGTATCTATGTGTTGTTGTGACACATTTTGTAATTCCTACTACACAACACTTCTTATTAAAAAAAAAAAAAAAAGTATGTATGCTTCAAAACAATTTGTGAGATTTTGTGTTGACTACATAAAGCTAAATACGGTAGCGAGGACTGTTTCTGGCAGTTAGAAGTTGCAGAGGAAGAGTCGGAGAAAACAGCTTTGAGTGTATGTAATGGACTATGACCGTTTAATGTTATGCCATTTGTGTTATGCAACGCTCCCACAACATTCGAATGATTAATGGAACAGGCACTAAAAGGCTTGCATTGGAAGACATGGATAACATCATTGTCATGGACAGAATCTTTGATAAACACTTGAGGAACGTTGCAGAAGATCATGGAAAGGTTAGCAGCTAGTTTAAGTCTCAAAAGTGTTCACTTTTCAAGGGAAACGCATTCGGGACACAGGGTTACGGGAAAGGGAAGTTATGAATTGGCCAAGACAAAACAATCTGAACTAAGAAGTATAATTGGATTTTGCACTTATTACAGACAGTGTGTGCCAGGATTCGTAAACGTTTTTAAAAGTTTACATGAGTTAACTATAGAAAAGGTAAGGCATTTGGGTGGAATAAGCAGCAGGAACAAGCATTTGTAGAGCTCCAAAACAGATTGTGTACAGCACTAATTCTGTGATATCCTATACCAAATGTGAAATTTGTTTTGGATACTAATGTTAGAAATGAAGGTATAGGAAGAGTCATGCCGCATAAAATGGTATTCTTCTAAAATTCTATCCCAATAGGAGCGAAATTATTCCGTAGCCAGAAAGAAATTATTGGCTATTGTGGAATGAGTGAAACGTTTCCTTAAATACCTGCATGGTCAGAAATCTCACCTAAGAACTGATCATAATGCATTAAGAAGAAGGAGTATCACGGAGAGACGAAAGCAGCAGGTCATCTTGGCATCAACAAAACCCTTGCAAAAATTCCACAACGATTTTACTGGATAGGCAATCAATTGACGGTTGGTATCAAAATTATAATAAATTTGCGGCGGAAAAAAAACTCGCACAAAAAAGTCATGGCAAATGAAGCAATACAATGCATGCGCTCTATTTGAAAGAATCGCAAAATGATAGTCAAAACAAATATGTTTAGTTATCCTGCAGTAAGGAACCCGGGATGTATGTACGACACCCAATCAGAAAGCAACCAATATCGAAGAGTTCCTATCGAAAAGAACGCCTATCAGGGATGGAACTTTGAGTCCGCTGTGTTCCAGGAAATTTGTAAGATGCTCGGTAGTAACAAAACGAGGAGCACAGCTTCGCACCCAGTCAGATGGCTTAGTGGAGTAATTTAACGCTACATTGGAAGAATTTTTAGCTAAAGTGGTTAGTAAGAACCAACATAACTGGGATTAACATATTCCTTAATTTTTTATGGAAAACAGATCAGCAGTTAATGAGATTACGGCCATGACGCCAGCTCAAACAATTTTTAGAAGCTATTAAAGACTACCTAGTGACCTCAAATGTTTCGCCAAGTGCCGACAGTCGACACAATTGATTTTAGTACCATTAACATTATTGTCTGTGGAAGAATATGTCATCCAAATCAGGGGGAACCTGGACGTTACTCACAAGTTTGTTACGCAGTAGATACAACTGCTCAGTGATAGGAGGAAATCCTTATACGATAGACGATCTAATAATAAAAGCTTTGTAGAAGACCAATTAGTATAACCACGCAATCCACAAAGAAAACGAAGGTTATCGCCAAAATTGACAACTGCATGAGAGGTCCTTACAACATTATAACCAAGTTGAATGACGTGGTTGCTAATGTTCAAAGTTGTACATTTGGAAAGATTGGCCGTATACAAAGGAAGTTAGATGCTGTTTCGGACGAACAGGCTTAAGAAATGGATGGCATTTTAAGGTTATAAGGGTTATTGTTGTTATTTTGGATTTTTTTTTTCTAGAAAAGGTACAGTGAAAAACAAATAATCATTATTTGTTATTTTGTTTTAAAGAACAATCCGGATAAAAGAATTTTAGAACACGATCGATTCTTTAGATCGGACGGAGTGTTATTTAAACAGATTTCTTACAAACAGAATTAATTAATTGAAAACGAAATGCTGTATCGTAAATATAAAATCATGTAAATAAAAGTAAAGTGGATTTTAAATTGTAAATACAGTTTTGACTGTTATTGAAAATAAATATTTTATCTATTATTTTTGGACGCTGTGTTTATACTGGAAATTTCTACAATCAGCTGTTGTTGTGAAACAATAAAGATGTGGAATAGTTAATAAAACTGGTGTGTAGAAAAGCAAGACAATTTGTTTGATTTTTGAGTTTGATTTGAAAATGTGATTTTATAATTTTTATAATCTATTCTACTTTGTGGTTTTTTGAGGAATTTTTGACGAACTGTTAATTAACTATGAAATAGTCTCAACTTTTCAATTTAATATTTAAATCATGCAAACAAAATAATAACTGAAACTTATTATACTTTAACTACATGTGACATGTAGTTAAAGAAATATAACTATTTATTTGTATAATAATCATTGTCATATTATCTGAGTCAACAATAGATTGTAGACAAAACTACTTATTGTTATTTGTCCTAAATATTTTTATTTTTGAAAGTTAAACAAACACTAATTATGAACAACTATTTGGAAAATTGTTTTTCTATGAGCCTGCATATAGCCTTCAACATGTAATGTACCCCATAATAGTATTAAAGTATTAAACAATGATATAATAATATTACAAAATTATAATACAATATATCTTAAATTGTAAAGGTTGAATCAATTACCAACCAAAAGGCCCTAATTATATTACTTTTAGCATGACAAATGATATAAAACTATTATATTCAAATATTTTTTAGTCATAATTTTTTTGTTACAAGAAGATGTTTGAAGAGAAAACCATATGTGCAACACTTTAATTTTAGACAGATTTTTTTTCAAGATCATGAAAACTTTTTTAGGTTTATGTGTAAAATTATGAAGTGTTGTTCTCTGACCCTGAAAAATTAAAAGTGATTTACATTGAAAAACATTATCTGATAAAAATTATTGAATAAATTAATTGAAATGTTTCACTCATTCTTGATGTTCATGTGATTGTGTTACGCTTAAATTAATCTCATTTAAGGAGAAAATGAAATGGATTGAAAAAACCACTTAACTAATTCCTAGAAGAATGTAAGGAGCCTTTCTTACATTTGTGTCAAAAACATGAACTCAAATCGAATTGTTAAGAAATTTGTTTTTTTTTTGTTCAAAACAATTCAGAATTATATATTTATTTTTCCGACTGTTGGATGGATGATAAGGATGCTCAGTTTATGTTAACAAAGATTTTTGATATTGACACAATGATATAATAAAGTTTGAAATTCAACATGTAAACATAATACATATAATAAATAATCTTATTTGTAAATATAAAACAATAACTCATACATATTCTATGAAGTGGCAATGACTTGTATTCAAACTTATGTTTATATAAAATTCATTATTATTCTAACAATTATTTGCCTTCAAATAAAAAATAAATACTGAAAACGATAAGAACTATTCTAGTTACTTACTCTACTAGTCGACCACTATAGATACGTTGTAATTTTAGAAATTTGAACGGAAATACGTAAATTGCTTCGGTCTGAAGAGAAAGAGACATTCATGACAAATGTTTAACAACTTTATTCACACTTTTTTGGAATTTCTCGACGTTTTGAGTCATAAAGGTTCGACATAAGCAAAAACCACCAGTACGGACAACTGAAATTTTAAAACTCCGGAGTGAACTTCAAAAACTTTTATACATAAATTTATTGACTTTATATCATTATATGTACAGCTGAATCGTTCTTCGGCTTCAATTGCTTTAAAAAAAGGGAGTGTGGTGTGGCTTAATCTCCAAAACGAAGTTTTATAAAAATGACACAATACAATTTTCAGAATTTATTGAACGAATTACTTCAAGAATTGTAAAACAAGACAATCAATCACCTTCGAAAATCATTATCACCGTGGATCCGGGTTTACACTTGCATTGAGATTTCTCACTACTGATGAGATTTCTCAACACTGATAACAACCTCAATTGCAAATAATTTTAAAATTTAACAATGTTCAACAGTAAACCAGAATACATTAGCTAGAGAAGAAAATATATTTAACAAGTTGAAAAGTTTTTTAAGAAAACTTCCTAGAGCGTAGAGAATGGTATAGAGATTAATGTTGCAATGGAGGGTAACGTCACAAATATTTGTTATTTTTGAGTTATAAACATGTTTTTGAATTTTTTTATAATTATTAAGCCCTCTTTCAAACAGGAAACAAATCGTCTACAGTAAATTTTCTGACAGATCAGCGTGCCACAAAGGGTCAATAGATTTGTAGTCTAATCAATCAATGGAGCCTCTATGGCAACAAACAACGCGCAAAAGACCTCAGTTGAGCAATTTAAATACAAAAATATCGACTTCGAAATAAAGACTTCGGTTTGGGTTAAGAATTTTTAAATAGTTTTCGGCAAAAGACTTTTATGACGACATTGTTTTTAGTATTAGGCCGCGATGTATATTCAACGAAAAATTCTTTGTACAAATTCAAGTACAAGAAAAAAAAATTATTACAAAATCAAAAATTAAAACTTTTTTCAAAACTCTTAAAATATTGCAAAAATTATAACAAAATCAAAAATACAAACTTTGCTCAATTACATATCATATTCATGTCATAAAAATAATTAATTTTATTTTTTTCAAAAACATTGGATAAAAAATAAATGAAATTCATTTGTTTTAACATACTTAACGGTATTTTTTTGACACACTTATAATACAATAATATTGTCTCACATACCAATGCCAATCAACGAGATTTTTCCACATTGAAGGTTACTTACTACTCATTATCGCTTAAAATGAACGTTTTTTAAGCAAAAAATATGCAAATTTTGTTTTGACACCTTTAACGATTTGTTGACACACTTCCGGTACAGTTATCGAACACATTGTCCTTTGGGGTTCTTACCATTAAGTTACTCTATTTTTAGAAATAAAATTTTTTAAAATCGCTCCAGCTGTTGTCTAGATTTCATAGGTTGTGACAGCCAGTAGGCCGGCCGGGCGACATTTTGCTTTTTTAGAATCAGTAGCTCCTAAAACGTCGAGAAATGCCAATAAAAGTGGGGGTAAGAATATCAAATTTTTGGATCGAGAGGGTTAGGTTAGGTTTTTCTTAGGTTTTTCAAACCGAAGTGTATAATTTTGGGCTGTTTTGAGTTATATATAAATGTCACTTTCGAATTCCACCGTAACTGCAAATTATATACGATTATAGTCTACTTCACACTAGGGAATTCAATACCGGCATACCGAATAACGAAATACCGGCAAACCGAATAACGAAATACCGGCATACCGAGGTATTTTACAAAACCGATACTGAATTACCAACACTGGTATATTTTGGTATTATCTCTTCATCCAAAAGAATATTATTAATTACTAGCTGGACCCGGCCACGCGTTGCAGTGGTTCAGTCTAGTTAAATATAAGAAATAAAGAAAACAGAACACAGTCGTTTCTATAAAATGTTTAATTTCCTAATGCTTGAGGATATACAATATTTTTGTTGTTCCATTGTCTGTGCAGATATAACGATTGCCCGGTTTGTCTACTCTATAACACGCAACGTATGATTGTCCATGTGAGAAACAATCGGTATCTAGATCTAGATGGTAATTGCAAATGCCAGTCGGTCATTAATTTGTTTACTGTGAGTCACGTGCCATTGTAAAGTTTTGGCTGATTGATATTTCGCAACTTGATAATTGGCACGCCGATTTTTAATTGCAATACATGCGGCGGCATCCTAGGCAGATCAAGTGAATTCAAAAATTATGTTGTATAGTTAACCGCTTCATCTGCTTCCACGAGTGTCTACGGACTTGTATGTGACTGCTTCGCTTTGAATATTAGACTGAATTATACTGTTAAATTCATTGACGTTTTTGTTTTTAGCCACAAAAATGGTTCGCTCACTCAGCCAGTCGTAATTCTTATGATTAGTTTGAATATTGGGAAATACTTTTTCAACCAATTCCTCTTTTAACGACACTAAATTCAAGAAGTTATGAGGCAATAAAATTCGTCCTGAGATCTAGATCAACCCCTACCTTTCCGTCAGCAATTGATGTGAGAATATCTCAACTGATATATCGCTTTGAAGCAGGACACGCATATTTGTAGTTAATTTTAACCTTTTTATGAGTCGCCACAAAGTAGAGTATTTCAGGAAAGCATTTATTTCATCTACTGGTGTCGATGCAGGAACTACAGGTAATGTTTGTCTGAAATCTCTTGCAAGCAATATTAATGCATTTCCAAATTGTCCGGGATTTTCACGCAAATCTTGCAATGATTGATCAAGAACGAGTTTTTGTGCGCCATTAATAAGATTACATTTCTACAATATTTTTTCCCGTACCGGATCCTTTGAAAATGTTGCATGTGGGAGTTTCAATAAATTGCATGTTCAATGGCAATTTCAAAGCGGAATGATCAGCTTTTCCACCTTTTAGTAATGTCACAGCTATGCCGGACGACGCAAGAGCTAAAGCTATGTCATTTTGTGATCGAATTGCTGCTAGAATAAGTCTGATTGTCCGGAACGTCTTGCCAGCAGCCAAATTCTGTAATTGTGAAGTGATAAGTTTTTTAATGAAAAGAAACGAAGAAATTTTTATCACTTCACCGCTTCACAGTTACAGAATTTGGCTGCAGTTCTCCTAACGCATCCAAGAAAAAAGTTCCTCTAACCCCGTTAACATTAACATTTTGCATTAGTTAATCGTAAATGACTTTTTGTTCAAACATTAACTTTTGAATTTTTGAATGCACATTTTACAAAAAATCATCCGTATTATAATTTTGTTCACGACACAATTCCACAACGAACGCATCAGCATATCGATTCAACAATATCATTCCTAATTTATTGAGAACTCTGTTCGTGATATCTTTTTTTTTTTTTTTTTTAAATCTAAGCACAAATCTTCAAACGCTGTTGTAAACCTCTGTTGTGAAATCTATATGTTTATATTGGCATTTTCCTACTTCGTGAGGCACCTGTCCTTGACGAGCCTGAAAACTTTTGTTCTGCCATTTTTCTCCAATCGACCGCTTTTTCGTTCGGCAAGCTCGAAAGATGTCGATTGCCCACGATCTTGTAAATTTGCTACCACAATTTTTTTTTAACTATGGGTGGTGGAAATTTGTTTTAGAACACGAGGGTAAGTTTGTCCGGTAAAAATGTGAATACCAGACAAATTTTTTGTCAGATAAGGACACTTGTGTTCTAAAACAGATTTCCAACCCCCATAGTTAAAAAAATTGTGGTAGCAAATTTACAAGATCGCGGGCAATCGGCATTTTTCGGAGCTTGCCAAACGAAAAAGCAGCCGAATCGAGGAAAACGGCAGAACAAAATTTTTCGAACTCATCAAGGACAGGCGAGGCACGAAGTATAAAATATGAGGGGATCATCAAATGAAATCGGCGTGAGCTCAGGCACTATAGACAATTGGTATATAAATTGTGAAACGCGCAAATATCTTGTAACGACGGACTATTTTCAATTTTTTACTTTGAAATAATAGTATTTAAATTCATTGATTTATTCTCTTTAATTGTGGTAAACGTAGCTACATTTGTTTGTACTACTGTTGACGTTTTAGTTACGTCACTCAATTTCAATTAATAAACATGTATGGATAAATAATTTTTTTTATTTTTAACAAAACGAGAATTGTTTATTGGAAAATGAAACAGAAGATCGATAATATGCTATATAATAGATCAGATTGTTTGGATAGGACAATTAGTATAATTTTTAAATCATCGATTCGATTAATAGTATATAATTTTTAAATCAGTTGTTATATGACTTTAAATCAAAAATGTTCAGTATTTAATAAAAATTAAAAACAGTAAGTAAAAAAAATTAAGCTTGTAAGTGAAAAAAATGTAAAAGTTTTATGATAAAAAAGATTAAATAGTTTATTTTGATTATGTCGAAGTGTTTCTATTTATTTGTTTGTTTTTGATGTAATGAGTTTAGTGAAAAAAGTTCTGCATTAATGTTTTCTTCTCAACTCTGATATTGATTAATTGATTGATATTGATTTACAAAAATAATAAATATAAACAACAAATCAACCCATGGTGGACGACGATATTTTTTACCTTAAATGGAGTAACTTTCAACCAAACATAAATAAGCAATTTGAAAGATTACGAGAAAATGAAGATCTATTGGATATAACCTTTGCTTGTGAAGTTAAAAAAATCGGAGCTCATAAATTAATTTTCTTCGCTTGTGAAGTCCCTATTTCAAAGAACTGTTAATGGCAAATGGTTCACATTCAGTATTTTTTATGTATGGTGTTCGATATGGAATATTAAAGGCCATAATTCAATATATGTATTTGGGAGAAGTGCACATAAGTAACGGAAATTTGAAAGAGTTTATTAAAATAGCGGAATCATTACAAATAAGAGATATTAAACATGAAGAAGACAACATTGAAGAAATAAAATAATGTAAGCTTTTTATATTTTAATTTATATAATGTTTGATTCTATTTTTAACTAAATCATTCTCTGTTAGTAAATTAATAGTTATTTTGTTCAGTGAATCATAAGAAATTTCCAAGTGTAAATTCTTGTCAAATTTTTGTCAAACGTTTGTCAAATTTTTCGCCCAAATCTTAACGAATAACACGATTAAATTTTTTTCTTAATTTTAACAATTTCCTCATTAAAGGCAATTTGTAAGATCTGTCACAATTCATTGGATATGACAACAAATCGGTTTGCCTATAGGCTTTGTAAAGAGAAGTTGTTAGATTTATTTTCTCCATGTAAGACCAAATCTCTGATGGGTCTGGTCAACTTGCGCTAAAATTGGACCGTCTGAAGCAATGAAAATTTAGTACTATCCGTTACATCCGGAACACGAGACAAATTAACCTGAATTTTGTGAAGTGAAGTGGACATGTTAGCCTTCTTGTTTGTCACATTTTCTTTACCAAATATTCTCTACATATTCCTAATTTAAAATGTTCTAGTCGTCTCAGATTATATTGGGCAAAATTGATTAAACATGGATCAAGAGTCAGATTGACCGTTGCGGTCAGTATACAAGTGTACATAAAAAAATTGCTTTCTTTGAATATTTTCTGTAACCCAAAACAAATTCTTGGAATTATTATGTATGGATGGGAAATACCGAAGGGGAAGTCATACGCTTTTTATATAATTTAATGCAATCCACTGTAAAGCATGATACGGAAACTGGGGCCCTATTCCCGAACACATAAATGTGAATTTGGACAATATTGTGAAGTTTGTATTGCATAACATTAAAGGTAACGGTAACGATTTTACCAAAAACGAATTTCACAATAATAGGACCCCAGAAATTATGAACTGAACCAAAAAATTCTAGCAATTGAAAAAAATCGTACCATGCCTTGCATAAGAAACATAATATAGATTCGTCGAAGTTCTGGAAAGTTCCCATTTCAAATTTTTCTGGTTTTTTATATTTGCCAATAATCCAGCTATAGTGGCATAATCATTGATTATGCGACCCACTTCTTCTCCATGATTAAAACCCAGACATAGACCTCTATGAAAGCTCATTTCTTCGAGCAAGCAACAGCGTACCATCATCAAGGAATATGCCATACCTAAGATTGAGGGTGCTACCGTTGACCGAATACAGTCACGTTGGCTAGTGAAATCTCACTACTGTTGCCAGTGGTGTGTGATATCTCACGTAAACGCATATGCCAATAGCAGGGACTGAAGTGTGCGAGGTTGTCACACCCGTGGATCAAAAATTTAAAAAAATTAATAAATCAATAAATCAATTCGATTTTTCTAAGATAAAGAAAACAAACTGCAAATTTGAATCAATTAGGAACCGTTAGCAATTGGGTGTGGAACATGATTCATTTTCATCGGAACTTTTTAGAGTTGGGAAACAAAAATTTATACCAGAAAAGCATACTGATACAACTTTTACAAATAATTATCTTAAAATCGAAAAAAAAAGATAATGAAGTAAATATTAACCGTTTTAAATTTGTATTAAGTGGCCAGTCTAAAAAATAAGCTTTAAATGGTCTAAGAACTTAACTATATTCGATTATCTTCGTTAAGAAAAATAAAGACTGACATATTTTTCCGGTTAAATTTTAAACTAAGTTATAAGACAAAAAGGAAATCATGGTTTGAATTCGTTTTTCCCGTTTTAAAAAAATCCAATACTAGTATTACGTACCGATATACCGGATTTGTCTGATTTTAATGGCGCAAAACCGATATTGAAATTTTGTCCTGGTATGAAATGCCCCATTTCGAACTCTTAATTTGATTAATAAATATCAGCAATCTATTGTTTTTCTATCTTTCAGCAATTTGCCGTTCACAGATCCGTTTTGACTTAAGTTTTCATATTAAAGTTTTGTACGACCGGAAGACAGAACAGTACTTTTTTTGTTACAAATCAAATGATGAAAAACTTGATGAGATCTCAGCTTTATTCAGTCACTTTCTGTATGTTCAATTGGAACCGATAATAATGAATAAATTCTCAGCCTATCGCTATTTTTAACTGACCAATATCATCAATTCATTCGCAATTGAAAAAAACTAAATAAACCAAAAAATTTTAACACAATTTCATTAAAACGATAAAAACTATTTCCGAAATCAAAATCACTCATCAGTTTAGTAACTTTTTAGACAAAACTTTATTCGTCGTTTTTATTACAAACAAAAGTAGCTGCATCAATAATCAATTAAATTTTAGCAACTTTACTTTTACTTTTTTATTTTGCTGAAAATAATTTTTTATAGATTACTTCACCCACTATTATATTCTATTAAAAATACCGTATGAATTGCGCAGTTAAGAAATGTCGCATTTAAGAAACTATCACTAAAATTTTATTTAGCGAACAAGTTTTTTTGTGGAATTTTTGTGGACTAGAGTCCCTTCCGAGCATTATCAGATGAAAATTGAAAAATCAAGGTTAGAGTATATGTTGTAGCGATTGAAGGAAAGCTATAGCGGTTGGCCAATAGTTCAGATTGTTTTTTGTAGAAGAATTTCATACTTATACTTATGAAAAATGCTTTTTTAATTCTACAACAATTTTGTTTAATCTTCGAGAGCACAGTTTTCAACTTATTTTCTTGTCCTGCGTCTCTAATTCCAAATATAATGAGAAAAAAAATTATAAAAACTTGCGTTTATAAAGTATATGTTGTCAGGATTGAATTATAGCAATTGCCTCATTTTTTAAAATGTGATTTATTTGAAGGCGGTTAAGAGGTTAGAACTACGGTTATCCGTAACATTACAAAAATTAAGACCCGGGTAGGAGCTGCAAATATTAAACAACGATTACTCTTTCCACAACCTCTTTTCACACATTTAAAGGAGGTCTGGGGTCTTTAAAGAAGACCTGGCCAAACCCTTATTTGCCAGACTTGGCTCCAGCACGGTTCAAGCTTGGGCCGTTTGAAAATGTTAAGCCTGGCCCAAAACCCAAAAGCTGTGACGTGGGCTTGTCTCAGGTTTGGTTCCTTGGCTTCTCCATCCATGGGATTAGCGGTTGGTGCATCTTTCAAAATATCATTTAGATGGGTTGGGTGTAGAGATTTTGAGAAAAACTTACGTTCGACTGTTACGAAGCTGTTTACCCCACAAAAGTTCGTTTGTTGAAACATAGTCTTATTCATTAACCAAGACGTTTCATTCAATTTATGTCATTCTTGATTCTTGAATCAATGTATTCAAACAATTTATCCGAGACACACGACTTATCGTCTTTTTTTCTGGTATTTTGTTTTCTCTTAATGAGGTCCTGAATGGTATATTTTTATAAACTATTGGTTCAGGACATTTTCCATAGATTTTTTTTTATCCGGAAAAAATTGACAGCTGTGATCAGCTGATGTGTATTTCGAAAACTTTAAATAGTCATTACTTCTTGCAGATCAAGGTTGTTTTATGTTGTCTGTAAGTTGTTTTGATATAGTTGCATTATTATGATTTATGAAGTAAACTTTTAACCATAATTTATTTATTTATTTATTCAAAAGTTACTGTCCTTAAACCTGTCGGTTCTTGGGGACTGTATACAAAAATTGAATAGGAATATAAAGAAAAAATTCTAATAGTGTTGTGTGAAAAAAGAAACAATTAAAAATTAAAATTATAAAAACAATAATAACAAACTGACAAATAATAAATAAATAATAATAAATTGTTGATTTCTAATTATTATAGCTGTATGTAATTTGTCAAATACATACAGCAATATAACGATTTGAAGTTTATGGTAAAAGCTCTATATATTTGCAGATTTAACAGGTTTAGCATGAAGAGTGAGGAGGACGAATCATGGGGTGATTTAAATAATTTTAATGTACTAAATGTAGTAATAATTGTGGAGGTATTGGTGGATTACAAACTCGCTTTGTACACAAACTCCCCGTTTGCTCACTAGCAGGTTCGGCGTTCATTACATGACATGGGCGAGTACGATGTCATATCAAAGGTGAAATTATTATCTATATCACTTTATTTTAAGTTTTCGAATGCCGGTTTCGATTACTCCGGTCTCTCTCCCTTTTAAACGCCGAACATTATTCGACAGAAAAATATTTAAAAATGTATGGTTATAGTAGATGAAATTCGTGATCTGGACGTCCGACTATTTTTGATCGACTTCATACTTGACATACCAGTAGTACTTTCAATAATTTTATAGTGTTTAATTTGAGAACAGTGTGGTTCGAAAGATTTCTGGAAATTCAATTTACAGGATAACTTTGAAATAAAATTGCAAGAGAACGTCTCACTCACCCGATATCAACGGTTTTATAAGTGTTGGAAAAGTACTAAAATATACACATGAAAATGTTTGCTTACACTGTTAAAAAAATTTTATGAAATGAAATTTTTAAATATGGCGCTGATGTCGTAGGTCAACCATTTTTTATTTCTTTTTTCACAATATGAAAGTTCCAATTTTATGCTAAAACATACCAAAATATAAAAAAGAAGTTTGGTTTTGTTCTAAAGATATTAATTTTTAAAAATGTGTTCCACAGGTCAAAATTTTAGTTGTACAACTTTAAAAATTTTATTTCCTAATCTTTTTAACAGTCCGCAAAAAAATTTTTGTTTTTCTTTTTTTATCTTTTTAACGTACATAAATCGGTTGATAATGATATCGCGTAAGTCATTCTCTTGCAAATTGATTTCAAAGTGACCCTGAATTTGAATTTCTAGAAATCTTTCAGACCACCCTATTTTCAAATTAAACAATTTCAAAAATTTCAAAAAAACACTACGTACTTTTAATTTCACATTTAGAACTTGTTTGCTAACTATGAAATTGATCAAAAATGGTTCGGTTTAAATTTCGACGTTTTGGGTGGTCCAGAACACAAATTGCATCAGTAAATATTAGCAACTGGTTCAACTTTTAAAATTTTATTTGAAGGATGTTCGGTGCAAAGGATGTTCTCCAAATTAGAAGGAAGAAGAAAAAATTACAAACTTGATCTGTTTTTTTCAATGTTAAATTAAATTACATAAACAAGATTTTCTTCAGATAAGATTTATGATTTATTCTATTAATTAATTCAATTAAAATATAATTTCATTAATTTAATTGATTATTTAATTAAGAAGAATTTTGAATTTATACCATTATATTCTATATATGGCGAAAACAATAACCTTGAATAAAAGACAATAACGAATGTCGGATAAATATAAAATATCATATTTATCTATTATTTTGATTGACAATCAGTGGTGGAAGAAAAAATACGATTGTAATTGTTTTATTATGAGTGTTTTTTTTGTACAGGTGAGTTCCTCTCGTCTTCCAATATGTCAATGTGTCGCCAACGAGAAAAACATCTAGGTAGCGTTTACAAGAAAAATATCGAACAGCCTGAAATTATGTATCGGCGGCAGCTCTCAAACCTCACAATCACGATAAACGTCATTTTGATAAAACAAATCATTCATCACCTCCACACCTTTTCTTAAATCATAAATCTGATGATTAATTATTTTATAGTACAATAACACCCGGAAATTGTAATAAAAAATCGAAAATTATTATGAATTAAATAGAAAAAACTGTTATTATTATTCTAAAAATACACATGTTTCATTCAATGTACTTATAAATAAAATTAAAAATAATAACAATTTTTATCGATTAAAATTTAAAAGCATTTTTTTTTGTTATTGTTATTTTTGATTCAATCCAGTTTGTTTTTAATAATAATTAACTATTTTTTAGCAACGTTTTTCTGGGGTCTTATTCCCGAACACATAAATGTGAATTTGGACAATATTGTGAAGTTTGTATTAAGTGCAAGTGTGGAGAAAATAGTAAAATATACATTAATTTACTAAATAGTCGTTCATTGTGAGTCATTACAATTTTCAATGATTCACGTATGTGTTTGTTGTAAGGTGTAGCGTAGATTATGTGATTATCATAGATAACTTTATTGTTTCTTACGAAATATTTAATAGTTTTTGATAAGATATTATTATACATACTATCAGTTATCACACATTTCATTGTTGTTTTCCTCTAGCTCGACCTTTACAATGTCTGATAACTTTATTCATAATAGAACACAATATTAAGATTTTTTTTTTTGATTCTTTGAAATTTTTCCTATCCTTAATTAAAAAAACCTTGTGTGACCGACCACAGAAAAAAAATATCTGTTGACGCTCAAAAACTTTTTCATCGAAAGAAATACAGCTCTCAAGTCTCAACTTAAAGGTCAATCGAGTTTTTTATGTGATCGTAAAATAAATTCCACTGTAAATTTTGAGATTGCTCGAAACACGATAACTATAGTTTAACGTTTTATCGTTAAGCTGTGGTTCTGGTGTCAACAATATGTTGACGTTCTACATTCACTCAAAACAGATCTTCAGTCAAATTCAGTCACTATAAAGTGTTGAAATATCTTGCAGGAAGGTAGAAGCATGTACAATTGTTTCGAGTTTCGTTCAAAAGTTATCCAAGTTATAGGTAAATCTACACCTTTAATTAATGAACGAACGCTATATCAGTGTTTTTCAACCGTTAGTCCGCGGACCATTAGTGGTCCGCAGAAAAAGTTTAGTGATCCGCGAATTTCTTTATATTTATTTTCTTTATATTGTGCGAAATGTTTTATATTTGTTTCACTTCGTGAATACTAAATCTCTTGTGAAAATGTTATTTTCCACTACTGTAAAATCATTTTTGTGATATAACAAATTGTTGTTGTCATGGTATTTTCATGTATTATTATAATATGTTTTTAAATCAAAGCAACTAAGAAAAAACAGAATATGAATTTTGAATGTTAGTTTTCGATTTCTAATTTAATAATTTATAATAATAGTATATTTTCCTACAAGAGATGAAACATTGTTTTTTTCGTGAGTAAACATTTGTTCACGAGAGGCGCTAGCGTCGAGTGAGACATGTATACGAACGAAAAACGTTTTTACCTCGCGTAGGAAATGCAATTTTTTCTATGGTACTAATATATAATCGATATTTACTATAAATTATAAAGTTATAAATCGACATAATCGACATTCAAAATTCATATTCTATTTTTTCATGGTTACGTTGTTTAAAATACTTTGTAAAATTATATGAAAAACCATAGCAACCATAATTTGTTATTTTTTTACACTAGTGAGTTTACTTTTCGCATAGAAAAATATCGTTTATATATTTACAATCGTAGAAAAAATTAAGCGAGATGTAAACGTTTTATTAACCGACTTCCAAAAAGAAGGAGGTTCTGTGTTTCACTGTAGGGTTTTTTTTTTATGTATGTACACCGATTTCTCAAAAACGGCTCGTTCGATTTGGATGATTTAAATTGTGTTCTATTTGGGTTTATTCACAGAGGGTCCCATAATTTTTTTTATGATGTGAAAAATACCGTTATTCAGAAAATTGGAAAAAACCATATTTTTTATGCATTTTCGTTGATTTCGTCAAAACATATTATTCTGTTTGTTTGTTGTGGGCAGTATTATATTGCTATACTTGTCGAGGTTATCGTAAATAATTTTCTATGACGGGTAATGTGTATGCCGTTTGTGCAAAAAATCATAAAACCATAATTAATAGATTGTCACTGATGAAAGTCTTTCCGGTATTTGAAGTTATTACTTTTAAAACGCTCTCTAGCCGACATTTGCTTTATGACTTCACTAAAAATAAAAAAATTAAAAAACCGTTTTGAAAAGAAATAGAACCGACTTCAGAAAAAACAAAAGAGGCACAAACAAGTGAAAAATAACTCAATTATGGCTTTTATAGACAAAAATTCGTTACATTTTGATTACTTTAATTTAATTATGCTTTACTATAAACAAAAAAATTACGCTATTAAAAAATATACTATATTAAAATAGTTACTTTTAACCCGACTTCAAAAAAGCAGGAGGTTCTGTGTTTCACTGTAGGTTTTTAACCGACTTCCAAAAAGAAGGAGGTTCCGTGTTTCACTGTAGGGTTTTTTTTATGTATGTACACCGATTTCTCAAAAACGGCTCGTTCGATTTGGATGATTTAAATTGTGTTCTATTTGGGTTTATTCACAGAGGGTCCCATAATTTTTTTTATGATGTGAAAAATACCGTTATTCAGAAAATTGGAAAAAACCATATTTTTTATGCATTTTCGTTGATTTCGTCAAAACATATTATTCTGTTTGTTTGTTGAGGGCAGTATTATATTGCTATACTTGTCGAGGTTATCGTAAATAATTTTCTATGACGGGTAATGTGTATGCCGTTTGTGCAAAAAATCATAAAACCATAATTAATAGATTGTCACTGATGAAAGTTTTTCCGGTATTTGAAGTCATTACTTTTAGAACGCTTTCTAGCCGACATTTGCTTTATGACTACACTAAAAATAAAAAAATAAAAAAAATTTTAAAAAAAAATAGAACCGACTTCAGAAAAAACAAAAGAGGCAGAAAAAAGTGAAAAATAACTCAATTATTGCTTTTAAAACAAAAATACGTTACATTTTGATTAATTTAATTTAATTACACCTTACTATAGACAAAAAAATTACGCTATTATACAAAGTTACTATATTAAAATAGTTACTTTTTATTATAATTATTATAGTTATTATAGTTGTTATAATAGTTATTATATTTTAAAAGTTATTTGTAGTACAAAACTGTTCGAAGTCGGTGCCACATTGACGAAAAACCGACTAATATGTCTCTTGGCACCGATTTCCAACAGTTTTGTACTACAAATAACTTTTAAAATATAATAACTATTATTACAACTATAATAACTATAATAATTATAATAACAAGTAACTATTTTAATATAGTAACTTTGTATAATAGCGTAATTTTTTTGTCTATAGTAAGGTGTAATTAAATTAAATTAATCACAATGTAACGTATTTTTGTTTTAAAAGCAATAATTGAGTTATTTTTCACTTTTCTGCCTCTTTTGTTTTTTCTGAAGTCGGTTCTATTTTGTTTACGTTAACAAATTTTCACTCACGAAAAACAGCAAAATGTACTATAAATTTTTAATATGTAAGTAAAATTTTCAATTTTTTTACTTCACTCCTTTGGAGACGATTTTAATTCCATATGCAGAATAAGAAAATTAGTACTTTTTCGTCATCCATTTTTTATATTTTAATAGCAATAGCAAATAATAATTAGACAAACCATTAAGAAAAAATATCTATTTACACACTTTTATTTAACTTGACTCTTGAGAGCTTTGATGGGTGGAATTTTGTGATTCATTTTTCAGTAACTTCTCATTATGTGATTGATCCCAAATTGAAAAGACAAGTTTGTTGAACCAGTAGTCAGTACGTATTTCTAAAACTTTTAAAGCAAAAAACTTTATAAATCTGAAGAAAAAAAATTCTAATTTTTCTTCATTTTGAAAGACCTTAAAGAATTGCACTGAAATCCTCATCCTCTGGTTGACTCATTTTGAGCGAAGAAATTTTGGTAATACTGTGTATATCATTATAATCGTAGACATCATACATGTTTGTGTCATTTTATCTTCTTATCTTCTTTTTTTATATATTAATACGCTAGATTAAAACTTTGTGGAGCATTAGGCTTTTTTATTCGAATTTTGATTCATTTGAAATTTTCACTGCTAACTGATATTAGTGTAACCTAGATTTTAAAGATTTTTGGGATTTTTCGGATCATAAATAAAAAAGTTATTATATACGGAAAACTTTTTCTATACATATGCATTATAAGTTTACATACATGCAAAAACAATTTTCTTTTTGCTTTAAAACAATGCTTTAAAATTTTTCTTTTTTATATATTAGCTATCGAACCGAACAACGAATAACAAAAACGAAAATTTTTATATTTATTTTATATTCATTTCAGTCGTCGTATTTATTTTATATTTTAGTCGTCTTTTATCTTTCAAGAAGGACGGTTTTCGATATTTTTCGATTATTTTGTTTTTTATTGATATAAAGATTTTTGAGATATTTTGATATTTGAGTTATTTCATATTTTTGATATATTGATATATTTATTTATTTCGATGCCAAGACTACGTCGTAAACGTCGTTTGGATGTGAGTGGTACATCGAGTCGTCGGAATAAAAGAGATTATATGCGTAATATGCGTAATAATGTTGATTTTATGAATGATGAAATGAATGGTAATAATGATGGAATGAATGCTGAAGCTGATGTTGTTGTGAATGATGAAGTGAATGTTGATGATATGAATGGTGTCATGAACGGTGTCATGAATGGTGTCATGAATGTTGCGAATGATTTAGAATTGAATGTGGTGAATGATGAAATTCCCTTTGTAATTTTGAGAGATTCGTTCAAGTGTGCTTTGAATGTGATTCCAGGTAACTTTGATTCGTATGTTTGTGGTGCTTTGGATATGAGTTGTCATTTTTGTCATGCCAAACATTTTGCAAGAGAAGTTACTTCAAATAATAATGAAGCGTTTTCTTTGTGTTGCCATAAAGGCAAAGTCAATTTACCTCCTCTTTCTGAAAATGCATTTTTCTCTAATATTTTCGAAGGATTGAATTCAAATGATAATGCTATAAAAAAACGTTCTAAAAGTTTTCTTTCAAATATTCGTTCCTATAATTCGGCATTTGCAATGATCAGTTCTGAATGTAATATAGCGGATTCTACTGCACGTGGTATTTATCATTTTAAAATTCATAATATTTTTTATCATCGTACTGGTGCTTTAATTCCTGCTTATGGTCGACCTCCAATGTATGCACAATTATATTTTTATGATGTTGATACTGCTGCTAATATGAGAATGAATAGAAATACCAATGTATGTGAAATTTTTCTTATGCGTGAGATAGGTTTTGAGTTAGATCGTGTGAATCCTTTTGTTCGTTCTTTCAAATCAATGCATGAATTTTGTGAAAGACCTGAGAATGTTACTGCTGATGTGTCAATGGTTATAAAAGTTAACAGAGAATGTGATATTCGTCGTTTTAATGATGCTGTTCAAACTGATGTGGCTGCTATTTTTAAAAATGATGATGGTGAACCACCTTTTGAAAGAAATATGATTGTTTTTTCAAAAAATGCAAATGAAATTCGTTCTGTTTCTGTCCTTGATTCTTCTTTGGATCCTTTAGCTTATCCTTTGTTGTTTCCAAATGGTGATACTGGGTGGCACGTTAATATTCCACATAATTTAGTTTCAACTTCACGTGCTAATGTGTCACGTACAAAAGTTACAATGTTGCAATATGCATCTTATCGCCTTGCTATACGTGATGGTTTTAGTCTTTTGCATCGTTCTCAAAAATTATTTCTTCAATGGATTGTTGATATGTATGTTCGTATCGAAGGTACACGGCTTCATTACATTCGTTCAAATCAATCTGCTCTTCGTGCTGATTTGTACAATAATTTAACAGATTTCTTGCATCAAAATCGCAATGGCGATGATAATATGCAAGTAGTTGGTCGTAAAGTAATTTTGCCATCTTCTTTCACCGGTTCACCACGTAACATGTATCAAAATTACTTGGATGCAATGTCTATTGTACAACATTTCGGTAAACCTTCTTTATTTATAACAATGACATGTAATCCTCAATGGCCAGAAATTGTTGATAATTTGAGTAATTATGAGTCTTCGAATTTTCGTCCTGATATTGTTGTGCGTGTGTTTAAAGTGAAACTTAAAGAGCTCATAGATTGTTTAATGAAAAAAAAGATTTTCGGTTCTGTCAAAGCACTTATATATACCATTGAATTTCAAAAACGTGGTCTTCCGCATGCCCATATTTTGTTAAATTTATCAGATGAAGATAGAATTGATGGAAATGAAATGATTAATAAATTTGTATGTACTGAAATCCCTGATCCCATTCTTTTTCCTAAATTACATGAATATGTGAAACGTCATATGATGCATGGACCATGTGGTGCTCTAAATCCCAATTCTGTTTGTATGAGAGATGGTAAATGTAGTAAGAATTTTCCAAAACCTTTTTCTGAAAATACTAAAGAATCTGTGAATGGTTATCCTTTGTATCGTCGACGTGATAATGGTATGAGTGTTGATGTACGTGGTGCATCTCTTGATAATAGATACTAGGAGGGCCCGGCGTGCTTCGCTACGCTTATAAATAAAGTTTTTGCGTAGACATTTTGTTGACGTAGAAGCAATGATTTCAAAAAGTGGTAATGAGAAATGCTACCATATAATTTTTAATTTTTCTTTTTAAATATATGAATGAAAAATAATCAGAACTCTAGCTGATCAGTTCGGATATATGAAAAATTAGCGAAGCTTACTTGAAAACTTATTTGATCGCTAATTTTTCATATGCTAATTTTTCATACGAAGCTTACTTGAAAACTTATTTGATCGCTAATTTTTCATATATCCGAACTGATCAGCTAGAGTTCTGATTATTTTTCATTCATATATTTAAAAAGAAAAATTAAAAATTATATGGTAGCATTTCTCATTACCACTTTTTGAAATCATTGCTTCTACGTCAACAAAATGTCTACGCAAAAACTTTATTTATAAGCGTAGCGAAGCACGCCGGGCCCTCCTAGTATGGATAAAAGGCCTTACATTATAAATAATGAACACAAAAAAAAATAAAAGTATGACATTTCGTTCTAATTTCAAAGCTTATAGACCTTATTTCTTAAAGTTCAAATCGTTATTTTGGTGTATTTGACAGATTACATACAGCAATGATAATTAAAAATCAGTTATTATGTATGAAAATATGAAAATCCATAAGATCTGAATGACCCATTTATCGCGCTGAAATTTTGCACACACTGAGTATCTCATTATAATAGAGGACATATTACACATTTTTGTCATTTTTATATGAAAAAATGGCCTTAAATTGTAAATAATGAGTGATTTGTATTTTGAAAATTTTAAATAATTGTTATTTCTTCTAAATCCAGATTGTTTTGTGCTCTCGTTAAGTTTTTTTTACTATAGATGCATAATTATTATTTTTTCAATACATTTTAATACATAATTAATGATTTCTAATTATCATTGCTGTATGTAATCTGTCAATTACATACAGTAATATAACGATTCGAATTTTAAGGAAAGCTCTATAATTCAGACCTTTTTTCCGAAAAAAACTTGACATTTGCGAAATCTTATATTAAATAATTTATGTACAACTTAAAATTAATACAATGAGCAAAGAAACGTACTAAAATTTTACACTGGATGTTTAAATAACATAATTACAATTGTTATAGTGCAATTAACCTTATTAAAATTACTATAAATTTCAAAGAATATTAAATTTTCGGTAAGTGATTTAATTGCTAGTTTTACTTATGGTGTATTTTCTGTGAAGTAATGTGGTTAAGTTATTTGTAGGTAAAATTATATAACTAAAAACTCTAAAATAAAAAAATAAATAAAAAAATTTAAAAAACACACTTTTTGAAAAACGAACTAAAAAGTAGAAAATAAATTTTGCATTAACACCAGCGTTATGTCTTTTATAATTATATTTCCTTTGAAATTGTAAGAAGAAAAAATGTTTAAATGGTATTTAACACATCTTAGCATAGATGCAAATATTAAATTTTTGACTAATTTAAAATGCAAATTTTCGATTGACAAACAGTTTTCCGTTCCCATTTCTTACATAAAATAAAAGTGGGTGGCGCATTCAGAAAGGAAAGGGAATAAACGTTGGTAGTCTTTCTTGTTAGAGATTAATAAAGCATACATTTGTTCCTTTTCTATATTAATGTATGCGTCACCCACTTTTATTTTATGTAACAAATGGGAACGGAAAACTGTTTGTCAATCGAAAATTAGCATTTTAAATTAGTCAAAAATTCAATATTTGCATCTATGCTAAGATGTGTTAAATACATTTAAATATTTTTTCTTCTTACAATTTCAAAGGAAATATAACTATAAAAGACATAACGCTGGTGTTAATGCAAAATTTATTTTCTACTTTTTAGTTCGTTTTTAAAAAAGTGTGTTTTTTAAATTTTTTTTATTTATTTTTTATTTTTAATACGAAAAGCACAAATTGGAAAGCAAAAATTAAATGTGTGACTATAGTCTATATTAGAAGAAAAAATTTACAAATTTGCGATAGAATAAAATTCATTAAACACGAACCCAATACTACGTTTTGTAATTCCGCCGGAGTAACATGTGTTAGGTTAAATTAAATTATTTTAAAATTCATAGGTAAGACAAATGAAACGAATAAAAAAAACAATGAATATTATTTTATTTATTTTGTACCATTAATTTCAAATAATTAAATAAATTTTATTCAATTTCGATACTTATTTAATTGTTTGGTATTTTGAAAATTGATATGACCGACATTGAAAGCCATCAAATTTTATACTAATTGAATTGAAAAACCAAAACTAATTTTTTCCGTAATTAAAATGCCATTCAATTTAATCGTAGTAGACTATACCTTTTCCCATATTCGAAAGAGGGACATGCGCATTAGCTCGAATTTATTGTTTTTTATATAATCAGCGAAAATTTTTTTGTTTTGTTTATAAAATACAATCAAAGTATTTATATATACAATCAAAACAATTTATTTCAAAGTTTAATACAATCAAATAAATTGTTTTACTGTGAAATAAATATAAAAAATGTTTTTTAATTTTTTGAATTTTTGGAAGAAGTGGTCCTATACATCGCTTAAAATATCAAATCCGTTAACCAGTTTTGAAATTTAATCTTAACGTTTCCCTTTGATTTCAAAATACATTTTATTTCAGTTTTTAAATTGTAAAATATCTCCAGAATTTTATGCAAGCTATGCGTTCACTGTTCCATACAAATCATTAGAATTAATTGCATTCTTTTGGCAAGGAAAGACAGAAGTAAAGGAAAAGTTCCTGGTTACAAGGTTTTTACACTGAAATTCTTGCTGTTTTTCAACAGACGTGAAAAGCGTTACTGGTCGAGCTCCGATGCAAAATTAAGATACTTTTTTACTGTTAAAGAGGGGTGTGAGAAATATCCATTTCATGAGGTCCGTAAAGGACATGTATGATAACTGGTTAACATTATACGGTATTGCGAATGGTACGGAACAGTTGCAAATAATTTTTGGATGGCATCTGTTTAGGATCAAGATCTCAATAGTAACTAATTTTTCATGTAAATATATTTATTTTTCGCTAAGCGGGTTGTACTGGATTGCCGTTTAGTACTTGATTTTTTATGTAAGTACTTATCTATTATTTCTAGAACAACTTCTGGAATCTATACATGCATTTCATATGGCCGTGTCAATGTTTCGTATTATATGATTTAGTCTGTGACTTTATTGAAGTTTTGGGTGTAGTAAACTCACTTAAATAATAATAGAGACCGCATCTCGGTTGATGACAATCCTTGCCAGTGTACTCTCATTTTATTTTGAAGTTCCAAAAATCAAAGAACATGATAATGATAATGCCTACGGTAGCTGTACAATCAGAACTTGAATATATCCGGCATTCTGATGTCTGCGATAATTCCAAAAAGGAGCTTGTGACTCGTTCAAAGCTTTCGGAAGATAAAGAGCGACTATGGTTGTTCTCGTAATTGTGTATGTTTTTGACTCAATTCATTTAACAAATGAAGTTCATGGTTGTGTTCTGTATACTATTCAAAAGATACGTTGTTGCATCACGTGTAAAGGTTGTAATTTTCTATTGTATTTTTACATTGGTAAAACTCTTCGATTTAACAATAAAATATCACTTTATTTGGAATTTTGAATGAAAGTCCCTGCATTAGTTTTTTACCAATCTTACATTCAGCCCCATTCTTATTTTCACGTTTTTAAATTTGTGTAAAAAAATTTGAAATTTTTTCAGTTGATTTAAATCAATGCAACCCTAACTTGCCAGAAGGATAAAACAATTTATTTGATTGTATTGAACTCTTATAAATAATGTGATTTTCGCTCTGATTGTATAAAAAAACAGTAAACTCAAAATAATGGGCATATCCCTCTCTCAAATATTGAAAAACGCAATGGCTACTATGAATAAAATTTAAATTGACATGTTACTCTGACAGAAGGATAAAACGTTGTATTGGGTTCGTGGTTAATGAATTATATTCTGTCACAAATTTGTAATGGTCACTCGCCTCGCTCGTATTGTAAACTTTTGCTCAAAAAATAAAACAGCATTAAATACTTACACAATAAATTACTATTACTTCGAATTAGATATAAAAACGATAGTTTTAAATTTTACTCCTGTATTTGGGAATGTAATATTTTTTTATCTTATTTGCTCTGAAAGAACGGTTTAAATTGGTGATGTAAGAAGGCTTAAGCTCTGTTTTAGTTTATTACACATCATAATTCGTTCTTTTCTTTTTTGGTTTCTTTAACTTTATTTCGTTCATCCCTGAACTGTTTTAAATTACATTATGTACGTAAGTGTGAGCAAGATTTAACCTGCACTTTCACTTATCTAACATGAAATAAATCGCAACGTCCGGAATCAAATCTTAAAATATTTACTGGTTCGTAGCATGAAATCAGCTAAGAAACATTGCTCTAGATCACCAAAGTGATCAAATATATTGAGCAAGTGAATTATCCGGCTGTCATGTATCTGGAGATCATAAGCATGGTACAACTCATTATACCTCAAGCTGTACCATTTATAAACAAAAATGTATGCAAATGAATATTTTGACATACCTACAATTTCGTGATCGGACTCATGTGGTTTAACTTTAAAGATTTAAGAATTTTGGACCAGTAGTACCAAATTTTGGACCAGTAGTACTGGACCTGGTTCCAGTAGTATTCACGTTTCAGAAAAAAGTCAAAAACAAGTTGGGGATAGATTTATAAAAAATTGCCATGCATCTAATAGACTATGTAATACTATAAATATTTTTTTATGCCGTATATATATTCCATACAGGAACGTAGGGTGTCAACAAGTGTCCCTCACCTGTATTAATTTCATCAATTTACTCAAATTTATTTTTACTTGAAGACTTAATTCAATTGATTAGTTATATATGGGTGATCAACCCATAGTTTTTCGAATTTATCAACGATATTAGTTGACTGTCGGTCAATTGGAAAACCTATGAGTGTATTGGTTGTTAATATTTTGCTTAAAACACTTTGACCTAGATGGGATTCGTTTCCTACGAGTTCGAAGTACAGCGTGCTACCATTAGGCCACTTAACACTCTCAAATTTAAAATTTTGTAATTTTGTGAGGCACCAGAATTTGTTCACAGCTTTGCAAATGTAATATAGTATTGAAGGATAAAATTTGGTGAACAAAATTCAATCGAAGGCATAGATACACAGGGACATTACCTAAATTACGTAACGCAAAATCTCATGACTTTGCACCCCCACCCCACATTTTTAAAACTCCCACCGCACACTATATGTCACGTCACAAAATTTTATGAAGATTTTTATTAAATCAATTCATTATTAAAGTAAAAATAAATAAATTCTTCACAATCATCTATTGAAAGAAGACATTTCAGAAATCTGTAAATCGAAAATAAACTGAAATATCTAAAATATAACTAAAAAACTAAAAAATTTAAAAAACTTAAAAACAATTAGGAAGAATTGTTTAATTTATCTGCCCTGATTTTATTTAACTTCGCAGGAAACATTTAGGTGCTCTTCGGTTGATTATATTGACATTGCCTGTTCTAAGGTTAGAAGATGTATATCCATACCGTTTAAATCAATCAACTCGTCATCTATTTACTTAACGTATCATTTGACGTTGTCTTCTAGTTGCAATTCGTATAGGACATAGGCCAAACAAATTTAGGGCATTTAGGTGAACTTTAAAATGATTCTTCAACATAGTATGGAAAAAAAATATGCATGTCCAGTTTTGCATATTCTATTGTAGTCTATTTGAATTGGCGGACAACATAAATCATTTCCCCAAATATTTCCCCATTTCTATATTTGCTGGTGTGGCAAAAAAACTTTAGTTCTTTAGTCGTTTAGTCCAGGAATAATATTAAAAAGTGAACTAGATGGAGCTAAACAACACTCGATATTTATGCATTCTACTATTTGAGTAAAATATTGACTGGTTCTAACATGCTCTGCTACCCATGAAATATTTTTAGACAGTTAGTTATTTTAATCAATTTCAGAATTTTCGGTTTAATGTCAGCTTCAGCGTAGGAAACCCATCTAAAACCAATTGATGTCATATTTTTGCGCAAAAATAAATAATTTGAAAAATTATAATTATATCTAATGAACAACATAACAAAAAATATTTGCCAATGTTAACATTACAGCACAATAAATCCCTAATTAATTAATCCCGAATTAGAGAGGTAAATAGAAAGTGAGGTTAGATTGAATCATTCAAAATAAAAAATCACTTTGGTGCTTAAAAATACCTGTCATAATTTGGTATTCTTCTGTCATAATTTGATGATCTTAAAAAGCTATACCAAATTCTGACGCTTCGTTATGGTGAATATAAAATTCAAAAGGCAAAATTATGACAATTAATAAGTGGGATCTGTCATTATTTCGTCGTTTCGCATACAGCCGCCATACATAGATATATTCCAATTTTTTATTAAATAAATATGAGGCAGATCTTGTTTGGTCCAGGCGGACAACGATGTAATTCTGGCCCTGGTTCTGGTATGTGCTTTTATCGTCCTGATCAGATCAGGGTGAACTAGAACAAGCCCTAGTAGGGTATTTCATAACCGCTATCTATCAGAAATCAAATATGTTTTCTCTATTCATGAATACCACTGGTTCAGTAAGTATGTGTTCTGGTCTGGTTGTCTGATTCAACCCGGATAATTTAAAGTTTAACACGCCGCATTAGATGCTAATCCGATACCAATCAAGTGTGAGGATTCTTTCAATAGCATTTTTGGTATTAAGTTTTTCATTCATTTTTTTATTTCTGTAATTACAAAAACAGAGATTTTTACAAGATTTAGGTTTTCTGAACGGCAATTGAAGTCAAACGGCTAATTGAAAAAGTATGGAATTAGTGCCAAGACTTCTTAAAAAATTAATCCTATCAATGCTTATTCATTTTCCCTTGAATAAGTGCCGAGAGTCTAATCTCGGCACTAAGTCAAATACTTCATGAATTCAATCTCGGCACTAATAAGTAGTGCAGAGATTTAAAAAAAATTAAATCTCAGTCCTATGTCAGTTTAGAAATGTCTGGCTATGTCAGTTTGGAAAATTTTTCGCTAATTCAAAAGAACTGAATTAGTGCCGAGAATTTTCTCGGCGCTATGTCATCACGATATGACAGTCGGCGTTATTTCATGGGGGCCTGAGATTAGTCATTCTGTCTTTTAAAAAAATTTTATTCAACTTGCCTATAGATTTTCTAATGCCAGCTTTACATGTTCAGCCGGTTAATGGTAATATTACTTCTACTTAGGCGCCAAGATTTTTTTTAATTTGATATAGAATCATTCACTGAAGCGAATAAAACCAAAACGAGTTGTATATCAACCCCGGGGGCCAAGATACAGGTCTTTGAAAAAAGCAAAATCCATACAAAAATGCACTGTTTTCACAAAAAATTTTTCTATTTTTTTAATTTTAGCTTTATTTCCTATGTGCTTATAAAATAAACGATCAAAACTGTCCCTTTTACTAAATTTTCTTAATTTACGATAAAAATAATAAAAAAAATCCACTCGCGCCTAAGTTAAAGTAATCTTGCCAGAATTTTTTCTGTTTTTTTAATTTTTGCTTTATTTCCTATGTGCTTATAAGATATAGATAAACAGATCAAAACTGTCCCTTTTACTAAAATTTCTTAATTTATGATATAAATACAAAAAAAAACCACTTGCGCCTAAGTTCTCTTGCCCGATTAGTACACACAGAAAATGCATAACTACAAAACATCAAATCAATCCACAAAATTTAAACAGCGTCGATCATATCCCTTTAGCTGAAACAACTGAAACAAAAACAACAATTGCATAAAATTTTTCAGTCGTTTCAGTGCAAATCGAACACGGCTATTATTTTTTAATAAAAAGCTTTGAGTAATAGGAATTACAATAAGTGTCAACACAACATATAAATACCTTGAAAAACATAACTTCCAAAGCAACTTGCACTCTAAATTCAGTCAAATCAAACGCACCAAATGTTATCAAAAACAATTGAACAAAAAAGTCCACCGACGAACTTCTCAGAAGAAAAAATTAACAATTTCACCAAAATATCGATTTTATAATAATGCATACTTTTATACTTTACTCATACTTTTTTTTAAATAAGTTGGAAAATTCAAGGAAAATTTTTGCTGTTGAAACATGAAATGCACAGTTTACAAATGGCAATCAAATAAAATTTTCTCCCTAAATACACAATAAACCATCCCTTAATCTTAAAATTGATCTACAGCCACTTCAAGTTTAACTTTAATAAAATTTCCATAGAAACAGGATCATTTTATTTTATCTCACCGATTATCATAAAAACAAGTTTATTTCACAAATACATTTAAGCGCATCCAAAACATCAATTATTGAGGAAAACCGGTTTGATAAAAAATAAAAATCTTATCCCTTATTATCACACCATAAACAAAATTTTATGTATCCCGATTACATCTTTTCTTGACCACACAGAAGATATTTATTGTATTTGTCTGTGTTTCTTTTTACTTATCATGATAGGATTTTCGAATTCTTCAATAAACAAAAACAAAGAAAATTTCTATTGATTTTTGATTTAAAAAAAAAATCCAGTCATTACTCAAACCATTCGGAAAATTCAAGGAAAACTAAATGAGACACAAACAACCGAGTATACGTCAAAAAAAAGACCGCATTATAGCGCAATCATATTGATAACAAAAAAAACATATCTCACCTTTTAGGTTTAATTGGAATACGCACTTATATGTTCACTTTAGAAAACAAAACAAATTAAAACTGATATCACTTTATAGATTTTTTGTGATAACATTGATTTGCACTTTATATCAAATAAAAAAAACAAACTATCGTTAAAAATTTCAACAGATAGAGTTTTATAACTCGATTCACATTTATTTTATTGTAAAAAACTTAAAAAACACAAAAATTTATGTAAACAAACAAAATTATCAAAAATGTCAACTGTCAATCGTTTGTTTTTTAATTTTAAGGAAAAAAGGATATTTTTAAAAAAAAAATATTAACACATATTATAAAACTGCACAAAAAAATTAATTTTTATTATTATTTAATAAAATTAACAATAAAAAATCGAATAAAATATTATTTATAAACGCGCGCATGCGTATATTTTAAACGGAATTGGTTTAACATTACAAATTACTTTAAACTTCGAACGTTAAATGGCAACTGAAGCTGTTGATATACAAATTCTTGATATACATATAAATTTTTTGTTTTTGCAGATTACTCTCAATGTCGACGTTTTCTCATTTTATCTCTCCTCCGGTTACGACTGGAGAGAAATATATATGAAATTGGCAATCTTTTTTTTTTGTTTTTGCAACAAACAAACAAAAATATGAAGAAAAACGAGATTATAGAGCAAAAAATATTGAAAGAGAAAATTCATATTTTTTATATTTATTAACAGCTGATTCTTCATCTATGATAGAGAAAGTGATTTTTCTCTTCTATTTAATTGTTTTGATTTATTATTTTATTTCCCCTCTTTTTTCTTGACTTGAATGAAATTGAAAATAAGAGTAGTTTGTAATTTGTATTATACAGTTGGTTAAGAAAGTATCCGGATATATAGTATTTTAATGTTAGCTAAATATATTTTATTTATTAGATCTTGTCCTAATTTTATTTTAAAATAAAGAAAAACTCCATTTGTATCAAGTAAAAAGATTAATATCGTGCTGATTTTGACATCAATTTGATTGAACTTGAAACTACTTTAAAGGTATCACAATGTGTAGGTGTTTAGATTTTACAATTACCTTCATTAAACTAGTATGTACTTGTATTGGAGTGTCGGGGGGGTAGGTGTTACATAAATTGAGGATTGTTTGTTATTACAATCGATGACGCTAGGTAGAGGCATTCTTGACAAAATTGCCATTCAAGGCAGGTTGAATGTGATACTAACATTAATTGAGCAGAATATATAAAAGTTGTGTAACGTCTTTAAAGAAGTTCGGTTGGGTTAGTTTTGATTTATTCCACGAGCCAAAGAAATGATCAGAATGATAAATAAAAATTCATTAGGTTTGGTAGATTCAGTGAAATTAGGAGCAATAACAGCAGCGTTTCACAAAGCCAGTAATACCCTAGATCCGAGTTCTGTCCAATCATCGTTTTAGCACAACCTAGAACTTAGCTGTAGCGGATCAAGACATTAGCGTATACTATTTAAAATAGGCTAAAACGCAATGATACGTGAACGGTTCCGCGTCAAGGCCCACCAACAAATATAAATGTCAGAAGGAGGTGACCTAAAGTTAAACATTTTCTAACATGTCTGGGGGATATTCACATGCATTGTAAGAATTACCATAATGACCATAACATGCCGTCATTTAAATTCGTCCAAAATTTTTGAAAATAGAATTCTAGGAATGTTTTCAGTTCTCTGTTTTATACTGGAATGAAAT
The DNA here is from genome assembly GCA_963693315.1 of Diogma glabrata. NCBI lineage: Eukaryota > Metazoa > Arthropoda > Insecta > Diptera > Cylindrotomidae > Diogma > Diogma glabrata. Next base: position 54,060,645 of record OY856188.1, read on the forward strand.
CGATCTTTCGTCGCATCCCTACCAAATTTGGTCTACGACGACAGTTTGATGATAGAAACGCCACTTTATGGAGTATTTCTTGCTGTATAAGACCAATTTCTTAATGAATGTTTTGAGTTAGTAGCTGCAATGTTTATAATTTATTCACATACACTTTGTCAGTGGGCCCGGAAGAAAAAGTTTGGGGCAGTTAAATCAAGCGAACTTGGGGTTATATCAAATCGCCGTCGTTTTGGAAACTTCAGGATTTAAAGATTGTTGCCTCAATAACCCCATTGTTAAACGTTCTGTATGGTCTGATGGACGATCTTGCTGAAAACATATGTTGGCATTTGGTGTTTATTCCGCAAATAAAATTGTCTAGAGCTTTGCCCTATATTCTTCTCCATTTATTGTTACACTTGAACTTCGATCAATTTTGAAAAAATAGATCTGTATATCTTTACGGAGTAATACTACACCCACCCATAACACGAATTGGGTATAGTGGCCTTTGATGAAGATTTTTGAAATTTTAGAATCTCTAAAATCAGCAGTTTTGTTTATTTACGAAGCCACTCAAGTGAAAACCTATCGCACTATTATTTTCAAGGAATAAAAACACAATTTTTAGTTCGTTGTGCAATTGTGTAGCGTTTGAGTTTTACATTTTTATATATACCCAAAATACATGTCAATTTTAGAACAAACTGAACGGATTTAATAGGTTCAGTGAAAAATAACAACAAACAAATAAAGTAAAATGCAGATCGAATAATAAATTAATGTTAAAATATTTAATGATTAAAAAAAATATTTAACTCAATTGAAAACGAGCTAAAAACTATAAAACAAATTTCACACATCAGATTAGTATTTGAATGGTAATTTTATTTAGCAAACTTTAATGGATAAAATGGAAAGTGGTAAAAAATGGGGAGCGATCAACATAAATGAATTGACCAATTCAATATTCATTTTTTAATTTGATTTGGGTAGTTTTTTTTAGTTCATTTTCAATGAAAGTGTGTTAATTAATTTTTTTTTTCTAAAAAATGTTAGACTAAATCGGGCGAAAACTGATATTTAATTTGAAACGGTTAGTTAATTTGAAATGATTCGACAGTAAAATTGTATTTAACACCAATTTTCCCTAAACAATATTTTAATAACAAAACTAAAATTATTCATTAACATTTGATACTGTTTCCAAGAAAAAAGTCGACACATAAAAACTTTAAATAAAATACATTCAAAATAATAACGTCGATTATTCTCAGAATTTAGAAAGAAATCGACCTCGAGAAATTAAACAAAACTGCATTTAAGGAAGTGTTTTGCAGAACGATAGATAGTTCAAATTCGAAAGCGATAATGTCAACAGTTTAATTGTAAATAAAACGCTGTATTGTGAACATAAAATGCTACGTCTTCGAGAAGCTATGGAAGCCGATGGAGGGGCAGTAGATAGTCAACCAACAGTAGCAACTGTAAGCACAAATCAAATCCGAGACTGCAGCAGGTCAGAATATTTGGAACACTGAAAATCGTCTTGCTGTACATTGTTTGTTGCGCTTGAGGAGGGAGCAACAGAAACATTATGGGCGGTGGAGCAAAACGACCGCAAAAGTTATCCAGAAGTACGGTAGCAACCATAAAAGGAAGTTATACGTAATCGAACTCAAGGGTAGCTTGCAGCGAAATAGAGAATCTCTACTGGAGAATCTGGGCGTAAGACATGGTCACATGGTAAGGGAGTGCGTGAAAAAAATTGAGAACCACAAATATCGACTTCTTTTGTGAAGAAAGGAGGGTACGAAGAAAAAGGTCATGCAGGCTTCAGCAGCAGCAGTAGAAAACTCCTTTGTTGGGTATGTGGAATATTGGCCTGAATCTCATTTGTTGGAACAGACAGCGTGAAAGATCTTCTTCTTCTATTCAACGGGAACTCGTTTAAGGCCGAACTGTAAACCAAACAGTGAGATGTTACCTACATCCCATTTTCAAGAATGAAAGTAATTGGTGAAAGTTTGTATATCGAAGGACAAACCAAAGGTAAAAGTTGCAGCCAGTTCAGCTGTAGGTTCATACAGATTCAGCTCTCACATTTGCTCACAAAAGTTTGATTGACGGAGTTTTGGAACCATCAGATGGATTGAAACTAAGAACAGGAACTGGAGGATTCGCTGATATAGCAGGTGAAATGATCGCAGAAATAAAGTTAGGAAACAACTGCCATCAACAAGAGGTGCTAGTGTAGACAGAATGGATGTAGTCATTTCGGGGATGGGCTTTATGAAGCCCAAGTGATTTGTCTTCGATTTTGAATGTGGGCGCCTAAATTGTTATATTGTTGAGATGCCACTGTTGAATGAAGCAGATTACACAGATATTGGCAGCGATGAACAACAATGCAGAGTAAAATCCAGAACCATCATCCAAACTGATGAGGACAAGAGAGGCCAAACGGCGCAGACATTTTATCAAATGACGCATGTTTGAAAGGATAAAAAGCTGGATGGTCTCTTGGTCCTCTTGGACTCTGTTCAAAAGCGGGCTAAACGAATTGTGGGTGATCGAGCTTTGACATCAAAGCTTGATTCCCTACAACATCGTCGCACTGTCAACAACAGTCGTGGTTTTTTATAAATATTGTCATCAACAGTGCTCAGATGAAATCAACGGCATCATGCCTCAAACTTATTCTTACCCCCGTTTCACACGGCAATCGGCTACCACAACAAGTGAAACGGTCATGCTCCCACGCTGTCATACTGACAGATCGCAGAAAGACTTCTTTGTCCGAACTGCAAACAAATGGAATAGTTTGCCGGAACCCTTAGTATCAGGTGGTAAAGGGATTTATGTGTTGTTGGGACACATATTCTAAACCCTATTTCATAACACTTTTTGTTAAAAAAAAAAAATTTTCCTATACCATTGATCAACATTTTACATTTTGTTTACAACAACGGCATGTTGTTTCCAAGAGAAAAGGTTGAAAAAACAAACATTAAATAAAATACATACAAAATATAATGAGAACAATCCACATTCTCAAGAAATTGATCCTGAATAATCACAAAAATTAAGCAAAATTGTATGCAAGGAATTCCTTCTGCATAATAGTTAGTTCAAATTAGATTGCGATAGGGTAAATAGTTTTAATCGGGCAGCGATTATGTTTAGCGATTAATTGTAAACGAAACGCTGTAGTGTGAACAAAAACCGTGTAAATAGAAGTTAGCTGATTTTTAAAACATGAATAAAGATTTAAGTGTTATTTAATAGAAATATTGTTTATAGTTTTGGACGATGTGTTATACTGGAAATTTCTACAAACAAGCGTTGAAGTTTCTCAAGCTATTGTAAGAATAGTTTAGATAGGAATATTGCTTTCCTGCAGCAAAATGTTTGAAATCATCGAATTTTCGATCTTCGATAATTTATCATAAAAATCGATGATTTGGTATGTTGGACAGTTAAAAAAAGTAAAATTTCAAAGGAATTATTTTTTCGATTCGATGGTGAAGGTGATGTGATGAGGTAGTGATACCCAACATTTTGCTGCTGTTATTGTGAAACAGCTAAGATGTTTTACTTTAATAAAACCTAGTATTTTCTCTTACTAATTAGTGTTCGAATGCAGAAGAAGATTTGGGCATTACATTTATCGAAATGAGAGCTAAGCAAATTCGGAGGCAGGTAGAAAAACGCAAATATTGTAAAAGTTCTATCAACCGTTTGCATTTTACGTAAATAACCCTGAAAAAAATTAATGATACATCATCAGGCGAGAAAAAAATTAACACTAATAAAAACATTGTATTGCATTCAAAATTAAATAAATTTGAAAACTAAGAACAAATAAAGTATTATATTGATAGAATTTCTTTGCAAAACGGCACTGATGAGGTAGGTTCGAAACCAGTCCGAAAAACGATTAAGAGAAGTGGAGTTTTTCTCTCCTTAGCTACTTGAGTTTACATTGGCAATGATTTTCATTGTTTTTATTAAATATCTAGCTGTATTCAGCCATGCGGTGTGGCTGTGGCTCAGTCTGGTTGAATGAAACAAACAATGTAAGAGAACGCACACGTTTTTAATATATTTAATTACACACATTTACATTTTTTGTTCCATTGTCTGCGCAAATATAAAGATTTTCTAGTTTTCCGGGACTAGAACACCCATATAATTGGTTAGATCTAACCCGATCACTTCTAACGATTGGTTTTGAAATTTTTTGATGGTGATTGGCATTACAAATGTCAATCGAATTGAGAATTGCAATCTGTTAAAATGAAATGGCGTAATCGTTGGAAAGATAAGAATGTGAGGAATGAGAACATCCTTGACAAGCCCTGTCAAGATGATTGCTTCTACTAGGTCGGTCATTAATTTATTTACTACAAAGCTGGTTGCCTGGTTGATATTTCACCACATTGCAATAGATGCGCTGGTATTAGTGGTAGATCGAATGAGTTCAAAAATTCTATTGGAACTTGGAACTTCTTTTAACCGCTTCATCTACCACCAAAACAATGTATACGGCCTTCTATATGATTGCCTCGATTTGAATGTTAGACTGAATTATATTGTTAATTTTATTGACGTCTTTGTTTTTGGTCTGAAGAATATCTCCTTCATTCAGGCAATCGTGATTCTTATGCTACAGATAATCTCCTGCAGGTAATATTAATGCATTCCCAAAAGGTTTGATGTATTCACGCTGCATTCATCGGTCATCCATGCTTTGAAAATGTTGAACGTTTTAATGTAAATTTCAATGAAACGTTTCAATGATTTGCATGTTCGACGGAAATTTTAGAGTGGGGTGAGCAGATTAGCTCACCGCTCAGTTCTATCGTTGGTCAGATAAAATGTCTACTATCCGTCACTAGCAATTCTGTTTTGTGGATTGCTATTGGCAGACCCTTGTGTTCCAGCCACCTCTTAACCCTCTGCAGAAAATCTCACATGGATCTGCAGTATGTCCAGATGAGCATAGAGCGCTAACGTCGTCAGCAAAACCTACCAGCTTTGATTCTTCCGGCAAACTCATGTTTAGCCGTCATATACTATATTCCATAGAAAAGGACCCAGTTTGGAACCTTGCGGAACACCACATGACATCCTTTGCTCTATTTTAAAATATTTTCCCTCAAAAACCACGAATCGATCACTAAGGTAGTCTTCGACTATGTTAACGAGATACTTTGGTTTATATTTGTTCCTCAAAGCTTCTATAATGCCTTTCCATCTAATCGAGTTGAAGACATTTTTGACGTCAATTGAGACCATCGCGGTGAAACTCGTTCCTATATCTTTTCCCTGTTTTGCTGCTTTAACGGATCTTACTACCTCCTGTATTGCATGGATAGTTGATCGTCCTTTTCTGAAGCCGAACTGGTTCCCAGCGAATCCACCTTGTTCCTGGATATGGTTCTCTAGCCTTTGGAGAATTAGGCCTTCCAATACTTTCCCCATGTTGTTTAGCAGACAAATGGGCCTGTAGGATATTTGTTCGACCGGTTTCTGGCATTTCCTTAACAACACCAGCTTCTGTGTTTTCCACCCCTTCACAAAAGCGCCTTGACTTAAACATCTGTTAAACACTTCGAGTAAGCCTTCGGCCTTCGTTTGGCACTCCATCTAAGCCCGGAGCTTTGTTGTTCTTTAAGATCTTTCCGATTTCGATAAGCTCTTGTTCTGTGAACTCCGTTCTATTTCATTTCCAGTCATATTCTTTAGTTGGAATTATGTGTGCGGTTTTTGGATTTTTGGAAATATCCCCAATAATCTCTTTATCCCACTGGGGGTTGTTTAACTTAGGGAGATTTTATCTCCTGTCCAGCTTTTACGTAACGATCTTGTAAGCAGCGTTTTCCACCTCTCGCAATAGCTTCTTCCAGCAACATTTCTTGCATTTTTATTAACTTTTGCAAATTTTTCTTTGCAGTTTCATTTAAACCTTTCAGTTCTTCGTTCTCTTGTGATCTAGAACATCTCTTTCTGCTCGCGTTACATAGTGGTCGGTGTTGTGCTATTTCGGTCGTCCACCAGAAAACGGATGTTCGGTTTGGTCTTTTGGCCGACTGCCTCGGAATTGATGCGTTGCAAACTTTAGTCATCTTTTTGTTTGTGTTTCTCGCAGATGACTCCTGGCTCACCTCCTCCTGAGCCCATCTCATATCCGTGATGATTTTGGCTTCTCTTAAGTAGCTTACCAACTTGTTCTTATCCAGTTTTTTTAGTTCCAACCTGAATTCCTCTGATCGTTTTACATACGTTCATTTATGAGTCTCATCGGTTATATGAAATTCTATATACGCTCAGCCTAGCTGTATCTATTAATTTCCAATATATGAACTTATTTGCTATGTTTGGCGTCGCTATCGTCCAATCGATGATAGAGTTGGTATTTCCACGTTTAAAATTTGGCTCGAGGCCTATATTAAGCAGTGTAAGGTCGTTTGCTGCCATTAATTCGCAGATAATGTCTCCTCTTCCATCGGTCCTAAGCTCTCCCGAAGTAGGTGATTTGCTGTTAAAGTCGCCGGTAGTTAAGCTCCTTCTGTGATGCCTTTATGCCTACTTCTAGGGCATTTATATCGTACTTAACTTTCTCAATTTTATCGTTTGGTGAAAAGTAGCAGCTGCAGATTCTAAAGTGCCTCGTTTCGACCCACACGAACCCGCGCTCTGATGAACAATCCTTCACTATGGCTAGTTTCGGGTTGCACATAGTAATTGGTCCTGGTACCAAACGTTAGATTTGGGTTTTGTGCTTGTTTGCTTGAACTAAAATATCCACCTTCCTTTCATTTGCTACAACTGTGGACAGATCCCAGACTGCTCTGGATTCGGCCTGATTCACTTGAATGACTTTTAACATGGTGCTTGTTATACCCCTATGAGCTCGGCCTTGAAGATCGGGCATCTTCTGCTATACCCTGAGTGTGGTCGCTCTTTTCTCCTTTATCCGCACATATGACCAATTTAGGTGCATCCCATAGTGTCACACTTCCAGCAGAATAGTCCTTTCAACACCAGTGCATGTATTTGCTCTATGGCCGTAACCGTGGCATTTAAAGAATCAAATGACTTCCACCATCTCCTTAACTCTGTAGTTTACCCAGCCGACCCAGCCGAGTATTCCAAGTTTATGTGCGCTCTCTGTCCTTCTGTTCTGCTGATCTTTTGTATAAAGGATATCCATCGATATCTGTAACTGTGTTGGATACTAATGCTCGAGGATATCGCTTAGAGCATTTTCCATCTAGCATTAATGTTGAATTTTAATTTAGTGTTCCGCAAGGTCCATGAAATATATTTTTCGTCACAACTCCATGCAAATTCTTATCGATTTATTTTTTCGCTATATTAACAGTAACTGAATTTATCATCTTTAATTGATATTCATCGACATCATCTTAAAAAAATCTTCTTCCAAATCTTTCATCTTCTCACATGTTCTCCAACAGGCCTTTTCTCAGCTTGAATTGTTAAATCTTGTGTGTATTAGATGGCATCATGTCAATTGCTGTTTTGAACAAACGACCTAAACCGTTTTTTGTGTTAACAATGGACGTTTTAATTCCGGTAAAAATACCGTAACGTGCATTAAATTAATCATTGCAGTCATCTGGAAACGGAAGCAAGGAGTCGACTTTATGATAAATTTGCTTTTTCGCTTTGAAAGTTGGCATGAATGAAACTGTTATGATTTCTGAACCGAATAACGTTCTTTGAAAACATGAGTTGTTTTTCTTGATGTTAGATTGGAAATGTTTTGTATCAAGTAAACCCAGATGCGTTTGCGCTTATTTACATACCAAAGATTCACAAAGGTCTCAAATAATTTTTTTCACATTTTATTAAAAAACTGAAAAAATAAAATAGCAAATTGTTTATACAAATTTCATAATAATGTCAATGACCTTGATATCATTTTTCATTCTCGTCATATCTGCAAAAGATGATTTTCAGTTTTTTGGAAATCACTTAAAAAACTTAAATAAACAGATTTCGGTAAAAAAGAACTGGATTGTGGCCACTCTCGTCGCGGTTTAAAAATATCGTTTTAAAAGCCTTTGCAAAAAAAAACTAAAAACATTTAATTAGAAATAAAATTTGTTTTCACATAAAACCTTAAACGAATACATCTTTTTATTTGCAAAGAATTCAAATATGGACAATAACATTGCCCTTGTAATAAAATTTCAAACAACACATAAATCTAAATAAGACAAAATAACAAAAATTATTAATCCTTCCTTCCCGATAAATTATTTTCATAAACTATAACTTGACCAACAATTAAATTTACAAATTAGGAGAGATTACTTCCAATAAAATATAAATTTCAAATTTAATTATAAAGAGAAGAAAAAAAAATTGAAATATCACAAAGTTCAATATCGTTCATAGTTTTATTAATAAAACTATAAACATAATAAAAATGTTAATATAAAAGAAAGAAAAGGTTAATAAAAATTCATGTAAATTCATATATATCTACAAGTAAATAATATAAGTAATAATAATAATAACAACAACATAATTATAATTCCTTTTATAGTTATGTTTACTTGTTGTTATTGTTGTTGATTTTAGTTTTTATATTGAACTTGATGATTTATTTTTTGTTATTATTATTTAATTTAAATCGGTAAATACAAGAAAGTTATTTATTAACAATAAATTAATAACATTCGTTTAAGAGTTATCTGATAAAAGGTTATCTTACCATTGCTACTTGATTTACAGTTTTCTGACTTCCATTTTGTCAGGGTCGTGTTGTTGCTTTTGGATTAAGTTTCCTCTACTTCCGTTTCCTCTTCCCCTTTGGGCAGTTTTAGATTCTTTCATAATTTTATTTAAGTAAAGTAACGTGAACACCAATTATAGTATAAATATAAATAAACAATTTAATTTTATTTGAATAACAAAAAAATTTTTTACATGAATTATGCATTATTGATTTCAATTTCAACATCCGACCACATTGCATCACTTTCAGATTCTGGATCAGGATCTGATGGTGGTACTAGTTCAATTAAATCTGGAATATCGGAGGCAATGTCGTTTGCTAAATTAAATAAATTACCTTTAAAAGTAATTTAGAAAACCATTTTTTAAATTACGAATTTTTATACCAACCATCTTCGGTGGCTGATGAGGTTGCATATGAATTTTCTATTGTTGTATTTCCAGATTTGCCCATTGACGTTAAACCAGCTAATGCCTGACGATCTGTTGGATCTAAACTGAAATTAATTTTAAAAAAAATTGTTGTTTACTCATCGTCAAGTATCTATGGATAACATACTGGCTAAGACATTTTTCATTCATTCCAAAATGTGTAAGAAAAATTGATTTTATGATGGTCGGTTAGATTGCTGGATTGACACGCGTTAACGACCTGAGAAAGCGGGATTATTTTAAACGTATTTAGAGGAGACAATTGGCGGAGTAATAGTTGCCTTTATCCAAAGTAATTACGAGGCGCTCACAACTGTTTTGTAGGAAAATACTAAAAACGTCATAACCATCAAAACATTTGTATGGTCCAAATGATTCGATGCCCATTTCTTTTTTGAGAGCAAAAAGTGCCTTTGTTAATTGATTTGGAACAATCATACTAGAATGGCTTAAGTTTTAAATATATTAAATCTAGTCCCTGGGCCCACGCCGATTTCATTTGATGATTACCACGTATTTTTTACTTCGTGAGGGGTCTGTCCTTGACGAGTTTGAAAACTCTTGTTCTGCCATTTTTCTCGATTCGGCCACTTTTTCGTTCGGCAAGCAACGAAAAATGCCGATTGCCGGGGTCTTGTAAATTTGTTACCACGGATGGCGGTGTTTTTGTTTTAGAACACGAGGGTAACCTTGTCCGACAAAAATGTGTCTGCTATTGTCGAGTCCGGCAATTGACATTTTGACATGTATGGGTTACCCCCATAGTTAAAAAAAATTATGGCAGCAAATGTAAAAGATCCCAGGCAATCTGCATTTTTCGGAGCTTGACGAACGAAAAATCGGCCGAATCGAGGAAAATGGCAGAACAAAAATTTTCGGACTCGTCAAGTACGGGCGCCTGACGAAATATAAAATATGTGGTAATCATCAAATAAAATCGGCGCGGGCCCAGGGACTAATCCAGAAGATTTCTTTGATCAATGTTGGTGGACAATTTTGACAAAAGTGGACAATTTTCATAAAACTTGAGTTCGAAGCAAAGTGAGTTCGCCATTAATTTCTGACTTTATTTATTTACTTTTCTGACTTTATTTACTGACTTTACTATTCTGACTTTATTTTTTAAACTGTAAAAACACCAAAAATCATGAAAGGAAATAACTAGAACGGTCTAAACCCGAGATACGAAACTATCGCACAAAACGAGAAATACTATCACTAAATACATATTACCAAATATCACGAAAAAAGAAAAAAAACCTATTCCAAGCCGTTATTGGCCTAAGATAAAACTCTTGTGCACCAAATTTGGGATCAACAGGCCAAGTAGTTTCTGAAATATCTTGTCCACAGACATAAACACACACACGGACGGGATTGCAACCGTAAAAACTAAATCGCTTTCGATAGTTAATAAGGACTAGAGGAATGGAGAACAGCTGGCAGAAATATGATTTATGGCAATTTCTTTGCGGTAACTTAAAATTTTAGTTTTTCTATTTTCGGGCTTGAAGGCATGATATTATGCATTTTTTGATGTTTTTCCGGAGGTAACGGAGAGTATACCAGTGCTTTGCATAGACAAAAATTGTTTTTATTGAGCTAACAAGATATTGACGGGACAATGACGCGGTTTATCTGAAATAATGTTAGTGTGCACGCTGTAAAATCTCCTGCAGCCATTCGAAACTATTGATTCCGACAAATCATTCCATTAAAATCTAGTTTGAACAAAGAAATCTGCTGCATTCTGTCATTATGACATCTACTTAATTTGGCTGATTGTACTATCCGATGAACTAAGGAACTCAATACCGGACTAAAATTTAAATTCCGGTTTTTAGGTATTCGAATAGGACAAACTGGTTTTAAAACCGTTATTTCAAATTTGTGTTATTACCGTTCGCCCTAAATTTTGACACGGCACCTGCATGATCAATTTAAATTTTCTGTATGTTATGGAAAATATCTGAAACCAAAATAACGTCTGCATTTATTACAGTTTCCACTGATTTAAATTGTGTTCCACATCTAACGGCTTGCGTTAAATTTTACATTATTAAAAGTTTGATCTATCCAATAGTGCTTTACAAAGAAAATTAACCAGTTCGAATCATCTTCCACATTTAAAGAAAGTTTTACGTTTTTCCTAGTCTTAAAATATCCTTAATCAAAACTATCTTTGGAAGTTAACTACTCAAAACTGTAACGACCAACAAAAATCTGTTCAGTAGACATTTTCTTTTAAATCTAAAACCAAAGAGTCATCACATTAATCATACCTTCATTCCGTACTATCAAACAATTTAAAATCATTTCATAAATAATATCTCACCGTATACAACGTTTCACTGTATAAATAAATTCATCTTTTAGGATGTTAATTAGAATAGAAATATTCCCCATTCTATGAATTCACACAAAGTGCTGTCTAGCAATTTAATGCCAAAACTTCCCATATAATGTAAAAACATTTCCATAATATGGAGTCTACTGACAGTGGAAAAATTCAACTTAAGTAAAATAAATAAGTGATGAAGAAGTTTCAACTTCGAAATAGTTATCGCCTCAACGGCGTAATCGATAGCGTGTCTGCCTATGGATTCGAACAAGGTACTGAAGAGGAAAGTTCGAATTTATCCGAAACACGTAAAATGAGAAGTGGAGTTTGGTTTCTAAGAAACTTCCAACGATACCTTTGAATTGAAAAAATTCCAATTATGTACTTCCTTACTTACTTGAGTTTAATTGATCTCAAAAATCCCCAATTCATCTTTTAGTTTATTACTTCATAATGTATATATGAACTCAATTGTTGTTTTAATTTATTTTTTTTTAATGAGAAACAAATTTATTTTTTTTTGTTAAACAGATAACGAAATAATAAAGCTTCAATTGATATTAATTCAATTAATAAAGCTTCATTTTGTGATGTTTTGACTGAGATATGATCGCAATATTAATAACTGACTAAATTTTGAAGGACCACATTGTTATGATTTGAAGGTGTGAGACGGTTTGATTGAATGATTTTTTCTCTGTGTTTCATTTGTTTTTTTTATACGGCAGATTTTCAATTTATGGGTAATGTTCATTAGAAAAATGAGACAACTAAACACAACGATGAGATAAATAGATTTCTTTTTTTTTAGAAAATAAAGTCGTTCCGTAAAACGATTTTAATTATAATTTTAGTTAAGTTTTTAACTTTGATAGATATTTGTTTGAGCGTTTGTTTGATTTTTCTGGGCCAGAGACCCATTTGTTAATTTTGTCTGGAAAAATCTATATTTTGCATGAATCACTGCGATCGATATAACTTATCGTCTTTCTTTACTTACATTTCCCAACCCTGTCTTTAATGGTCTTGTTTCTATTGCTGTCTCAGTTTTTTTATGATGATATATGTACATTTGTTGATAATGATGATACTTGGTTGGAGAAGGAAAGTTCGAGACGGTACTTAAACACTTTAAGAACGTACAAGTTGTTTACATTTCTTTAAAATGCTAACAAGTGTTGCAAAGCCATTTTGTGTAAATTATAATAATTTAATTTAATTAATTAATAAATAATTTTCAATTAGATAACCAAAAAGAAAAAGAAAAAAAGAAATTATTGGACGTATTGAATTGATTAAGACGTATTGAAACATAAAACTAATTAAATTTTATAATAGCATTAGTAGCAATTTTCTGATGGATGAATACATATATATTTTTCTCCTTTACATGTTTTGAAAATGTAACTGTGGTGGAAAAGCTGATTTGTTGGATTAATTAGTGAATAAATTTAATAAACTAACGAACGAAAAAAAAAGTTAAGCGAACGAAAAAAAAACTTGAATGTTTTTTTTGTGTTGATAAAATAAATAGAAAAGGAATAAAAATTTGAATGTTTTTTGAAGTCCATTGTGACGTTTGAAATAATATGGTCGATTGTAAATTTTTTTTGCTATAAACATGTAGATTGAGCTATATATCTTCGTTTATAAGCCAAGTCCTTTTAGTGACAACCTCATATGAGAAAAGTAGCGCATATGTGAGTGCAAAATTTTAATTTTTTCTTAAAAGTAGTAATTGTGATTGTATTGATGCGTATGTGATGATCTCGGTATCTTGGGCCTTTGGGGTCGTCAGAGTAGGGATTGCAATCCCAGGATCCCGACCCATTTTTAAGATCCCGCAGTTCCGGGATTAATGAAAGAAAATCCCGAGATTACGGGATTGTCATATTTGCCGGGATTAATCAATGAAAACACAGAATCTTGTTATTCTGTTTTGTTGATTTGTATTTTTTTATTTTTGGTCATATGCAATGAGATCATATACCACTGGCAATAGCAATCATAAAATACTTAAGGTTTATATTTTAGGGTTTATAGCGGATAAACTCCATTCCGTCCACGCTAGCACCTTCAATTTTGTTCCAATCTACCATGAAATATTGGCTAATGCACTTGTAGCTCTTAAGATTGTACTGAGCTAGAAAAACAAAGCATTAGTTTGCGAGTTGACAAATGTCTCAATAACTAGCATAAAGGCAAGAAAACGAAACATTTTGAGCATTTAAGTATTTGCAGAATGGAAACTCTGCTTTTGTTGATGATACATCGAACATATTTATTGTTCCAAGTCGAAGCTCCATAAAAGTTTTTATTGAAGATTATTGAACGTTACATTAGCAGCAGCAGACGTGGGATATGAAACAGGTGATCTAACTACTGACACTGCAACATCATCAAGCAGAGTTTACAACGAAAATGAAACTAAGGATACGGCTTCAGTCGATTTAGTAGATAAAAGCAATTTGGAAGATAAACTGCAACGCCATTTAATTCACCCTTAATACCTATAAAAAAACTTTTTGGTCAGAATGCAACAACATAAAATATTAAACTGCTTACCGCAATTGGTAGAGAAATGAAAATAAGCAAGCAAAGCCGTCATAGAGGACCCCATTTGCGGTGAATGTATAATACCTTACTGACCATTCCACTAAGAAGTGTGGAATCGGAACGGGCTTTTTCAACCTTCGGAAATTATTTCCAAATTAACAAACAGGTTTGACGATAAATCAGTTTCACGATTTATGTTTTCTAAAATCTATTTCTTAAATGATTCGAAAGTGTATGGTACTGGATTTTCTTTATGTAATATTATTAAAGTTTTATTTTGGTTCTTCAATTTTAATTTTTTTAAGAAGTTGAATTAGTAAGTTAATGTTTTATGTGTTTATTCTTTTCGACACTAAAAAATGAATAATGTGTTTTTTATTTGAAAATTGTGTTTTTTCTTAATTATTTATGGTTTTCCATACAAAATTTAAATCCCGGGATCCCGGGAATTCCGGGATTTAAAATTTATGAATCCCGTAGTCCCGGGATTCATAAAACACCACGGGATTGCAATCCCTACGTCAGAGTCTCCGTGATGGAATCATTTAAATCCGTCTTCCGTTTTCTTTTGCGTGCATTTCATTATTTGTACTGGACTGGGGAAAATAACTTCTCGAACACACATGGCTGGAGCTCGCCGGAAAAAAAAAAAACCTCTCTTGGTACGCAGTCCTCCTATTGATTCCTGTTAGTTACCTCACTAACAGGATCAGTGTTCACTGTACATTACAGAATCGTGTTTCATTTCCTGGATAGTTTCAGATTCATTCCAAATTTCGTAAAATTTTACAAATATTAAAACGTTTTGCAAAAATTAGATTTTGAGCAAAAGTAAGTCGGTCAGATTGATTAGGTTATGTATCCAACAGATGGTATTTACTGAAATTTAGGCAGGCCCAAACTGGGACACTACACAATACAAGAATATCTGGATGTCACTGTAACAAAAGCATGACAGCGGATTTCATGCAACAGTAGCACCATACTTAAAAAGGAACGAAATGGGAGATACAAAAGAGACACAAACTAAATGGAAGGTTACAAAGAAAAAGATTTAAGTTAAAAATAAGATGAAAGAAAGAAAATCATACTGCTAATAATTGAAACGAAATTTTATTTTTTAGGTGTAGAAACTGTCGAAAATCAAAACTGTAAAATCAGGCTTGATACTATCAGAGGATATTCAGAGTGCGGTCTTATCCCCCTTATGTGAAGTCTAGTGTGAGATTAAATTCTAGCTATATTAGCTAACCAAGAGAACATAAGTCATATACGCTAGTCATTATGACCAAAACCAAAAGGATCCCGTTTAACCAGAAAAAAAAGTTCAACACGAGTCCAATCATCATGATGTGGTCGGCAATTGTAATAGACAAAATATCTAATAGTAAACCTAAATAGTAAGCACCTGTTGTGAAATCACATCACCATTTTAGTAAACAAAGCCACAAGAGCTCTCATGGTATCCATAAACCTAGCGGCTTGAAATCGACGCGTGGAGAAATCGCGTGGAGTAACTCTGTGCAAAGGAAGCCGAGGAAATTACAAAGGCTTTGGTGTACCTGCATAACAATGGTTAATGGGAACATGTCCCACTGCGTTTAGAGAGATGCTACTAATACTGGTTCCCCTCCATTTCTAGACCAAGCAAGATGTTAAGCAACATAGGGTGGAAAAGTGAAACAAGAAGTAAATGCTGCAGTGTCTTACAGCCCGAAGTTCAGGCAGTGGAAAGATGTGCAAACTTAAGCCAGAAATAAAACAATTGGAACAAGAGTATTGCCATTTTGTCAAACAACCAAGCAACCGTTAAGACAATGAGTGCAAATACCATTACATCCAAACTAGTTAGAGACATTGTTGGTAAACTTCAGTTGCTCAGTAAGGATAACAAAATAACAATGTAACATACGTGGTCGTGCGGGTATCGCAGGTAATAAAGAAGCAACTCACTAGTATGAAGAGGTGCAACGACGGATTTTGAATGAGTAAAACCCTTTTGTGGTGTGAGCACTACTACGAAGCTGTTCACCCCATAAAAGTTAATTTGTTAAAACACTGTCTTATTCATGAAACAACGCGTTTAGTGCGATTTTTGTCATTCTCGAATCGATGTACATATTCAAACAACTTATCGGAGCACCACGATTAATCGTCTTTTTTGGTTTTGTATTTTGTTTTCTCTTAATGCGGTCCTGAATGATATATTTTTATAAACTATTGGTTCAGAATACCATAGATTTTTTTCACCGAAAAGAAAATTTGACAGTAGTGATCAGCTGATTTGTATTTCGAAAATTTTAAATAGTCGTTATTTCTTGCAGATCGAGGTTGTTTTGTGTTGTCTTTAAATTGTTTTGATATAAGCTGCACTATAATTATTTTTGCAGTAGATTTTAATACATAACTGATTTCTTTCTAGTCATTTGTGTTGTTTTCGTTTAAAACAATTTTTAATTTAAGATTGATAAGATTGGGTATCAAGCACGAGAATTATTCATTTTTTTAGGAAATTTCGACAATGGGCGACCGGATTTATTTTGGTATCTTCGTTATAATATTTTTTTTCTTGAACAAATTTATGTTGCATCAGTTGTAATATTTGCTTTTGAGAGCATATCTGTTCATTTGTGCTGGTTAAGGGGGGATATTCCTACTTGAACTCACATGACTGAACTTTTTGGAATATACCTCATCCAGGCACGCAGTCTCCCTGTTTCTACTAGTGGCACACTAGCAGGTCCAGTGTTCATTACCGCACAAGAAGCATACAATGGAGGATAGGTATGTAGTAAGGAAGGTCGGAGGGCTGAAATAACGCCACCGGTCTGCGACACTTCGAACACCTAATTGGATTGTTCAACCAAAAGAGAGCAGTAATATGCTTAAGGCTAAAAAGAAATAATCTAAGAATACTAACAGGTGTCCTTACATGACACTAGATTGAGCAAACACATTAAGAATAGTGAAGTGGAGGAAAAGGATGAATTAAAATTGTTTCAGTTGGAGGAAATTGCTCCAGTTCGACTTCTCCAAGAGTGGGGAATCATGGCCCATATGAGGTGCCATTTGGTGTATTGGAGGTAATGACTCTATATTGAACCCTCTCCCTCCAAATACTGAATTTTCTAAAAGTGGCAGGTTTAAAGAGTGTTTTAACGTAATATTCATTAAACAGGAAATAAGTGGGATGCAGTAGATCTGTTGTTGTTGTAGCGACGGGTGCAGTGCTAATTTGACGTTTTGGTATCTACACTCAAAAAAAAAATAAGTAAATTTTACAAATTTTTTATAAATACTCACAAATGTTTTTGTAAGTTTACTAAAAATATTATAGATTACAAAAAAAATTATTTGAAAAAACTAAAAAGTTATTTGATTTACAAATTATATTTGGATTTGAAGGAAAAAAATTGTAGTTTTAACAAAAAATTTTGTGTGTTGCATATTTATAAAAATTTTGTAAAAGTTACTTTTATTTGAGTGTAAATTCAGGAACTCTGCAACTGTTCTTGGTCGGAACCACAAATCTTGCTTCGTCAGGTCGGTTAAGTTTTCTGGATATTTAAATAGATGGAGTACATCATGTAAAGTTCCCGCGCATGCAGGACACTTGTCAATAATTTCCGGGCCGATTCTGTTAAATAAATTCGGCAATTGACTTTTTTGGGCAGCATTTGTGGTTGCTTTTGAAAACTCGAATTGGGGCGTAATTCCTTATTGTGTCTTTAACAGCTTTGGTACAAAGTCTTTTTAGGCCAGTTTTAAAAGTAGGATCGTCGATTTTTTCCATTGAGTTAGTCATCTTTGACATAATGTAGTGTTATTCGTTGTGACATTACATGAGTATTGATGAGTAAGCATTTCATTATGTAATATATTCCTCGGGCAGCTGATCTCGGTGAGGCATCAAATGATATTCGTCTGCGTTTGGCAAGGCTGTGTTTTGTGTTGTTCGAACTTTGTTAAAAATTTCTTTGAATTGTTTCTCCCTAGAGAAGTAGTAATTGTTTCTCCCTCAAGTAGTAAAAATTGTTTACTTAGTTCAATTTTTGGAAAATTGATAAAATTATCCAAATTCGTTTTGTTAAAATTAATTTAGGTTTTCTTATCGGATTTTATTTAATTGGAATAGTTTGATGTAATTGCGATCCACACATGATCTGATCCCAATGCAAGTTCGTTCTCCATTCTGCAATTACCATTAGGGATATGCTAATTCTCTTGTTCGTTGTAGTTGGTTGAGGCATCCAAAATTTGACCAGCAATGTTTTTTCCTCGTGGTGTATTTTCGAGTACATATCAGAGTTCTTGTTATAAAATAAATATTCGATAGACGGCTCATATCCTGTATCACAGCTGCTCACTGATGTTATATACAAATTGACTAGAATTATCTAATTATTTCTGTATCTGAAATTAATTTCAAATTGTTCTAAATTTTTGTCAATTCCCGGTATCACAGATAAAGATGTGTTGCTGGTTGCTTGACAACAAGGTGCGATGTGGTTTGGAGTTCATTGGTTATATGTGATTAGACCCTAGCAGTTCTTGAGGTGACACCAGTCTATACAAATGTTGGACTTGATGGATGTTGTTGTTGACCTTAAAATTATTTGCGTATTGCATCTATTCAATAACAACCATGAAGAAAATAGTTTGAAGCAGTGAGGCCAGTGCCAACTGACTTTTTATCCAAAAACGGAGAAACGGTGTACTTTTCGTCGAAAATGTTGTTGTTGTAGCGACGGCTGAATATTGAACTTTGTTAAAGTTGGTTCGCTCAAATAACTAACTGAACTAGGCAGTATATTCAAATCGAGTCTAGTGCAATCCTATATTTAAGGTGTATTACAAATCCCACCTTTCATGAGATAACCTTGTGAAACTGTGAAGGAGAGACCTGGAGAGGCCTCAGAGGTTAAGAGTCATTTTTTTTTAAAGTTGAACACTTTTGATATTTGATGTCTTCGATTTTCCTCAAATTTTCCTCAATCAGGATATAATAGTACTACTGTGATAAGAAAAAGTTCAGTTTATCACCTTTTAAATGTGGCGCGTTTGACCTTGAAAAGAGGTCAAAGTTAAAGATCACGAGTAAATGATATAAATTATATGATCATTTTACTTCATAAAACCATGATTCACCGATGACATTTTGTTTAATATGAATTCTATCTAATTGATACTAGATAGATGTTAGCATAAATGATTCGGTGACTCTCTCATGGCTTTGAGGGCCAAGGTCATTTGAAAATGATGTTGTCGTTGCTTTTTTTGCTTGTTATCGGAGTAAATATGAAATTTGTTTTGCAATCAGTTGTCTGTGGGTTGTACAAAGTACACCACCTATGGGAAAATTTGACCCAGATCTATTAATTTAAATAGTAAATTTCCCAGGATACAGGTCTTAGAACTATCGGTTTCATAGTTCTATGAAATTTTTTTAATTTGTGTTCGGGGTGTTGGCATTGTTTCGATGGGCGCTAGTACTTTTCATATGTATAGCGGTGAATTGTACATATCTGATCAGATTTTTGTAATGTTCGACCAGACCAGACCTACTTACCTACTCGTAAATAAATTAAACCTTTCTTCATTGTCCGTCCAATCTTATACTTAAATCTTATACTTGCTCCTTTTTTCACTAATAAATTAAAAAATCCAGTTGTTCTTAAGGGGAAGTATTGTGGTTTTGTAATTGTTTACTCAATCGATTATGGCCCTAATAAAAAATTAATTTATAATCATTATAAAATTAAAAATAGCCTGGAAAATATGTAAAATGTGCATAAAGATACATTTCGTAAGACGCATATTGGACGTTTGAAAAAAGCATGTATTAAAAAACAAACACATTTACCACGGGGTTTAAGCCTGGATCTTTAACTACACAGTATGAAGTATAATTACAGCTATGTCTTAAACTTTTTGACTGATGGCTTCTAGAGTTATTGACCTTGAACTTTGACCTTTTTTGAAAAATTGTCAACTTTGAGACCGTTTAGCTCAAGCCAAGAGTAGCCCAAGCTGTTTTAAATTTTTCTAAGTACTTTCATAGAAAAAAAAAAAAAAAAAAAACATCTACCTAGTTCAAGTAAAATCCATATTAAAAAAATGTCATCGGTGAATCATGGTTTTATGAAGTAAAATGATCATATAATTTATACGATTTACTCGTGATCTTAAACTTTGACCTCTATTCAAGGTGAAACGCGCCACATTTAAGAGGTGGTAAACTGCACTTTTTCTTATCACAGTACTACTAATACATCCTAAAAATTTTAGGTAAATCGAAAGTATCAACTATCACAGGCCACAGCCTCATACCAAGTGTCCAACTTTTAAAAAAATGTGAATCTTAATTATTTTATGATTAGCGTATGCAACTTTTACGTCTCCGAAAAATCATAATTTAGAGTTTATATAATTTAGGAACTGAAAGATTCCTATTTCCAGCTTTTACAATCAGTCATAAACTTTCGACCAAACTCAAAACTTATTTGAAAAATGTGCAATTTGATCTAAATTAATCAACATCTGTCGCTACTTTTAGTTATTAACTTACTTTAATGCTATGGTATAATTTTCTAAAGCTCCTGTTTGATCTTTTATCCCTTTCAACCGGTCCCCTAGCATAGCGTGTAGTGTACAACTAGGTTTTATAGCTACCTGTAATATAACAAATAGAAATTCTGATAAACAAACTTAAAGAAAAAAATGTAAGTTACCTGTTTCTCGAGCATCTTTATAGCTCCACTTATATCACCCTCCGCTTGTAGAAGCTCAGCTAATTTAATCACAGCAGGTAAATAATATTCATTGATTTCTAAAGCTTTTTGAAGCAATGGTTTTATTTTTGGTTTAAGATTTGCATCTGCAGCATAAGTTTCAGAGAGTAACTGTAGTTAAAAAATTAATATTAATCTTAAAAATATACAAATATATTAAAAATTAAATTACCACTAAAGTTCTTGGAGTTTGTCCAATGAACTTAATTGCCAAATTTGCTGCTGATTGAGCTTCTCGAACACGGTACATATTCATATACACCGCAACTAATAACTTATAAACTTCATATCGATGTGGTACTAACTAAAAGCGAATAGATTAATACAAAAAAATAAATGAGTAATCTTGGAGTTTTATTACCTGTTTAGCAACTCTCAATAGTAACAGAGCTTCATTCAATTTTTTGATTTCTATGTAAACACGACTTTTTAGAATTAGAGCTTCAACATTTCGAGGATTCATAAAAAGTGATTTTTGTGCAAAACAAGCTGCTTTTTCATATTTATTTGTTGTAAATAAATATTGTGCCATTATGTACCACATTTCACTCGCATATTCTGATGTTGAAGATGTTATTGGTATTAGTTTTTCCAACTCAGTAATATTTTTATGTTTTGCCAAAAGTTTCGCCCATAGTTGAATACCCATCGAATTTGTAGAATATATTAAGTAAGCCTATGAAAAAAATCAATTAACGAAAATAAAACAAAAATGATGCAAAAATGTTACAAACCCTTCGTAGATAATGTTTAGCACTTTCACAATCTCCATTTAAAAAGTAAATTTCACCGATTAAATTAAGCAACATATTTGAATTACGAATAAACGAAATAGATTCAATATCTTTCAAGACTTGTATGGCTTGGGTATACTTCTGACAATAAATAAGATCATGAGCTTTGATCCAATTCCCTAACCAATCAGAAGTTTGCGGGAGTAAGGTTGCTAAACAAAAGAGAACAATAAAATCTTGTTTCAGCAATTAATCATTCCACTTACCATCTAATACGATCGAATTTATTTCATTTACATTTACACCCATAGCTAACAAACTTTCCATTGACTCTAATGCCAAAGGACATTCTTTTATAACTTCCTTAAATGCTGCTAACGATCCACGTTCATTATTTACATATTGTGTTAACTTCCCAATCAAAAAATTTATCTTCGGAGTTCGTTGTTTTACATGTATCGCCTGTAGTACCGTTATAGCATCATCACATCGTCTCATTTCAAAAAGACATTTTGCCAATCTATATTTTATATAAGCATCAGTAAATATGTCCGAAATTATTGTTTCGTAAGTTTTATTTGAATTTAGTTTTGCTTTTGAAAGTAGTCGTTTCGATAAAATTGCATGACGATAAACCGCCTCCGCACGTCGATAGCGGCCTTCATTATACAATGAATCCGCTAAATACATAAATGTAAGAAAATGTTTTTGGGGATCAATTATAGTACGGACTTGATCATGAGCTGAAATCAAAAGGGATGCCTATGAAAAAGAAAGTTAAAAAATTTAACAATTTTGCGCTCAAAAATAAAACTTATTTTTTAATCAATTACCAAACGAATACATTCGGAATACAATTCACAATCATATAATATTTTGACATGATCAAATATTGTGCTTGGATTCATTTTAATTTCGTTTTTAAATAAAAAATATATTAAAGCAGCTCAATTTTGTTTGTAAAATAATTAAACATTCGATATTTTATAAAGAGATGTTTGTGCATTCACTTTGACAGCTGTTGTAAGACAATTTGACATTTCATTTCTGTGGGTAATGCAGTTTATTTATTATAAAATAAATACAGTTTGCACTCGATATCAATCGACCGTATGAGAAATAAGGTTGGTCTCCACCAAGCGCGTCGGACCGTTAGCACAACACCCCAATGGACATTGGGACACAATTGGGACACAATGGGACAAAAACCCCTGTCCCCACATTGGGACAGGGGTTTTTGAACAATGGACATTGCATATGAAAAAAATGGATTATTGTTTTCTATTAATCTTTTTTAATTCCTTTTTATATGGAGTTTTATATTTCAAGATGGCGCTATAAATTCACGTTTTTTGTGTGCTAATAAAACAAGAGGGCTTACTTAATATATAATATGTAAATTTGATTTCTGGTTTTTAAGTGAAAATTTAGGATTACACAAAAACTAGTTTTCGTAGTTTTTCAACCATGTTCAGTATTTAACTAGCAAATCTGTAGCAACAACTTCCCATATTATTTGAAAAATTTAACTCGCTTTTTTTTTTATTAAAATAAATAATTATTTTACTTCAACATTTCATTACATATATTTTTAACAAAAATTTAAATATTTTATGATTGAGGTGGATTACGACTAACAACAGCTAAATAGCAAAATGTGCCGCTACGAAGAACAGGTTGAACTTGTAAAAATGCACCTCGATCGGGTGATTTACAAAATAATTCATTTCGATCACACACACGAACTGCTTTCCGTTGGCGATCATCAGTTTTTTTACTATATAAACCCGAAAACGGTTCTCTTGGTTTATAGTTAACCAAAAGTTAAGCTCCTGTTGTTTCGGTTAGCACAAACGGGGGAGTTTTATTAAACGGTGGTAGTATATGATTATCTTTGAGTAAATATATAATAGATATATAATAATCTAAAAATTTATTCCGAAGATGTAATTCTTGTATATTTTGTCCCATTTCTTTTAATTTTGTTATCCAGACTAGGACGCTGTATTTATCTTGAGGATGCAATCGTTCCATTACCACGTTAATTTGTCCCATCAACATCCGAAAGTCATAGTTAAATTTCTTTAAAAGAGCTTCGGTCATTTTTAAAAAAATAAAAAATATACAATAATTACATCTTCGGAATAAATTTTTAAATTATTTATCAAAATCATATTTATCATCATCAACATATTCGAGTTTCCATCGACAGATTAAAACCTTGCTTTAGGGAACAATCAGAAGATGACTCATCTCAAAATTCACCTACTTCGAGTACTGATCTCAGTCGCGCAGACGAAACTTCATCTTCCACAGATAATGTCCATTATGCTCCCTCGGACACATTCCAGTCTTCTCCTTCTACGTCCGCAGAAACGATAAAACGCGACGCTAAGGCAACTGTATCATGTAAAAGGGTTAGATTTAATCTCATTCCTCAAACACAGATATTCCATCCTGCATCCACAATTACGCGAGCAGGTAGAATCACTCGTACCCCTGCTCGTTTCCTTCGTGCTGTAGCACAATAATTTCTATATCGTCCCATCTTCGATGGCACTAGGGAGGGAGTGTTGTGGCAATAACTTCCCATATTATTTGAAAAGTTTAACTCCTGCTTTTTTGAATGAAAAAGAAAAGTTGCCTGTAAAAACGATGATTGTGAAAAAACTTTTAAAATATTTAATGTCATTCTTTTTTTCATTATTCTTAATTGTTTCTGTTTTTCCTTAATAACTAACTCCATTATTGTTAATTATTGTTTTTTATACGTACTCCAAGTTATATGTTATAATCAATAATTCATTCATTTTGTGGATATCAAAACCACGCGATTATTATTGTAGTTGTATAAAAGAAATGTAATATAAATCTCGAAATAGTCGAATGAATAAAATCCAAACAAACTGTTTTCTACTGAAACTAATATTTCATTTTGCGAAATTAAAATTAATACAATAAACTATATAAAACTAAAAACTATATAAAACTATATATGAACATAACAAAAGTAAAAATCAAGTGTTCAAAAGTCGACGTTCATTGGTAGGAAGAACTTCGAAACGATATATGGACATTATATATATACACACGATTTCGAAACTTAGTATCAAATATCAAATCAAATATCAAATAACTTAATTAGAAAAGATCACAAACCTTAATAAATTCAACAACTGCTGGAACAAATAATACAACATCAACTTGTTTGGGCAATTCTCATCTCATCTCTATCTCATCATCGCTCAACGCCACTAGCAGTTTCCGGACAACTCTAATAAGCTACCAAAAATCTACCAAAAAGTTGATTGGTTAGCTATATTCTACAATCTACTGCCAGCTTTTAAACTCGCCAATTCTAGCAACTTGTAAATTATCTCAGTGCTATCGATGCTTAATTTTATAACAAAAAAAAATAGATGATTGATATGATGTTTTTGTAAACGTACAATTATGTATAATTTTTTATTGTCATTTTTCAACATATTTTCATATGTTGATGCAGCCATCTTGATTAACTTGTTAAATTCATGTAATTTTCCTACACCTTATATAACTTAGCTTAAGTTAAAATTAAAGTTACGCAGGATAAGCAAAAATAAAATTAAAAATGGAGGTCACGGTCAACTAATTTAACGACTTTCTATGAATGGGGACACTTTGAAGACATATTGCTCTTTCGTATAAGTTTTTACAGTTCCTCATATCGACAATTCACTACAAAGTATGATTTCACCTTAAATTTATCTACCCTTACCGACACTATTTGTCAACAAACCTGAAATAATTGTCAAATCAGCCCCAGAAGAAAAACAGTACAAAATGAATACACTTGCTATTCCGGATTCAATATGCCGAACCTGTACCCAAAATTCAAAAGAAGTGATAGAAATTGATAATTTAGCAAAAATAGTGAATAAAATTGTGACAATTTCCAGTATGATACTAGCCGTTGGTAACGTAAAAGTAAACAAATTATCTTCATTCTAATACATTAAAAAAATTGATGAAATCTTTAATTCTAGGTAGAGGTAGGAGATAATCTTCCACAACAAATATGTATTAATTGTTTAAAAGATCTTAGAAAAGCATATTTATTTCGTAATAAATGCATGGAATCTGATGCATGGCATAAAAATCGACAAGATCCGGAGACAAAATTGAAAGAATCAAAGAAAAATGAAGTAGAATACGAAATAATTGATTCTTTAGAATTTAATACACAAGATTTAAGCTTAAAAGAAGAAACAAATGAGGATAATGATTCTGAATTGTTTGAATTCTTCGAAGAACTATGTGAACAAAATGATTCATTAATATCCGAAATTGACATTTTAAAGAATGAAAACCGAGAATCAAATACTTTGAAAACAAAAGAAGATTTATCGGTTGAATCAGCTAAATTAGAAAACCCTAATATTCCCAATTTTAACGAAACAGAAAAGGAAAAACCGAAGGAGAAACAATCTGAAAATAAATTATATAAATGCAAAGAATGCTCAAAAGTTTTGAGAAGAAAACGTTCCTATGAATTACATTTACAAATTCATAACAAAAATAGTTCTTATCTATGTAACTTTTGTGGTAAAAAATTTAATGCGTATTACCGTTACTATGCTCATTTGATCCGGCATAGAAGCTCACATAAATGTACATTTTGTGAAAAAGTATTTACATGTAATGCTCATTTGAAAATGCATCTTCGGATTCATACTGGAGAGAAACCTTTTACTTGTCATATATGTGGGCTAGCAGTATCACAGAAAAGCACATTGGCTGTAGGTTAAAATTAATTTGATTTATTTTACATAAGGTAAATTCTGTTTGTTTTAGACTCATATGAAAGTTCACACGGGAGAGCGACCATTTCAATGTGATTATTGTGATAAAACATTTCGTGAATCAAGAATGAGATTAGATCATATGCGTGTTCATACTGGAGAAAAACCATTTGCATGTAAAAAATGTGAAAAAACTTTTCACAGTAAAAAAAATTTACGATCACATCTTTTAATTCACGAAGGAAATAAGCCGTTTGTATGTTCTATTTGTTTAAAATGTTATACACGAAAATCGAATTTAAATTATCATATGAAAACTCATTCTGGCGAAAAACTACATGTGTGTCATATTTGTGACATGACTTTCATACAAAAAATTTGTTTAATAAATCATCTTGCTAAACATAGAAATGAATAAATATAATATAAATACATGTTTTTTAAATTTAAAAAATCATCAAATATAAACCCACCTTTATTGTTACAATAACGTACATCTTTTCTTAACACACATTTGCTATAAAAATCAAAATTCAAACTCATTCTTTATTATTCATATTAATATACCATCGTTTGGATCGATTCAGCATAATTTAAGTTAAATTTTTAATTGTTGACGAACTACTTAAAAAAACTTTAATAATATTTTATTTTTCTTAATATATTTTTTGTCTCTAAGGCCCATACTTTTGAACGTCGATAGAGATAAATCGGCGGATTTATCTTTTCTTTCGTATTTTTAAACGTAGATAAATCCATTAATTCAATCTTGGATTAAAAATGTATTCACAGATTTATACCTCAATATCGATGGCTAAATCCGCGGCTTCATTATTTTTGAAAATGTAAAACGTCATTACGTTGCGTCAAACAGTTCAAATATATTCAAGAATAGTAAAATTTCTAAGAAAAGCTATGCAAAATCTTGCTGATTCATTTTCTTCTTATGAGTCTAATGATTCAGATTATGAAATAATTGTTAGTCGACGAATAAAACAACCAAAAATATTTCAAGAAAGGATGGATATTGAATATTATAATGCGGAAGAGTTTAGGAAGCGATTCAGGTTTTCTAAAGAAGGAGTTCATTATTTAGAAAGCATTATAAAAAATGACATTGAACCGCTAGACTTTCGTGGGTATCCTTTGACCACGATACAACAAATATTGGTATGTTTGAGTTATTATGCAACGGGGTCGTTTCAATTGGTAATCGGTGATTTAATAGGAATAAGTCAGAGTACAGCGGGCAATATAATACATAGAGTTTCGAGAAGTATCGCCAGGAAAGCCAAAGATTTTATAAAAATGACTGTAGACGAGGAAGTGAATAAAACCCAGGAAAAGCTTTTTAAAAAAGCAGGAATACCTCGTTGTATTGGCTGCATTGATGGTACTCAAATGCCAATAAAATCTCCTGGAAGTGAAGAGGCAGAACTGTATCGCAATCGTAAAGAACTGTATCGCAATCGTATTTTTCCATCAATACGCAAGCGATATGTGATGCTGATAGTAAATTTATCGACATTGTTGCAAGGTATGTTGTTAAATGTACCATACTAAAATTAAGTGATAAAAATAATTTTGCCTTTCACGCCTTAGGTGGTTTGGATCATCACATGATCAAACAATATTTAATTTTTCTCAAATTAAAGCTCGATTTGAACAGAATCAATTTGAACAGCTCGACTGCCACATCTTTACGAATTTTGCCTTTTATATTTTTATAAGCAACTTTCAGTTGGTCTGTTGATTTTTCTCCACCAATACGTCGTGAATTATATGCCAGGCGAATGCCATTCCAAGATTCAATTTTCTTTTTATTCGAAATAGAATCAGTCTTTTTGCATTCGATTATGTGGGAATTTTTCTCCACCAGCTCCACTAAAAGAACTCTATTAGTTTCATTCATGTTTTTGGTCCTGCAATAATAAATAATATTTAAATAATAAAATAGGAAATATAATTTAAACGTTCATCGTAAATAAAACTTTCATGGTTGGTTGGCTACGTGGTTGTTGATCGAAACAAAATAAAATTTTTGAGAAACAATCAAAAACAAATATTACTGGGAAAAAATTCAAAAAACAATATTACTGGTAAAATTTAAAAAAATGACAATTGTCCCAACAAGCAGTTTTAATGCAAATAACTCGATATCGAAAATCGAAGATTTTAGCTCCGTTCAAAAATACCACAAAAAAATCCATAGATTTACCGACCTTTATAATTACCAAAAATAGCCTTAGTTAAAACAGTTAGTTTATACAAGCAAAAATTCCAAGAAACATCAATGAATATACAAGATATAAACTCATCATCAACACAAAACAACGTTACTTAAATAAGTATATAAAAATACAATTTTCAAGGTTAAATGAAACAGAACTCACCTTATATAAAATTCACACGAAATTTCAATGGGATTAACTGCAAAATGAAGAGGAACATGATGAATTTCAAAATTGGTTCAGAAACATAATCGAAATATTACAACACAAATTAAAAACCAAAAATAGTATCACCAATAACAAATTAAATAAACTTATTAAACCAAAACCTAAAAATATTAATGCACCAATGGAGGTAGAAAATTACGTAATAAACCAATCATCACAAGTTTTGGAACCCGAAGATCGGAACCTGTTAAACAAAGTATTAAACTTTGCACCTTCAAACAGCGCCAGCATCCCACTCTTAAAAACATCATAAAATCACTAATAACTAGAGAGTGTGTGTACACGAAAGCTGATAAGGGAAACGCATCAGTAATCTTGGACAAAACCGATTATATGAGTCAAGAGTAGAGAAAATGTTAAGAGAAGGTCCGTACCAACTGGAAACAAAAAATCCCATCAATCAACTACACACCAAAGCATTAAGTTTGCGAAAAAAGATAGCTGTAGTTTGTAAACAAGAGCACCTACAATGGAAATTAAACGTCTCAAATCCGACCCTTCCAAGATCATACGCACTTCCAAAAATCTATAAAGAAGGGAAATCAATGCGTCCAATAGTGTCCAACAACAACTCACCTTTTGAAAAAATATCAAAATGGCTAGTTACAGAATTTAGGAAAATACTATGTTTGATTCATTAGCACTAAAAAATTCGTTAGATCTAGTAAATTCATTAAAAAACAAAGAACTCAAACAGAACGAAATATTGGTCTCATTAGATGTTTCAGCTCTATTTCCCAGCATCTCAATAGATAAAGCACCGGAAATGTTTAAAGAATGGCTGGTTTTAATGGCTGGTAAATTATGTATGATTAAACACGGACGGCAATCATGATAAATAAACTAATTAAAAATGGTGGCACTTTTTCGATAGTGATTTGCAAACGACAACAATGCGGATTAATACCAATGAATTTATTTAGCTTGCCGCAGGAAGATTTGTAAAATTTAAAATTATTGATCTATGGGTGTGACAACCACGCGTACTTTAGTCCCTGCTATTGGCATATGATTTATCTTGAGATATCGTATACCACGGGCAATAGCGGTGAAATCTCATTAGACAAAGTGATATCTTAGGGGTGCTGGCGGATGAAGTTTTTTTTCAATCAACGATACTATCCCTTAGTCTAAGTTTTGGAATATTCTTTGTTGAAACGCTATTTTATTTTAAATAAAATGTGTATTTTATATGATATGTTTTGATTATTTTAAATATAAAAATGTATATAATAGTTGCTTGGAATGCTGATAGATGTGAAACCCAGAATAATTTTAATGATTTTAATTCAAACATTCTGAAATTTTAATTTGCAATGCTACAATAATTGGAAGATACAAAAAAACACAGCTATTTCACAGTTTTCACTTCTATCGGCAGTCTTTAACACTGCCTTCTTTTTTTTGTTTTATTTTATTGGCTTACTGTTAGACTAGATCGCCAAAATGATATACTTATATATTGCCTATTATTTTACTGGAAAAAATATTGGAACATGTAATCGCACAAACGACTGTATTTATGGATTAATATGTAAACGAGCCTTTAATTAAAAAAAAAATAAACGTATTTCTTTTCTTATATGATTTTTATTGTGATAAACGTCAAACTGACATTTTCGACTAACGTAAACAATAATATTAAAAAAATTTTGAATATGAATACTGTAGATTCAGTTTGTAGAACTTGTATGGAAAAACCAAAACATGACGCAATTCCAATAGATAAATTAGTCAAGATTAGTTACGAGATAGTTCTGATAAGTAATGTGATTCAATCATGTACAAATGTAAAGGTATATTTTATCATAATTACGATTTTCTGTTGTTTCTCGATTCTTACAGTGTCTATTATTTTTTAAGGTTGAAGTCAACGATGGACTTCCTCAACTAATTTGTGAGACCTGTCTTAAACAATTGAAAATATCGTATTTGTTTAGACAAAAATGTATTAAATCAGATGAATGTTTACGAAAACTAAATGCGAAAGATCACATTTACTTTTTAGAAATTGAACCAAGTACAGATTCTTCATTAGATAAACTTGATGATGATAACGAAGAATATTTTGTAGTTCATTTAGAAAATCCTGAATTAGATATGAAATCGGAGCCGCTAGAAACAAACAATGATGTAACTCCCGAATCTATTGAAACGATTTCATTGAACTTCGTAAAGGATCAACTCGTATCTAATTCAATAGAAATTATATATCCTTATGATAAAAATACATCAGAAATTATTGAAGAAAATTTCGAAACTTATAAGTCTGAAGACGAAGAGTATCTATCCGATTTATCCAATTCTAACGGCATAAAAAATGAATGTGAAACGGACATTACAGCAGAAGACGAAAGTAACAAATTGCTAAAATCTAAAAACTCGTTGAAACAACATATCCAAACAACATATAAGCGACAAATAAAATGTGAGTTTTGTGAGAAAATTTGTACGTCGAATGCCCGACTGAAAGAGCACTTACTAACCCATACTGGGGAGAAACCATTTAAATGCGAAGTATGTGGAGTATATTTGAAGCTTAAAAGTACAATGAAGGTAGTTATATGATTTTTGTTATATTTCCAGAACAAACCTTTATGTTTGATTTATTCTAGAGTCATATGAGAATTCATACCGGTGAAACACCATACAAATGCGAGTATTGTAACAAAAGTTTTCGAAGTTTACCCTTAAGAGCAACTCATACTAAAATACATACAGGCGAAGCCCATAAATGTGTTATATGTGATCAGGAGTTTGTTCATAAAAGAGAATATGCAGCACACAAATTGACTCATCAAAATAAACCTCATGCATGCCATTTGTGTGAACGACGATTTCGAAGGAAATGTGATTTGGTAACACATATTAGAGTTCATACGGGTGAAAGACCATATGTTTGTCATGTTTGTGGAAAAGGATTTAGTCAAAGCAACTGCTTGAAAACACATCAATGGCTTCATCAGAAAGAAAGTATTAAAAATCAAAAACAATGATTTGTATTTATAAATGGGAAATAAAAAAAATAACTTAATTTATTTCCTTTTTTTGTCAAACCCTAATTTATTACGTTAATCGTTTGCTCAAAAAGTTAATACTTTATAGCAATAATTTATAATAATTTCCTGTTTCGAACAGGAATTTTTCTCAGGTTTTGTAAAAGTTGTTGCCGAAAGGCCAAGTTTTTTTGCTCTGCGGTGTGCTCTGTGCTCCGTGCTCTGGAAGGATCGGTTATTAGATCGTGATTGCTCCTACTAAGGATCCGAAACCCCGGCTACGCAAGGATATCAGTTCTATTCATCGCTTCGAATATAGCTGCCACAGTTTTACCTATTTATCTGACAGGTGCTGGGTTTTGAACACACGCTATTGTTTATGCTCCCATTACTGTCATAAAATAGTTGCTTAAGAGAAGGGTCAAGCGTGTGACCTATTTATAGCTGTATCTGGTAGAAGATCTAGTTCAGTCCCTTGCCTAGCATATAACTTCCTCCAAAATCACTAACCCGGCACAGTTTTGTCTAACATTTACCGATTACAATGCACCTTCGTTGTCTCCATAAATTGTGATATCTCTAGTGGATATTACGCTATGCTTCACCCATTTAAAGCTTCTCCAATTCCAACCACATTGACTTGCAGTATACTTATGTTACTTGGGAGACGAAAGTGGTTAATGTTTAACTGCTCTGAGAAAACTCCGCTCCTATCTTATCTTTGATTTTGGAATGGTCTGTCAAACTTGTCACTGCATCCATCACCGCCAAGCACAGACACCTTAAACTTTTCCCTGAATGACAGAGGGGTTATCAGATTTTCCGCAAAGTCTAGTATGAAGGAAATGTGGTCGTCTGTAAACTGCCATAAGGTCTTGTTCTGGTAATTCTTATGCTTGTTCTTGGTTTTTAATAGCTAGTCTTCAATTTCGTTTGATTTTGGTTTTGCTATCCTCGTTTGCTTTTGATATGTTGGTATATGTATACTGCGATCGGACTGCACTTGGACATTGATCTTTAGATCAAAATTATTATCGGAATATGATTTGATGATAGAGCTGTCTTGTTTTCTATACCGAGCTGGTGAGAAGTGATGTGCTAGTGAGTGAGATATGTGTTGGCGATGGATCGGTTAGAATGCTGAAAATTAGAGCAAAGTTGGAGCTAGTTTACCTTTTGCCACGCATGTTGAATTGTGGACAAAATGCTTGAGCCACTACCTTGGCAAAGCTAAACGTCTATCAGTTTTCCTAGCGTTTTAACAAGCAATCATAGATCGATGGGTCTGAGATCTTTGGAGAGACAGTAAGAGCAGTTCTCCGCGCGCCGTAGGTATAAAAACAACATTGAGATCATAGCAAAGATAAATGTTATATCTCAACGTAGCCCGTAACATTTCCAAACAACCAACTGCTATTTTTTTTTTTTAATAAAATGTTATGTGTAGTAGGCATTACAATATGTGTCACAACAACACATAAAAACCTTTTAAGACCAAGGTCCAAAAACAACATGCGTTCTAAGGATGTTAATGGACGCAAATCTGTTTTTTTTGTTTTTTTAATATTTTTTGTTAAATAATGGACAACTAAACTATAAATCCTATCACATATAAAATATGACATAGGCCAATATTTCGTGATAGGATAGGGAAAATAAAAATAAAATAAGAGATGAAAAGCAAATTTGTTTTACAAATTTGCAGGAACAAAACTAAAATTGGTTTGCCAATAGTCCAGCTAATGGCATAATCCTTGGTTATGGGACGCAGTATATTTTTCAATGATTAAAACTCAGATATATAGTTATATGAAAGCTCGTTTCGTCGAGCAAGCTACAGCGTTCCAGCATCAAGGAATATTCATTAGCTAAGATTGAGAGTGCTACCGTTGACTGAATACAGTTCATCCGCCAGCACCCCTAAGATATCACCTTGGCTAGTGATATCTCACTGCTATTGCCAGTGGTATGTGATATCTCACGTTAACTCATGTGCCAATAACAGAGACTGGAGTGCGCGGGGTTGTCACACCCGTGGATCAAAAAATAGAAAAAAATTAACAAATTAATAAAAACTGATCCCTCCATCCCTCCATGCGTACCTCCATATGTGAGGTATATTGTAGTTTAATGAGTATTACCTTATCAGGACCAGTTGACTTGAATGGTTTTAATCCGCTCCCGTTAGTGAATATTGGTTTGCCAAACAAATTATTTAATAAGGTCAAGATTTTACGCATGTCTTCTATACGATTACAGACATGATTTATGCATACCAATTAATATTAGCACACTTCATATGACAATACTAAAAATTTCGAATGCTACCTCAAAATTTAAAACCCTCAATGTTCAAAGCCCGATTATTTGACGTTATATACAAAAAATAACGAAGACCTAAGAGAATGTAAAAACTGGAGAGGTAAATCGCTACTTAAGAGAGAGTCATTTTATTTAAACTTGGACCTTTTTGAATCCTTCACTTTTGGTATTTGATACATTCGATTTTCCTAAAATTTTCAGGATATCATAAGAAAAAGTAGCAGTTTACTACCTCTTAAATCTAGCGCGTTTGAACTTGATTAGAGGTCAACGTTTAAGATCACGAGTAAATCGTATAAATTATATGATCACATTCTACTTCATAAAACCATAAGTCACAAATGAATTTTTTTTTTAAAATGGAATCTATACTTGGTGCTAGATTTATATAGTAGCTAGCATAAATAATTTGATGGCTCACTGACGGAAATGCTGTTTTTGTTGCTTTTTTGCCTTTTTATCTGACTAAATATCTGCTAAGCAAGTCCATAAGTGACCCACAGCAATAACTATTGAATTAATTACACAACATATGAAAGTACTGAGAAAAATACTTAGCAAAGATACATCAGAAAATGGTTTCAATTAAATGATCTGATGATTTTTACAAGTGCTTGCATCGCAAACACTATTCATTCATGTTGGGGTGTTTGACTTGCAGTCGCCATATTGGTCCGCCATTTTGAATTTTATCAAAATATTGAACAGCATAAGAATCTTTATAACTAGGATTCAATATGAGCCATAAAGAAAATGTTTACGACTGATAGAATTTTGGACACAGCCTTGATCCTTTTGATGTGGAACGCCACTCCGTATACTCCACCTGTACTGTGGAATTGAGGTTTTGTAATTATTTACTAAATCAATTATGTCCCTAATTAAACATTGATTTATGACCATTCGGGCATTATAAAATCAAAAATAGTCTGAGAAATAGGTAAAATGTGCATAATAGTCCATTATGTAAAACGCCAAAGGAGGGCCATAGCCATTAGTGGGCCTTCAAATTATTCATGCTAACATCTACCTAATATCAATAGGAATCCATATCTAAAAAAAATTTCATTTCATACGATTTCCCCGTGATCGAAAACTTTGACCTCTATTCAAGGTCAAACGCGCCAGATTTAAGAGTTGGCAAACTGCACTTTTTCTTATCATAGTTCTACTAATGTATCCTGAAAATTTTAGGGAAATCGAAGGCATCAACTATCACACCCTCAAACAACGTGTCCAACTTTTAAAAAATGACTCTTAATACCATAATTATTTGCAATGATTGTTTTTGAAAGAATATCTCTATCAACTAACACAAAATTAAGAAATGAACAAGTTGGTTTTAGACCAGGTATAGAAGCTGTACTGATCATATCAACACAATCACAGTGCAATCAAACGAATGGAATGATTTAATCAACAAAGGCACTATCTGGATATAACTTCGCGAAATTGACATCATGATCCCACATCATGTCAAGAAAAACAATTCTAAGAATTTTGTTTGAGATTTTTTGTATTAGAATGTAGACTTGATGTTGACGAAATATTCTCTCATACTATGAATTCACATGAAGTAATGTCTAGAAATTTAAAACAAAAATCACAAATAAAATGTAATTTCCAATATGTAATCATAAATGAAAGATAAGATTCAACTTAAGTGAATATGAAATGATGAAGTTTCAATTTAGAAATCATCTGAACGTGAAAATTAAAATATGGTTCGTCATCACCGCTGAGTGTGTAAGACACTAGAGATTTGAACAGGTGTCCCTGATGAGTTCGAAACCCGGCAAGAAACACATAAAAAAATTTTTTAAAACGAGTTTTCCTAAGAGAAAATGAAAAAAATGATTTCGAATTGCAAAATTCAAGTGATTTCCAATATGTACTTAAGGTTAATTCCTCACAAAAAACTGCTCCAAAAAGCTATGAATGTTCAATGCCTGTGTAAAGTCAGTACTGCGTGGCAGAATAGACAGAAGATTACAAAACAACTACAGGTGTTTGTGAATAAACGCTTAAGACCAAACATTTCCGGCCTATAATACAATCAGTAACGAATAACTTCTACGACAAACAGAGGAGATAGATATTGAGTCCACACACACACACACACACACTGAAAAAAACAGCCGAAGATGTTACAGGAATGTCCCTAGAGAGCAATCCACAAGGCAAAAGAATGATGGGAAGAGCAGCAATCGAGTTGGAAGAAAACGGTGCTAGTAGAAGCGAAACAAATTGGCAAGACATGGGAAGAGTTAAAAGTGATTGCCCCAAATAGAGTTATATGGTCCAGTCTAGTAGACGCCCTATCCTCCTAATATAGAGTTGCTCCTAAAATTCTTAGCTCTATTCTATACAAATTTGACTAAATTAAAAGAGAATTGTTGTTTCCGTATTGCATTTTCCCGTTCACAAAAGTCATGTTTCGGTTCGTGGGGATGGTGTTGTCCAATGTTCGGGTGGAACTCCAGTCGCTTTACTTGGAGACAAACTCACGTTTGTTTTCCTACCCTCAAATAAATATTTTCAATTTTTTTGTTTTCAGTAGGCGTGGACAAACATTTTATAACTGTAGAAAATTTGAAGTTGATAGCACTAATAGTTTGTGAGAATTTCGATTTTGTAGGGTACCGTTTTTACTTTTACTTACCAATAGGGTACCGTTTTTACTTTTCAACCCGACCCGGATCTATATTTTTAGTATAGATAATAAATCTTGTTGGATTGTCGGCCCAGTCATATGGTTATCTTTATAGCTGACACCGTTGGTAGTTTTAGCAGATGCATCAAAAACAACTCGTAATTTTGTTGTTGAGCTGTTTTCTTTAATCACAGCATGATGAGGAATATAATACGATCCGTTGTTGTTGGATGTAGCTGGTTGCATGGTCCTAGCTCAATGTATTCTTGCAAGCAATCCTTGTAAGATCTTTCAAATTCTGAACACAACTCGGATCGTTTCTCTAGCTGTAGAAGTCGTGCAAAGGCTCTGTTGATAGATGCTCCCAAAGGTTTGTAATCTTGTCGACCATCCAGTCCTAAATTATGTGATGATTTATAATGCTCTTTACATATTTGTTCTTCTGTTGTAAGGGTTCGTTTGGGTACCACTTCTTCAATCTCCCATAGAATTTCTTTAATTGGTTGTCTATTTCTATAGAAGTAACCATTGATTTGATTCGGCCTTGGTTAGACCTGCCATACCTTCCTGATACTATCCAACCAAATTCTGTTTGTTGAGCCATCGGTTCTGTTGTATTACCTTTAATTATGTCATCTTGTATGATTTCTGAGTAATGATTTGCCCCCAACAGCACATCGATAGGACCCGGTTTGTAATAAGTTGGGTCAGCCCACATAAGATTGCTTAAATGATTCCACTCTCTATCATCTATATGTTGTTCTGGAAGGATGGTAGTAAGAACATCATGAACCAAAGCGTTAATTTTTTATCTTAAATGCAGATGGGAATCTAGGTTGCACTTCTAGATTCACAGATTTTCGTACAATTCCAGCATTAGCTCCCGCAACTCCAGTTACTTCAACAAACGTTTTGTGTCCTTGTATCTTCAATTCATTTGCGTCTTTGTTGTTATAAACGTTGCTTGAGACCCCGGATCTATTAATACTCGAAGATATTTGGGTTGAATATTATTTTGATTATAAACTTGAACAAGTTCCGTTCCTAGTAGCGTACCGGACTGTTGTTCATTCTGGCGAAGTGACATAAACGTTTTTATCCTACCTATGTAGGATTTCAGTAAAGACATCTTATAAGTTGTAGTCAATTTAGGATTTTCATGAATGAATCTTTAAACTGATCGTAAAATGATGACCACTTGCTGTATTCTCCATAAAAACGAGGCAAATCGATTTGTGGAAGCTTAATATTGATTTTCGATTCGTTTATTTCTATATCCACCTTATTTCTACTAATGTATTTCTGCAGAAGAGTTAATGTTTCTTCTGCTTCATCAGTAATAGATTTGTACATATGTTGTTGGTTTAAATATTCTGCATCGTCTTCCTTTTCTAAAGACATAATTATTTCATGATGAATAAGTTCAGGTCTTTCCATGGTAGATTCGGTCTGTTTTTATTTTATTAATAAAAGTTCTTTCGGTTTTCCTAAATTAATAGCGTCTCGAATTCCTCTTAGATTTCGAATAAGTTGTGTGTTCATTATATCTTGTTTTCGTGTTAATAATGATTCTTGTAAATCTTTTGTTGCTGTTGATAAACCACTTGCAAAAGTTGTTGATGCTGGTAGTTTATCTGGGACAGACTTTTCTGGATCACTAACGACACCGGCATTCTGCTGAGCTTCATCTACGTTTTTGGTTGCTGCGACTACTGGCACTGATTCTTGTTGTTTTAGTTCAGCCATTACTCATATGATTGGTGAACCTTCAGCCGATGTTCTTTGAAGTAAGGATGCTTCATATCAATTCCTTTGGTGATTCTTAATATTTCGTCCACCCGTTGATACTCTAGATACAGCCTTTGTACTGTAAGTTTTTTTCTCTCTCTCACAATAATCGTACGTTTTTCTGTCTTTGCCATATCCTTTTTATAGCTGGTAACCAGCCGATTAAGACTTTCAGCTGTCTCTGCTTGTTGGTCGAACAGAGCTTTTGTGTCCATTGTAAAAAATTGATTTTAATAAAGTGTATTTGTAAAGTGATTTTAATAAACTGTTTTTCTATCACTGGCCACTATATTTTACTCGAAGGAACATGTACAAACTTTCAATAATAGCTAACCCGCTTTTGGGGGCTGGACAGTTAGCTTTACTGGAAGATTTGAATGATGAAGAAAAATAACATATTATTTGGTTTAATGTTAAAATAGTTCTTATTTATTTATGGTAATTCATTTTCTTTAAATAAACAATTTTTGCTGCGTTAACAATTATATAAAGTTATTATAAAGAAAATTAATTTAATTTAATAATGCAATTTTGATTATTGATTTGAGCAGGGTTGGTTGATATATTTTAATCTGTTGAGGTATCAACATCCTCTCCTTAACATAACGATTTTTTTAAAAAGGTATAGAAGAGAAAAGAAGGGTTTGTAGCGACGGACTATTTTTAATTTTTACTCTAAAAATAATAGTTTTTAAATTCAATAATAATTTTATTATTTGTGGTAAACATAGACGTTTATCTGTACAACTGTACATTTAAACGTTTATTCATACCACTGTACATTTTTTTTATGATTTAAATAAGTTCAAGTAAATTGAAGATACAAGTTTTTAAAACATGATGGAAAATGAAACGGAAGATCTGAAAGATTGTGTATAAAAACGATCAAAATGTTTGGATCGAATTAATTAGGATATAAAATTAAATCAAAATATAAGTGCTCAGAAAATTATGTAAATTGAAATAAAATTAAACTCAGTCGTGATACAGCTTTCTTTAGAGTTTTTAATATTGTTAATTATTTCAAAAATGTTGTTTTAAAACTAAAAAGAAAATAATTTTGCTTTTCATTTCAATTATTGTGTTAATATTGCATAGTTTTTTAATGGTTGTGAATTTAATAAAATGTCAAAACCTCAATTGCATCTATTAAAATATGTAAACGAAATATGTTTTACATTCAAGAAATAAAAGTTATTTATTAAGCAAGTATTATGTGAAGATGGTCAAGTGAAGATGGTCATCTTCTTCTTACCGATACAAGTTTGTTATCCAATTCTAACTTGGTTAGAGTATAACAACAATAGTGATCAATTAGAGAAACAAATTGACTAAACCTGAATCTAATATCATATGTTTATGAAAGTTTTTTGGTTTCTTATACTTCGCTAGAGAAGTGACCTATTTTAGGTTTATATAGCGAAAAATTTTTTTGGTAGTGTATCTAGTCGGCTAGCCCTGATGAGAATGATATACTTTTTTAAAGTGTAATAAAAAGTTCTTATCGGTTCGAAACTAGATCGATCGACAATTTTGTGGATAGCAAAAAAATTTCATAAATTGCACACCATATTTTGTTAGATTCAGTCTTATTATTCATGATGGGATTATTTCCATCGGAGTGATGTAATATCACAAATAATTCATTGAATTAATTGCAAGTATTATGTTATCAGTTTTTTTGAAAATGAATTTATAACTTTGTGAAGAAAAACACCTCCCGCCAAATGGTACATGAATTGTGATGATGACGAAAAACAAAAATTAATTGAAGTAGTTTATGCTGTTGCTACCGTACGAGATGCTAAATACAAAAAGTCTAATTCTATTTGTAAAATTAACCATCAAGTCCGTTTATGAAATTTTCGTGCAGTGGTTTTATTATGTATTGCTTTTTTGTGGAGGAACGGATTAGTTTCTGCTTGATGTAATAAAACCTTTAATTAACCATCAAGATAAACGAAGATTTGAAATAAAACATGAAGAAGACAACATTGAAGAAATAAATTAATGTAAGCTTTTTTCTTTTGATTTTAATTTATATAATTTTTGATTTGTTTTTAGTTAAATTATTTTTATTTGTTGGTCAATTGATAAGTTTCTTTACAATTTTTCTGTGATTCAAAGTATAAGAGATTTCCAAGTGTAGTTTGTTTGTTATAAATTCAGTGTTCCGGCAATATTTCAGTTTTCATATATTTTTATGAGCTTTGCAGTGTAAAATAATATTATTATATTTCGTATAAAAGTCCAAATTTCATAACAGGTTTTTGCCGTATAATGTTTCATATAGGAACGTAAGCAAATATGCATAGAAAAATGAGATTGAAAAATTCGTTTTACATCGATATTTTGAATCTTTAACAAAGCTTTTAAGAAAAAGCTCATCTATGTTCAAAACAACAACTTAAAAAGTTTTATTTAATTTTCCTTAGCTTTTCTTTGAATTCCCAATAAAACGGAGTGATACAAATTTTAACGTTTGCGCAAATATTATTTTATCATTGGGGAGCGGCTGATTCGTTTTCATTTTCGAAAATTCATTTTAGTTATATTTTTACTGTGAAAGGATCCTAAAGTTAACAAAAATAACAGAAGAAAAATTTCATTTAGTGGTTTAAACACTATAAAAATCCTTTTATTATTTTATATAAATTGAACATTTTTTTTGCCTTCAAAATATTTATTATGCCATTTAGAAGGCTAATTTCGATAAATAAGTTAAATTTGAATAAAAATTTAAAATGTGTTATAAGACGAACAATGATTAATCGAAAGTTATGTATACCTATGAGTGTATAGTCTAGTAAAATCACCTCACGAAAATATATATTTAATATGTCAAAAGTTCGTGTTGTTATTCAAATACAAAAAAGCTCCAATCCGACATATTGTGTTTAAAATAAATGTTCGTTCGTTTAAAAAAATTGGACAAAAATAGTAATAAAGACTTTATTCGGTTTTGTAAAAGAAAATGGTTAAGAGTTAAATTTTTGAAAATTTATGTTGCTCTTAAAATATGTTTTGATTAAATATTTCGAAAAATATTGATTTTAATTTTATGATAATCGTGATTATGGTAATACTTGATACAAAGTACATAATCGATAATTTTAACCATCGAAGATTAACGTCTAAAGAAAATATTTATAAATAAATTTATAATAAATAATTAAAAATATCAATGGATAAATAAATTTAAAAAAAAATTCGAATGAATATATTCGTTAAAAATTGTTGTGACAGGGATGTTGTTCTTGTCATATCTATTTATAAAAACGGCGGGTTTTTATTTTGACAATGAGGAGTGGCAGCTCAGAACTTCTTCTCGACCAACAACAACAAGAGTTGCGAAAACGTAAATTAAAGGAACTGGCGCCTAAGAAGAAAAATGTAAAAAATCATAGACATAGGTCCATACGTGAACGTCTTAAGTTTTATGCAACATCCGTATTGGCATTTTTTGCAGTTACAACTGGATCATCGTTACTATTTTTATTACCATTATATGTAGATCCTGCAATTTCAACATTAGTTTCGGATTTTATAGATTCACCAACTATATGTACAACAACACGTCGCGAGGATATGACTGGTTTATTTAATTGCTCTTGGAGTTCATGTCGAGAAGGTTGTACATCTGATATGTATAAGTGTACTCATATTTATGTAACATACATTGAAATCAACTCAACATTCACAACAAATATGACAGATATTACACATTTTGATGAGGCAATGCTTTTAGTTAATATAAAAGGTTGTGGATATCCCCCAAGTGTTACGTGCAAAAATTTTTCTGAGTTTTACGGATACGAAGGAGCAACGTTCCCATGTTATTATTCTAGAATAAATAGAACTGTAGTGATTACAACATATAAAAGAGAAGATCAAGTGTCAGTGCTAATCAATTTTTTTGTTATACCATTTTGCATAGCGGTGGTGTCTTCAATTGGAATATGTATTATGCATTGTGACTGTCGTTGTGAAAAAGATCTTCAACATAGAAGACGACAACAGAGACGAAGGCCAAGAATAGAAAATTTAAGGTAAGCAAACAACAATAAAATTGTAAAACCATAAAATATGTCAATCACATCATGTTAACATTAACCACAAATCCTATATCGACCATAACATTTATAGAAAAATAAATGTTAAAACTCACATGACCTTGGCCTGTAAATTGATTGCAATAATTTTATTTTGTGTAAAACAGCTGGATTAGTTTACATTTCAATTTTTCCTTATTTAGGTTATAAGGTCTTCGGTTTTGTTGAAATAATAAATTTAACCCTTAAAATTTTTTGAGCACGATAAATTATTTGTAATCAATTTGTTGAAACTTTTTTTTCATTTGTTATTGTAGTTTTTTATTAGATTTTGATGACGAGGTAAAACGAGAGCAGGTTAATATGTTTGTTTTTTGTTTATGGTGTTAGAATTGTTTTCTAGTTCCATAAAAGGTTTCGTGAACAGCGAAAGTCTTTTTATGGATACTAAGGGATCACTTACAATTTTAAAATTTTGTGTCAAACTTTTGGTACATCATTCACGTGGTTGTTACGTGTAGAGAGGCTGTCGAACAGCTGTTCCTTCAAACTTCAATCGACTTTGTTGTAATACAATACCAGAACACTCGGTTCATATTTTGCTAAAGTATTGATATTTGATTTGAATGAACTCTAGAACCAAAGGTCCTATGGGAGGCTCAATAGTTTTCAATTTTTTAGGGTTCCGTTTTTTATACGGTACACTATGAGAGTAAAACGAGTTTTTCACATTATATCGATCATCTCGTAAACTATAAATGCTATGGACTTGAAATTTGAGGTGCGTATAAAACAAATCTGTCCACATGAAATGACGGATACAAATAAAACTAAAGTGGTTTTCGTTCGGTTTACAGGGGTACGATGTGAGACCTTTGAGAAAAAATATTTTTTTTATAGATTAAAGTAGGGTATCACATGAGAGGGCTTCATTTCAGTATTCCTTAAAAATTTATTTTGGAATTTTACACCTCACCATTTTTTATATAATTTGGAATAATGACGTTTTTTCGTGTTTTCTTACCTCGATTAGCTCCGAACCTAACTGATCGAAAATTTTCAAATGTATTTGGAATGATAGAAAAATTAGTACGTTTTTAATAAAAAATATATAAAAGTGTAATATTCTTATAATTAGATTTATTAAGGGGGTGGAAAGGAGGAGGGGTAAAAACACTATTTAAAATGTGGTCAAGAGGGATGTCATTTGAAAGAGCACTTCATTTAGAAAACATAGAAGTTTTTTTAGAATTTTGCGATGCACAGTTTTTGAGTTATTGTCAAAAAAGTGCAACTTTCAGACCGTCCCCCCCCCCCCCCCTCTACGTTTCGACACTAATCGACAGAAAAATTTGTACAAATTCACAGAGCTAGGAAATTTGTTAAATTTTGTATGAAATTTATAGCGAAGTCTCAAATAATTATATTTCTCTGCGTTTAGGGGACCAGAGTAGAGATGGTAAAAAAAACTTTTTTTGACCCAAGCGAGTGGGGTGTCATTTGAAAGAGCACCTAATTTAAAAATCATTGCAAATTTTTTTAGAATTTTGCAGTGCCCAGTTTTTGAGTTATTGTCAAAAAAGTGCAAAATTCAGATCGTTTCACTCCCTACGTTTCGACTTTCGACGATGATTGACAGAAAAATTTGAAAAAATTCACAGAGACAGGAAAATTTGTAAATTTTGAATGAAAATCATAGCGAAGTCTCAAATAACTAGATTTCTGTGTGTTTAGGGGATGGGTGTGGGAAGAAACAAAACCATTTTTGACCCAAGCAAGTGGGGTGTCATATATCATCACTTAATTTAAGAAACATTACAATTTTTTTAGAACTTTGCGGTGCACAGTTTTTGTGTTATTGAAAAAAAATATTTTTAGTATGTAGCCTCTCCACCCCCCTAAATTTCAACACTTGACTGACCGAAAAAATAATCAAATTTAAACCATTTACAAGCTGGTTCAATTGAATGAGTTACCATAGACATCTATGGATGAGATTTAACCTAAAGTAACATTTTTTTAGTCATTTTTGATCAATGTAGATTTGATTGTAATTTACTATTAACATTTACGATTAAACATTTATTTTGTTATGCGTCTATGATCTGGAAATATAAAGGCATTACAACACAACTTTTTGTCAATAATTTTTGATATTGTGTTCTTTTACATTCACGGAACCCTTGGCGAGCGAATTTTATTCGCACTTGTCTGACTTTTTTTCTTATAGTTTGTCATCTGCGTACAA
Organism: Diogma glabrata; assembly: GCA_963693315.1. NCBI lineage: Eukaryota > Metazoa > Arthropoda > Insecta > Diptera > Cylindrotomidae > Diogma > Diogma glabrata. The sequence continues at coordinate 54,105,552 of OY856188.1, forward strand.
TTTTTAACTTGGTTCATTAGATTCTGTAAGAAATTCCGCACTCTACAAAACTGACTGAAACATAAACTGAAAGGGTAGACCAAGCACCGTGCTTGAGTTCGATCGAACAACGGGTCTAGAAATGGCAGCATATTTGCATGATATTTTTGTTTTGTATAGAAAATTTGCGATTGTTAGAGTTTTGTCGATTTATGACCATGTTTTATGTAGTAATCGTGTTATGTTGGCCAACTTTGATTACATGGATCTTCAAGGAAAAAAAAATTTTTGCGACAAAATATCGACAAAAACTTGCCAAATAGGCAATGGGTTAACCCATGCTTTTTGAAATTCAGAAAAATGGGACCAAAAGCAGCAACGCGTTCAAGTTTAATCAATTTGCGGTAAATGTAATTGATTAATCGGTGAGTAACTCAGTTTTGGTCGGAACTAGGATTTGAATCGCCATCTTTCTAAAGAATGTTTATAATAACCATTTTAACTCATTCGATAAGCCACGTGATGTGATCGTCTATATCTCGTCACTGAACGAGTGAGTTAAAATCTTATCTAAAGGCAAAATCACTCTCCATTATAAGAGGTTTTGTTCGAGACGTTCGAGATAGAATTGACATAACTCGTTCGAGACGGAATTGAGATAAAAAGAGCTAAATTCCCGAGCTTGGGAATATTTGCATGGATGTGTCATTAGCTTTTCAAATACCAGCTCAGAATTAGCTATGGTGTGGAAGATGTTGGTTACATATTCTAGCATCTTACAATACTGTGAAACTATATTTTCAGATGCGCCTTGAGTATTCTAGCTTAAACTGGAGATATTAGTCCTAACTTTAGCATTACTAATTTTAACATTGCTAAAATATGTGTTGCATCAAATCCTGCTTGCCTCTCCATTTTGGGATCCTATGAAACAGCAAATCATCTATTACATGGGTTCTTAACGTGCAGTCCTTGCACTCCTTATCAAAATATTTTCCAGACGTGTTGAAAACGAGCGTGTAAATCAAATAATTTGAGACGTGCAAGTGGAGGGTGAGTTGGAATATCTAGGGGTGCGAAGTTGTAATTTTACAAATTTACATGAAGACAGAAAATAAAGATTTGGTTAAGCAAATATTTTTTTTTAAATTTGTGTAAAGGGATTTTAAGTTGAAAACAAAATAAATTTTAAGTAAATCGGAAATGAACCTATGAACCTATAAATGCACGAATATGCGTTCCTATTGTGGTTTTGGTAGAGGTCGTGCTTTAAACTAGCGTGACATCGGCGATTTATGCGATGATTGACACTGATCCTTGACACTGTCCTTTTATTTCGCACACGGGTGATTGTCGAGTGGAAATATACTAAATCGTATGTACGAATTGCGAACCGATATTATTCAGTCTCTTACTAATTAAAGCAATTTAGTTGATGAAGTTGACTTCGTATCTGCAAACTTACAATTTGGATTTTTTGGGGCACTTTAAATGTTGTATGGCAGCTACAATGTTCCTGGTTCGATTTTAGTATTTTAAAAAATTAATTAAAAAAATAAAATAAATTATTAATTTTTGTTTTACATGAGGTATGGCGGCATGAGAGCGTCATGTCGCTTGCCGTCACGCCATATGAGTCGGTTTTACTACCAATGCTCGCCTATATAAATGTTTCATATCAATTATATCTTATGCGTAGTGTTTGTTTTTCATTTAATAATTTTACTATTTTGGAAAAGGGTTGGAGAATATTGTTTGAAAATTTTAGGGGTGGCGGTAGCTACAAAGGTTTCGTTTCTCGATTCGTTTTTTTAAGACCGAAAGGTATTATAGAGGAAGACCTAGGTTTAATTCTCAAGTAAATTAGAAGAGCTTTAAGAAATAAGAGTTTCAGTAATGTTGATTAGTAATATTTCACAGCCTTTCTCACCTATCGTGACTTTCATGACATAATGCGCTAGGCACAATGGATCTTACGAAAACTACGTTATCGAATTGAAAAATGTCAATAAAATTTTGAACATAAATATTTACGTCGTCAGTATCAAATTTGGTGGAGCTTATGAACCCACATATGGATGTTTACAGTAATTCCGTCATGAGTTGTAAGCTGTATCGGCCTACTGCATTAATCTTACAATTATAATTATATTAAACATAGCTATTGGCTATATGAGGCTGGATGTTCAGAAAAATCTTTTACAAACACTAGTATTCCCTTTAATTATTCAAATCAATTTTAAGAAAAGGCAAGAGTTCGTCGCGTCCCTAAATTTCAAATAAAATGCTAATTTCAAGTGCTAATTTGCTCGATTAGAGTCTCGTAAATGTATATTCTGGGCCGCATGAAGCTGATCTCTTCGTTGACTGGACCAACTTCCGGTTTGCCACTTCCGGTTGAAAATTTTGTTTTTGGGCAGTTTATCCCTGCTATAACTTACAGTTACAAACCGATATTCATGAAACGTTGGTGAACAAAATGGTGGAGGGTCACCCCATCACCTATTTTTTAAAAGCTCAATAGCATTTGTACCTGATAATCGAAATAGATAAAACTTGGTACATAAGCATTTAGTCACAATAGCTCGGTATCCCAACTTCCGATTGTCACTTGCGGTAAAATTTGTTTGCATTTTTATAATGTCTTTATTCTTACGATAGCCTACAATAATGAAGTGATTATGATAAAAATTATGAAAAAGATTTCAAGCAGTGTGAGAAGATAATGACTTTTGGGCCAAAGTGGCGGGTAGTCTACCATTCAAAAGCTGACTTTTCTCATTTTGTTTTTAAATTTTGTTGGAAGCAAACACACTTCGTTCATTAATCAATTTTGATGACTCATTAACCAAATATGGAGATTTGAATGACAAAGAACTTATTAGTTTTTGGACGATATTGGTACAAGTGGAGAGAGGACGCCCGAGCACCTGTTTATTTATGCCTGTTGGGATACTACAGCGTTTTGTAATGTTTTTATAACTAGAAGTACGTGAAATCCATAACATTGGTTAGCAATTAATTAAAGTATTTGATGGATATTAGCTCACTATATATCCAGAACATTTTGTTTCCAGTGCTGTGGTGAGGTCAGCCTATGCATCAGCATCGCCAATATTTTTCGATAGATTGGATTACTTCACACAATCGAAAATGTTTGTAAAGTAAAATACTAAAGAAATCGAATGTAAATTTCAAAAAGGCATATTTTCCAAGCAGTTGGAAAAACGAAAAGTTATGCGATTGAAATGCGCATGCCTGGTATCTAGGGTAACCATAGAGGCCCTTCCTCTAAAACCTTTTCCTGTATCCGGATAGTTCAGCCGACCATGAGATTCTTAATCTCAGGGTTGTGGATTCCAGACCCACGCTGGACACTAAACGTAGGATTATAGAATTCTTGGCAACTTGGAAAGCACTAGACAGAGTCTTAGGAGAACCGTTCAAGGATTTTTTCAAATGTTAACTTTGTTAGTTTAGGATGGTTATCATTATCTTAATGAAGTTCTAACAAGCAAAGTTGGAGAGTTGTCCTTAATTGAACACCGTTTTTGTTTCGTCCATGTTTCCCTCACAAGGTTCAGGCGTTTAATATGCTCCACCATTCACCATTTCATTGTGTCAATTAAAGTTTAGGGCGCATATTTTTTGACCCTTTAAAGGGTCAATTTTTATCTATCTTAGGAACATGAAATAATCCCCACAAATTTAATCTCTTCCATCCATATAGTTTTTGGATAGCTTTGAAAAAGCTAAGAAAAGAAACCATTATGTTTCGGCAAAGAAAGGTGGAGGTGAGGGTGGATATGCAATTGTGTTGTTAGTGATTGTCGGTAAAGCCAGTAGTACCCTTCATACCCTGAAACCTGTTCCAGAGTGGTGTCCTGGACACCAAAAAATAACCAGATAGACATATTTGTGCAACTTCTATTTGTGCAACTTCTATTTGTGCAACCATCTCTATCATTAGGTACTTGTGAAAGTATTATAAAAAAAGCCGAAAATACTACATGTAGTCAGACGACTAGCTAAACCAGCTATATAGTTTCTCACAAAACTATGAAGCTATTTTGTGATGAGCTTTGAGTATTCTAATTTTAACTCGGCATATTGGTCTTAATTACCATCTTGCAAAAATATGTCTTGTACCAAATCTTGTTTCTGTTGCCTGTTTGCGTCTTCTGTTTGGAAGACTATAAAACAGCAACATCCATTACGTAAATGTCAAGCATCTTCTAACATCCCTTTCGATCTCTACAGGTGTTGTTTCTAAGACCAAAGGATGTTGTCCATCCTTTGAATACCATGGTTTATGTTATCTAATAAATTAGACGAACTTTACGATTTAACAGTTTTAGTAATGTCGATTACTATAAGTATACCCGGATAAGAAGAAACTAAAGGACCAAACCAGGGCCAAGTCCGCACCACAGCTTTAGGAGTTTGGGCCAGGCTTAACATTTTCAAACGGCCCAAGCTTGGACCAAGTTTGAACCGATGTTCCGAGGCCAAGTCTGGCAAAAAGACATGGACCAGGTCTACCAAACCAATTTTTTTCTAGACCTCCTTTGTGAGGAAAGATCCACATATACATATATAAAAATAAAGATCAACATATTATGGCTTGCACATGTTTACAAAGCATTAGACTGGTTAATAACGCGTAATATAATAAACTGAATTTTGGTTCAGTCTGGGAATTTACAACTGGCCCAGACTGAAACCGAAGTTAACTATAGCCAATGCTTGGCTCGCCAAAACGGGCCCGAGATTGGTTCGTTGTTTAATATTGGCAGCTCCTACCCGAGTACAAGACTACTCGTTAAAAATAAAATTTTCTCAGATACCCACTCAAAAAAGTCTTTTTGGTGAAAAAACGAGGGCATTTTTTAGGGTTACGTTTTTTATACATTATATTCACATTATATCGATTATCTCGTAAACTACAAATGCTATGAACTTGAAATTTGAGGTGCGTATAAAACTAATTTGTCCACATAAAATGACGGATACAAATAAAACAAAAGTGGCTTTCGTTTGGTTTACAGGGGTACGATGTCAGACCTTTGAGAAAATACATATTTTTATAGATTCAAGTAGGGTATCATATGAAAGGGCTTCATTTCAGTATTCCTTAAAAGTTTACTTTGGAATTTTACATCTCACCATTTCTTGTATAATTTTGAATAATGACGTTTTTTTCGTGTTTTCTTACCTCGATTAGCTCCGAACCTAACTGATCAAAAATTTTCAAATGTATTTGTAATGATAGAAAAATTAGTAAGTTTTTAATAAAAAATATATAAAAGTGTCTTATACTCATAATTCGACACTAATTGACAGAAAAATTTGTAAAAATCCACAGAGTTAGGAAATTTGGTAAATTGTGCATGAAAACTATAGCGAAGTCTCAAATAATTATATTTCTGTGTGTTTAGGGGACCGGGGTGAAGAGTGTAAAAAAAACCTTTTTTAACCCAAGCGAGTGGGGTGTCATTTGAAAGAGAACCTAATTTAAAAATTCGTTGCAATTTTTTTCAAAATTTTGCGGTGCCCAGTTTTTGAGTTATTGTCAAAAAAGTGCAAAATTCAGACCGTTCCCACTTCCCCCACTTAAGTTTCGACACTGATTGACAGAAAAATTTGTAAAAATCCACAGAGTTAGGAAATTTGGTAAATTTTGTATGAAAACTATAGCGAAGTCTCAAATAATTATATTTCTGTGTGTTTAGGGGACCGGGGTGAAGAGGGTAAAAAAACCTTTTTTAACCCAAGCGAGTGGGGTGTCATTTGAAAGAGCACCTAATTTAAAATTCGTTTCCATTTTTTTTAGAATTTTGCGGTGCCCAGTTTTTGAGTTATTGTCAAAAAAGTGCAAAAATCGGACCATCACCCCCCTCCCCCCCCCCCCCCCCCAAAAAATTTGAAAAAAATCAAGGAGACAGGAAGGTTGGTAAATTTTGAATGAAAATCATAGCGAAGTCTCAAATAATTATATTTCTGTGTGTTTAGGGGATGGGTGTGGGGAGAGTAAAAAAAACCATTTTTGAATGAGTAGGGTGTCATATGAAGCAGCACATTATTTAAGAAACATTACAATTTTTTTTATAATTTTGCAATGCACAGTTTTTGTGTGTAGCCTCTCCACCCCCCTAAATTTCAACACTTGATTGACCGAAAAAATAATCAAATTTAAACCATTTACAAGCTGGTGTAATTGAATCTTTCTTGAGTTACATTAAACATTTATGGATGAGATTTAACCTAAAGTAACATTTTTTGAGTCATTTTTGATCAATGTAGATTTGATTGTAATTTACTATTGACATTTACGATTTAACATTTATTTTGTTATGCGTCTATGGTCTGGAAATATAAAGACATAACAACACAACTTTTGTCAATAATTTTTGATATTGTGTTCTTTTACATATACGGAATCCTTGGCGAGCGAATTTTATTCGCACTTGTCTGACTTTTTTAAATAGAAAGAACACCGCAAAATCATCGAAGTAGATTTTTGATAGAATCGTAAATTTGTTTATATATGTATCTCTTGAATCACATATGCAGATTAGATATGCAGACGTAATTCTCTAAAAAAAAATTGCTATTTATTTTTGGCCTAAAACGTATATTTCTGAAATTTAAAAAAACAAAACTCGTAAAACAAATGACGAAAAAGTACTAATTTTGGTTTTTTCTCTTCACGATTGTATTTCTATTCTCTTTATTCCATAACAGAAGAAAGAAATTAGTACTTTTTCGTCATTCTTATTATTTATGTTTTTTATGAGTTATGAAGATTTACATACAGTTTTTTACATAAGATTTACATAAGTTTTTTCAAAATATCAACAGAAATATATACGTTTTAGACAAAAAATGATAGGGACGTTTGTTGTAGAGAATTAAATTTCCTACAAACGCTTTTATATGATTTTGTTTAAACCTGCATATTTCAAGAGATATTTAAATTTATCAAAAAATCAACTTCGATAATTTTGCGGCACGTATTCTTTTTATTTAAAAAATATTGCGACGCTGATGCATATAGGCTGACCTCACCACAGCTCTGGAAACATAGCGTTCTGGATATATAATGAGCTAATATCCATCAAATACTTTAATTAAAAGCTAACCAATATTATGGACTTCGTAGTTCTAATAATAAAAATATTAAAGCAGGCAGTAGTATCCCAACAAACATAAATTCTGTTGTACGAGAAAAAGTAAAAAAAATTTTATCGGAAGTGACAAAGCGGAAGTTAGGATGCAGAACTGTTGTAAACCGTACTAAATGTGTATGTACCAAATTTCATCCAATTCGATTATCAGGTACAGAAGTTATTGAGCTTCCAAAATAACAGGTGCTTGGAGGACCCCCTACCACTTTGTTCACTATCGCTAAAAAAACTAATCAGTTCCTTGCCATACATATTTGCATCTTTTTGCAAAGAGTAATCAAAATTACTTAACGAACGAATGTTGTATGCTTCCAACAAACATTGAAACAATAAACAGGTGTTCGGAAGGACCCCACCACATATCCCAATATTGTCCAAAAACTAGTCAATTCTTTGTCATTAAAGTCTTCATCTTTTTTCAAAGTGCCATTAAAATTGATTAATGAATGAAATCTGTATGCTCCCAACAAACTTTAAAAACAAAGTGTGAAAAATCAGCAGTTGTATGGTAGACCCCCCGCCACTTTGATCAATGTGTCCCAAGACATGATAATTATCTTCTTAAACTAATTGAAACCTTTCCATAAGTTTTATCATAATCACTTCATTATTGTAGGCTGTAGTGTGCATAAAGATACTGAAAAAACTGCCAACAATTTAAGAAAAAAATTTTTTACCGGAAGTAAAAAACTGGAAGTTGGGATGCAGAATTTTTTGTAAATCATACTAAATGATTATGTACAAAGTTTCATCCAATTTGATTATCAGGTACAGATGTTATAGAGCTTTAAAAAAAACAGGTGTATGGGGCACCCCCCACCACTTTGTTCACTATCGCTCAAAAACTAATCAGTTCTTTGTCATACATGTTTGCATCATTTTCCAAAGTGTCATCAAAATTCATTCACGAATGAATGTTTTATGCTCCCAACAAACATAAAACTTTGTGGAAAAAACCACCTGTTGTATGGTGGACCCCCCAACCCTTTATCCAATGTGCTCCAAAAGCTGATAAAATCTTTTTAATGTTATTTGAAAGCTTTTAGCAACGTTTCATGAAAATCGATCGGTAATTGTAGGCTACAGTAGAGATAAACACCTGAAAAAAAAACTTTTTAACCGGAAGTGACAAACCGGAAGTTGGTATGCAGAAATATTGAAAACAGTACTAAAACCTTTTATACTAAGTTTCAATAAGATCATAGCCCGGGATCAGAAGTTATTCAAGATTTAAACTTAGAGGTGTTTGGGAGACCCCCCGCCATTTTGTCCAAATTTGAAATGAATCCAGATCTTCCATTTTCAAGTGAACCTGTATCATTTGCCAAAGTTTCATCAAGATCCTATGCAGAAAACTCACCCACCCATTTTACAGCATGGGGCGATCAGTTTTTTCCTGTCAAGGTTCTCTCCACGTGTTAGGGGCGCTGGCGTTTGTACTGTATTTTAGCCAACGGTTGAATCCTCAATATCAGTTATGGAATATTCCTTGATGACATCATGCTGTTGGCTCGAAGAAACAAGCTTTCATATATAACTCAATATGTGGGCTTTACTAATTGAGAAAGACAGTGCGTCACGTGATCAAGACATATCCCCACCAGCTGCATTATTGGCAACCCAATTTTAATTTTGCTCGCGCAAATTTTTGAATTCATGCCGAGGGTGGAGGGGCATTGTTAGAATACACATTTTGGGAATAAAATCTTACGGTGTAGATTTTAATAAAAAATTGTACTGTTAATAAATTAAGTACCTACGTTTTATTTCACAACACTCGACTCCCTTAAAAATGTTTTACTTCTTACTCCCAGTCCGGCTAAAAATAGAATTATGAGTTTTAAAATTTTTTTTTGATCATTCAACCTTTTTTTAAAATTTTTCTCTTCGCTAAGTCCGGACCAAAAAAGGCTGTGCGGTGTAAATGTCTTCACACGGAGGGCATCACAACCCTCTCAAAAAAGAATTTAACGTTTACGAGATATTTGACGGCGTGGGTTTATCAAGCCAAAAGGGCTTATTTAAAAACAACCGAACCTAAAAAGAATGAAATGAAAAGTTCCACACTAATATTGACAAGGAAATAAAAATAAGTTTATCAAAATTAAGAACAAAAACATGCGAGTGAGTTACTGGCATTGTTTCAAAATTCGCAACCTCTAAAATTTTTTCAGTATTTTATAAATAAGTTATGGAATGTGTTAAAATTGATTGAACTTTTAATGTTACATTACTCAACTTTATAAACTATAATTGACAATACATAATTTGATATAACAATAGTGATGTTTATCATGTCATCTAGATCTAAATCGCACGACATAAGTTCACCATGTCAAAATTTAGTTTATGTTATTAGAGTATATTTGCCATATTGTTTTTGTTATTGTTATCTGGAAATAAATAACACAAATCAGGGGAGAATAGAACTAGATGAAAGACAACCTGAGGTATGACGAGTTATTTATGGATGTATCATAGTTTAATTTTGGGAACAACGAAAACATAAACTACTTTAAAAGCTATTAAATCCAAACGAAGAAGGAGAAGTCATTCCTTAGAATCGAACCTAGATGATGTAATCGTTTAGCAAACCCTTTTAAATTATTTCATCTTTAAAAATTTCAATGTTAATAATTATAATTTGGTATTGTGAATATCTATATCTATAATGTATATGTACTATTTGTATAATTTTTAATGTTTACTCTGGAGTCATATTATGATGGTAATTTAATTTTAATCAGATTTGATATAATAATAATTTTTAATTAATTTATTGATTGCCAAAAAATATTACCTCATAGTTACGTAATCAAATTTTATTTATAATTAAGATAATGTTGGTTGGTAATTGGGTAGAGTTACAGAAAAAATTAAACTTGATTATGGAGATACATATTTTATTTGATGCAATAATATGATAGATATGTGGTGCCCGTCTATCATTTGCATGTACTTTATTCTGATTGCTAGAAATGTATTTTACTTATGTTTTTGTTTGATGGTTTCATAAATCATATCATGATTTTATTTTAAATCAGTAGATCTGTAGCATATTAAAAAGATGTATTATTTAAATGGAATTAACTAACGGAGACATAAGTAAATTTAAAAATAATGTCTGGTGCACGAGAACTTTACTTTTTCTAACTCTAAAAAATTATTTATACATATCAAATAAAATCATGGTGCCATAGAATCATGGCACTGATGAGGAAGGTACTGATGAGTTTTTTCTGGAAAAAAATGCAAATATACCTTCGAATTGAAAAAAAAAATTATTTCCTTAGTTACTATGAATTTAATTAATGTTGTAAAAATACATGGCATATATGACGATAAGTTACCTATGTAAGCCATTGATTGGAAACAGTCAATAATGACTATACACTCTTGATTTAGTTAAGATCCCGAGCAGAAATTTGTCAGGGCTCAAATAAGGTCCTGATCAGGTTAGCCCTAGTCGGATCAGGCATTGGTAGGGCAGCCTGATTGAGCCTTGATCATGAGTGTTACGCTTTCTCCCTATCAGGTCCTGATTAGGATTAGCAGATAAAACCCTGATTGAGATAATCGGATCAGGCCCTGATTGGGATATCCGGACCAGCCACTGATATATATTTGTGGGGGGGGGGGGGGGGGGGTGAGGGGGGTATGTCTATATGAAGCAACAAAAATTTTTGTAGAACGAAAAATTATATTGTAATATATTTTTGTTTAATTTCATGATAAGTGCAACAAATATAATAAATAAAAAAACAAATATAATAAATAATAAATAAAAAAACTATGTACAGTATTATTTCATTCTTCGGAATATTTCTTATTCTTATATACTTGGAAATAAGGTTGTTGTTTATTTAAAAAAAAAAATAAACATATTGTAAACCCTGTAACACAACACATTTTATTCAAAAAAAAAATATAATTAATGATTGGGAAATGGAAATTGAGAAACGTGGGATCTCACATAACAATTTACTATTGAATCAAAAATCAAAATATGAAAATACAAGTAACAATTTCCAAAATAAGTGTAATTTTAAAATTATTTAAAAACTCGCCAGTTCGTAATAATATTTTGCAAAATAATATAAAACAATCGATTAGGAGAGAAACGAGTTGCAATTACTCCTGGACTGCAAGATTAAATTCTTTTGAAACCATTATTGACCGGTTTTTTCGAGTCAAGGCAGCAGATGTAAAAACTTTAAATTATCTCAATTTAAATCATTTATAGAATAAAAAAAAATTGATGAAGTTGCTTTAAAGTTTAAATATTTTGAGTGCCATTCAAATAGCCACAAAATCAATAAAAGCTCTCAACCGTCAGGATGTTTTATTATTATCTGCAGAGGGAATCCTAAAATTTCTATTCAAATCCCTCCGGAAAAATTATTCAGATATATGTAAACTCCAAATTGTTATTTCAAATACAATCTACCTCTCACATCCTAGGAAATGAATATAATTTGACACTTCTAAGAAACGCTCTAATTTTGATAAATCCTATATACAACCAATTAAAACCGAGAGAAATGTTTCTTTATCTGGAAATTTTTGCAGTAAACGGAGAGTACGATTGATGATAAATCTCTAGACTGAGTGACAAAATCACTAGACTTTTGTTGTAAAACTTTTTAAATTACAAAAATTAAATATAAGTTTTAAGTTTTTTAAATTGAAAAAATTAAATTTAAATGTTCTATTTATTCTATATGCAATGAGATATGTATGAGCAATTTCACGAAGATTCAACATCGTTTTGACTTGACCCCTTTTAATTTTGATTATTTTTTGTTTATAGATAGTCTTTGATAAATAAAAAATACAAGTTCTCTTAGAATTTTTTTTTTCGACCAGGGGTCTTCACAGGGTGCCCCTCAGTTTTTGTTATTTTGTGATGTGAGTGCATTTTGACGAGCGATTGTAGAAAAACTACTCAATCGATTTTCATAAATGATATGTCGTTGAATAGGTATTAGAACAAAGTTTTTAAAAATGTACACTGTTAATTTTTTGAAATAATTTTTAACGTTGTAACATAAGAAAAAAATGGTGTAATTGAAAAAAAGATGGCATTAACTTTTTTTTTTTTTTTTTTAACTAAATTGAAGCTTATTTTATATCTAACAACTTGTGAAAGTTTAGGACTAGCGTCATTTTTTGTTTTAGAGATAAAATTCGTTGTGCATATGACTGTCGGGAATCAGTTTTTTTTGTTCTGAAGAAAAATTATAAAAATGGCGATTTTTAGATTCAGATTTTTTTTTTATGTTAAATATCAAATATTTTATTATTAAATGAACTTTTTAAAAAGCAATTTCAGTCAAGTTCAGCAAAATTTTGCGACATTTTGACTCGACCCTTTTTAATTTGGTCTATTTTGGTCTATATTTAAAAAAATTCTACTTGAAGCCGTATTTTTCATTTATCAAAGGCTATCTATAAACCGAATATAGACCGAAATAGACCAAATTAAAAAGGGTCGAGTCAAAATGTCGCAAAATTTTGCTGAACTTGACTGAAATTGCTTCGCGGGACGCGGGACAAATTTTTAAAAAGCGGGACGTCTGGGACGTCACCTTAAATGTTAACCCTAACACATCAGATTGCCCTAATAAGGCTTGCTCTATTTGGACTGGCCAGGACCTAATCACACTCCGACTGTATTCAGGCTTTCCCTACCTAATTTCTGCTCGGGATGTTAACTATAATTAGTCCAGTAATTGGCGGTTTTCGGCTTTGAATTCTTTGAAGCGGCATATGAGCTTGAAATTTAACAGTATGTAGGGAATAGCTCAAAGATCAAAATCTACCCTACGACGATGTACGGTTTTACTCTGGGGTTGATTACTACCCCATCTCAGGGGTGGAAATTTTTATGCTAAAACCAACAACGGCAATCGATAGAAGAGCTAATTTTAAGAATTTAATGTTATATGAAGTTTTTTGGAAAAATTAATAGTTTTTGAGTTATTTGTGACTGAAAATGTCTATTTTTCATCAAAAAAACGTATGTTCCTCGAGTGCAAAAATCAAAAAATTCGACATTGAATAACGGGAAAATGGTTGGTTATTTCGAAAAAAAAATCGTTAAATCTTTTTTGAAAAGCTTAAAAACCTTTAAAATGACCACTGATAAAATTCCCTTGCATTGAAACTAAGGCAAGTTATAACAAAAATAAAGTTGCTTTTTATTTTTTATGGTCTAAAAATCAACGAAAACACCCTCGTCATAGCTAACCTTAGAGTATATTTAAATATAGAGAGATCAAAACTTTAAAATTGTATGTATGAAGAGAGACATAACAAATGGTGATCACTGAAATGTCATATTCAATTTCTCTTTGCGTCCTTTTCATTTGTTATTATTTACAACCACAAACTTTTTTATTTTTAATTATAAATTAAAAATAATGAAATAATTTAAATCGAAAAAAAGGTTAAATGTTTTCTTAATAGTTGTGCTAATTTTTATAAAATGACTGCAAATAATTTTCGAGAGTAATTTAAATTTATTGTGTTATTTCCAGTGATTATTTAAGTAGTGAATATTTTATAATGGACAAGCAATATTTCCTAACGACACGAACAAATATTTAAGTTATGTAGATATTTTTAAAGTATATTATGAAAACTTGCTATCAAAATTTTTTCATTATGGACAAATTAATTTTTAGTTCATAAAACATCAAAAATTATATGTTTGGTTATAATAAAATCCAAAACGTCATTTTTTGTTCATTTGTTTTTATACAATCAGAAAGTATTATTTTTTTGTGGTAGGGTTTTTTCTTATAGATTTGAAAAAAACTAGCAATAATTGTAAAATTTTGAATCAAATGAAAAATTTATGCACGTCTTACGCACGAAGACGTAGCTGTTTCTCTCTGAGACAAAGAGAGGAAAAGAAACAAACAAAAGACGATTTGACATAAGACGAGTCACGCTAAATATTAGTTGTGGTGATCGGTTGTAGTCAACCTATTCGAAACTAATCATTACCCATTGACAATTTACTTTATTTATGTACCAGCAATTCATTCAAGAACTTTAACCGGTTTAGGAGGCAAAAACTTCAAAAAATTGGGATTAAATTGAAAAGAGCGTAATTTCTCAAAATTTAATTTATACTGTCTTGTAGCTCCTAAAATTCTGCAACATAGAGAGTATGAGAAGAATATAGACAGCCCTCGGCAGCAGGGTCGTCACACCCGTAGACCAAAACTACAAATTTGTTAGAATCTTTAAATCGTCTTTATCCGAATCAGATAATGTTTTGCTTGAAGCTTCAAATAAACTCTTTACTATACTTTCAACAGTAACACCAGCTACTGTTTCAATACGATCATCAATATTTAAAAATGATTTGAGTGTTGTCAACTTAACATTATTAATGGTAGCTTGGATCTTTGGATGTTTTGGAGAGTGTTATAAATCCTGGTTTACCTTACGAAGTAATCACTTTATAGTGTATACTGTGTTAACATTTTGATTTTGATCCATTTTGTAACGGTTTCCTCCACTTGTGAAATTTACCACATCTAATTTTTTTACATTTCAATGCACAAACGAAGTTTCGGGTAGCGAAAATCCGAAATTCTACGTCCACGCCGTGCTACCTGGGTAACGCTAACAGAATTAGGTTGGTGTAGTTGAGAGGGGCAGAGTAAATACTGCTTACACTCAATGATTCTGCACCATGGCGAGTCATTGGCGCCATAAAACCAGTGCAACTCAAGCGTCTGTTCTCCATGTTAGGGGCGGCTTGGAGCGGGCGTCTGTCTTGGATCAAGCGGCTCGCTATATAAATGTGTAGAAAGCGTCTGTTCTCCATGTTAGGGGCGGCTTGCAGCGGGCGTCTGTCTTGGATCAAGCGGCTCGCTATACAAACGTGTAAAAAGGTTGTTTCTGGTGACCTTAAGATGCAGAACGAACCCATTCACGAAAATTTGGGTTGGGCGAAGGGCTAACACCCCATTTCCGTAAAAAAATTATTGTCATGAATTCTGTACACAGGCCTCGGAATATCTCGGATTCAATATTGGAACGACCTCGGAAACTGTACCCGGACTACGATTTAAAAATGGGAACCTGGAACGTGCTAAGCCTCAGAAGACCAGGAGATCTCCTAAAACTAACACAACAAGTCGAGAGCTACACACTTGATATAATGGCATTACAAGAACTAAGATGGCCAGGGAGTGGAATCCATGAAACAGCGAAAGGATACACTCTGTATTATTGCGGTCATCAAAACGGAGGAGAATTTGGAGTTGGCTTTCTTATACACCGTCGCGTGAATCAGCATGTTATCGACTTCTGCCCAATTAATATGCGGTTATGCACACTGGGAATCCGCACGCAAAAATTCAATGTAACGATCGTCAATGTTCATGCACCTACTGAAGATAAAGCAGATGATATTAAAGACCTGTTCTTCCTAGAACTCGAAGAAGTCATCAATAGCATCCCGCGGCACGATATAAAAATCGTGGTAGGTGACTTCAATGCTCAAACTGGTAGGATTGCAGAACTTAAAACACATATCGGCCCCAACAGCTTGCATCATACCAGCAACAATAACGGTTTTCGCGCAGCCGAGCTGGCTATGATGTATGATCTAGTAATTTCCAGCACTTTCTTTCCTCACAAGAGAATTCACAAAGCAACGTGGAAATCAAATGACGGAAGAACAGAAAATCAAATCGATCACGTCATGATCTCTAAGAGACACTCTACAAGTGTAACTGACGTTCGATCATACAGAGGTGCTGATATGGACACCGATCATATGCTTGTCATCTTTAAGTACAAGTGCAAATTATCATCTACATTTAACAGACAAGCAAAAAAGACCGTGCGCTGGAATGTCGAAGCATTTAAACATCCGGAAACGCTGAAAAGATATCAGGAAATAATAACACAAAACATAGAAGAGCATGACATCTCTCCAGAGATGCCATTAAACATACAAGAAGAATGGCAAACGCTTCAATCAACCATTATAGCCGCAGCACAAACTACAATCGGAAAACGACCACCGAAATCACACAACGAATGGTTTGACGACGAATGCCGCCAATCCGTTGAAAATAAACAAAAACTGCGAGAAAAATGGTTAACAAGGAACACCCGAAGCTCCCAAGCTGATTATCTATGCGCCAGAAAAGCCTCAGCAAAACTTCTACGTAAAAAGAAACGCGAACACATGAAGAGCTGCATCGAAAACATCGACCTACATGCGGCCAATGGAAATTCAAAAGAGTGCTTTGCCAATGCACGGAATCTGACAAAAGATTTCCACCCAAGATCTACAGCCATCAAAAATGAAAACAATGAACTTACAACAAGTGAACGCGATGTGCTGGCAGTGTGGCGATCCCACTTTCAAGACCTACTGAATAGAACGAATGAAGTTCATCCTATTCGAGCAATTGCTCCGTCAAATGAGGAGATTTTTGTCCCTTACCCAGCAATAGAAGAAGTGGAAGCTGCCATTAAAAAACTGAAAAATGGCAAATCACCAGGTTTCGATGGTATTCCCGCAGAACTTTTGAAAAATGGAGGAGCAGCTCTGGTCTCACGTATATATGATCTGATTCTTGCAATCTGGGACCAAGAAGAACTACCTGCTGAATGGAAAACAGCTCTCATTGTTCCGCTGCATAAGAAAGGTGACCGTCTAAAGTGTGCGAATTATCGTGGCATCGCACTGTTGAACACTGCATATAAAATACTAGCTAATGTCGTACTTGCTCGACTCATCCCGTTCGCCGAATCTATCATCGGTGACTATCAGTGTGGTTTTCGTCCCAACCGTTCAACCACAGATCAATGTTTTACCTTAAGGATGATTCTAGAAAAATGTTGGGAGTACAACATCAGCATTCACCAGCTCTACGTTGATTTCAAGCAAGCATATGATAGTATCATCCGCGAAAACCTTTGGTCCGCACTCATATGCCTTGGCATCCCAGAGAAACTTGTTTCTCTGTGCAAACTCACAACATCGGGATCAAATTGTAGAATAGTAATCGAAGGGTCAGTTTCTGATCCTTTCGATATAACATCAGGTGTTCGACAAGGTGATGCACTTGCGCCCGTTCTGTTTAATTTGGCGCTGGAGTACGCGATAAGAAAAAGCCGAATTGAGACACAAAACTGCATATATAACAAATCTAGTCAAGTTCTTGGCTACGCAGATGATATTGTGCTTCTCGGACGTAGAACAAGCGATATTAAGGATAGTCTCTCTCAGCTTGAAAGAAATGCTAAACGACTTGGATTATGCATCAACACCGGCAAAACCAAAGTGTTAACAACATCTAAGAACATACCTCCCGGAAATCTGGATACTGGCGACTATGAAGTGGAACGCGTGGAAAACTTCAAATACCTCGGGTCTGTAATAACATCGTCAAATGACATGCAGGCAGATATCAAAGCCCGTGTCTCTGCCGCATACAGAGTTTTCTACGCATACTCAAAACTTCTGCGATCAAAATATCTTTCGCGGTCGTGTAAACTCACACTTTACAAAGCATTAATTCGACCTGTGCTTACATTTGGAAGTGAAAGCTGGACACTGACTTCCTCCGATTGTAGAATTTTATCAACTTTCGAGAGGAAGGTCATACGAACAATTTATGGTCCATGTAAAGTTGCTGAAAATCAGTATAGAATCCGAATGAATCACGAAATCATACAGCTTCTTGGAGGCTGTGATGTAATCGGATTCATTAAATCCAACCGGATTAGATGGTTTGGTCATGTAGAAAGGGCTCCATTGGATAGAATGATAAAAAAAGCGTCCCAACAACAACCAGCTGGTGTTCGTCGAAGAGGAAGACCTAGACAACGCTGGCGTGATGACATCATCCAAGACCTTCGTGATATAGGATGTCGAAACTGGGGTCAACTGGTCATGGAACGAGATAATTGGAAGCTGATTGCACAGACGGCAAAATCCCTCCATGGGATGTAAACGCCAGAGAGAGAGAGAGAAATGCACAAACGGCTGCCTCAATTTTAAGTCGATTTCGTACCAGCGAAGAAATTATAGTTTTCGACAACCCAACCAATTATTCCAATTTACTCCGGTATTAACTCCGAATTGTTTCTGATCAAACTTATAAGCAAACGTTAATGAGAGCGATGAGTGTAGAAGGTGAACCTTTCAAACGAGGCTGTACAAATAGTGTTGTCTTCATGTAAAGCATTATATATTACAATAGAAAGGATAAAACTTTCAACATGAATTTAGCTTTAAACAGGTTTTTGTTCGATTACAGAACAACAAAGCATTGTACAAGCAATGAAACCCGAGCTAAATTAATGTTCGGCAGAGAACTCAAAACTATTTTTAATTTATTTAAACCTCCTAATCAAGAACAAATAGTACACAAGATTTTTAGTTTAGTGGTTAGAAAAATACACAAAAACGATGTTAATTTACAGTTATTATCGCCGTAATTTTACACCTCATTATTTCTATTTTTTAGAGTGTAGAGAAAGCTCGTCGGAAGCAAATGAAAAATTATAAGGGTAGACGTGACAAACATTTTTCAATCGGGGAGAAGATGATATTCAAAGACTATTTAGATCCAAATTAAAGCAAATGGGTCGATGCAGAAATAGTTACAGTTTTAGGTCCACGGAACTATATGGTTAAGCTAACTAGTGGTAGAGCGATTAAATGACATCTTGACCAAATGAAAGAAAATATTCGTGCCGAATTACTTGATTCTGAAGAAATGGACAAAATTAACACAAACATTCCAAAGTCTAATACAAGTCAAACTAACGATAATAGTATTAAAAAAAAGTAACCTTTAACACAAATCCACTAACAATATTTTCAAAAATAATGGATAAAGTAAATGATAATATTATAATGGAACCTACAAATCCATGTAATACTCCAAATCAAAACAATGATAATGCTCAATTGGAATTAAATCAAAATATACAAAGGAACACTGTTTCCAGACCAAACGAAAGGCCAAAAAGAAGTATTAAAAAGCCTTCTCGTTGTATTATGTAAGGCCGAACAGTGATCACAATTTATTTGAAATATATTTTGTTAAAGTATTTGTTACTTTGCTTTATTCTATATAAAATTTTATTCTAGAATATAAGACATCTTATAGCGTTTTCGATTCTACAAAAAAATGTGACTTTTTTGCACCTTTTTTTCATGTCACATTTTTTCTGTTCGATTTTCGAAAAAATGTTGACCGGAAAAAATTTGCGTTTTCTTTTCTCGATTTGGATGCAAGTTTCAAATTTTTTGAGGGCAATTATCTTGCATTTTTTGACTTTTTCTCAAGAGACGGTGCAAGAATGTTGCGTTGTTTATTTTATATTATAAAAAATGAGAAAAAACATATTTTTAAAAATAATTAAATAGTGTAAAAATAATAATATGCATTAAAAAATTGAATTCCTTTATTTTGTTAAACAAATTTGACAGATCTAAAAAATGTGACATTTTTCTGTTCGATTCTCAAGTATTTTAAGGGCAAAACTGAAAAAATAAATGCAAAATTACAAAAAAAAATGCAAAACTGAAAGAGTTTTGCCCGCTCTGAGGTCAAAACTTAAATCGAGAAACGAAAACGCTATAAAGCATTCACATACAACAGAACAGAAACCGAATTTAGATACTGAAAATTCGTTTGTTTTGTCTGCAAACAGAAACAATTTAAATTTAATTGTTTCTGTTCCAGAAACTGTCACATGACCTGAAACTGTCACATAATATTAATTATAATTTTAAATTTTGATAAAAGAGTTTTGAATTTTGAATAGTTTTCAGCTTCAGTTTCTGTTTCTGTTGTATGTGAATGCCCGGCTTTAGTATGTAAATTCGTACAACAGAATGTAAACCTACCATAATAAAAGCGTAGCTAACTTCACTTCATTATTATGTGTTAAGTTATCAAGCTAATAGAACGTGAATAAAACGTGAAAATAATAATTAAGATTTATCTATAAACATCGTGTGTTTAAATCTTCAATCAAAAATATGCACAAACTGCACTTCAATCAAAAATAATCACAACTGCACTTGCACAAACATAACAATTATGCTACTGTGTAGTCCCTAATATCAGCAGTAGCTGCCATGAGATATTATTGAATTTCATAGTATTATGAGATTTGACATATCGACGAACCAAAGTTTGTATTCAGAAGATGAACTCATGTCAAATCCTTGACCATCTATGAAATAAATCGCCATCCATTATAGGGATCATAACGGATATAGTAACGGTAAATGCCATATGGGATGGTTAAACGGAAAACATTATACAGTGTAAGATTTTTAAGCTTACAGTACGGATTAACCAGAACAGATTGAATGCAATGTTGAAAAATTGTCGAAACAACCTCACAATTTATTGTCGAATAGGCTTGAAATCTACTGACTTAGATGTTTGTTGCTACTAGTGTTTCACTTTTAATATTTATTTAGATAATTGCTGAACAGGTATTGTTATCTGAAGATTTCAGTAATTAGTTGTTAACCTCCCAGTTAGAAGTGTTATCGATCAGTTATTGATAAACACTCGATAATGCAACATCTATATATCGATAACGCGTTATGTACATCATGATGAAATATCATCGATAATTTTTGTTCAAAACTGTGGCACCACATTATCGATGAAAACTATCAATAACATACAAGCAAGTTATTATTGATAACGCAATCAATTACCTGCTACCAATGTCGTTGTCAATAACTGTTATTGAAAAGGTTATTGAATTGAAACCATTATTTGGTTTCAATACAAAATATAAATAAAAATCGGGGTGGTTTTAATTTCATATTAATTTTATTTTCATATATTTTATTTTAAAAAACGGTTACATATTTACATTTAAACTTATATTGAATTTATATTTTAAAAAATCAACAATTATATATTTTTATGAAATTGAAATATGTACATATATAAATTTAATTTTAGGTTATAGATTAGTAGGCACTATATAATATAAATATTAAAAAATTATGCACATATTTCTTATATATAAAAAAAAATTAATATACGACTGTTAAGATTTTTGTTTTATCTAACAATATTAATTTTATAATACACCTTAATTTTATAATATAATAATTATCACTTCTTTTATATAAATCACAATTCACAACACAGTCATCACTTTTGAAATTTGACAAAATGTCTGACTTTTGCTTACAAAAGTGAGACAGCGCACCCAGATAACAATTTACAGTTTTTTCTTTGTTCTGCTGGTCGATAACAACATCAATAACGGTTGTTATCGGTATTGGATTTTTAACTGGGCTAATGCTGACTAGATAAAACAATTTCAGTTCATGTATAGGCTTGGGAATTGAGATGACTTAGTGGTGGCAATTCTTTACGATTCTTAAATGGTTTATTCATCTTTCTATCTGTCCATGTTGATATCAGTTCTCCGAATTTTAAATTCGACTTTTAATCTGTCATTATTTAATCCTAGGATGGATCGAAAGTACCTTAACGTAAAGTAAATAAATTATTTTTATGAGACTCGATGGTCTCTTGAATAGTTTATTGAGCAGAGGGAATAAACCTAGGCGAAGAATCACTTCAGACCAATACCTAAGTGTTGAATTTTTAGAAACAATTTAGACAAACAAAATATCATAATACGTGGAAGGCATAGTGTCCTGGTACTGATCCATCTGAGGATCAACAATAAAATTTTGAAAAATGTAACGAATTCTTCCATGAATCGTGATTGACATCCGCCGTCCCTATTTGGGCGCCAATCTTTAAATAATTTTTATTTTGTTACGAAATATATGTTTGCCAGGACTTCTTTTATCAAGTTGGATGATTCAAGTTCGTAATTCTACAATTTTGATTTATAAGCTAATCTAGTTTAAAAAATGAACGAAGAAAAAAAATTATTTTTGTTGTCGAATTATGAGTGACATAACAAAAAACCTTGCTCAGTTTCCAGGAGGACGAATAGAAAAGATGTTCAAAATGATAAAAACATCCCGTTTAATTGTCTTTTAAATAGTTGGTCTCTTGAATAGTTTGTCCAGGAGATGGAATAAACCTAGACGTAGAATCATTTTAGACAAATACCTTCTAGGTGCTGAATTTTTAGACACAATTAAGATAAACAAAATATCATAATGCATGAAGCGTATGGTATCCCGGAGCTGATCTATTTGAGACTCACAAAACAACAAAATCTTGAAAAATGTAACGACTTCTTCGGTGAATCGTGATCAACATACTCCGTCCCTATTTGGGCGCCATTCGATAAAGAATTTACGATTTATGTTTACCAGAACTACCCGCTTTAGGTTGGATGATTCAAGCTCATAATTCTGCACCTTTGATTTATAAGTTAATAGTTGCCGAATTGTAACATAACAAAAAATCTTGCTCAGTTTCTAACAGGAGGAATCGAAAAGAAGTCCAAAATGTTCAAAACATGCCGTTTAGTTGTCTTTAAACGTATAATTTTCCGAGAATTTTTTTTGTTATTTATTTCTCTAAATTGTAAACTTTTTACTTTCAAAATCAAACCAGATTTGAAAATGATTGATGATAGACAATGTTTTTTATAACTAATACAATTACTTCATGTTCGTAGCAATATTAATTCATAAAATTCTTGTTTTCTTTTTCAGTGATTCATCAATATCTACTAGAGTGGATTTGTTAACACCGGCTATTGAAGTATGCAAACCACCACTTTGACACAAAGATGACACTTTGGAGAGTAATTTGGGTAATCCGTCAACAAGCAGTGGTCTATAGTACAATATTGCTTGAGCACATTCTAAACAATAATACTCTTCTAAGTGTCGGTAACCTATTTATTATTTCAGTTTTTAGTAATAAATTGACTATTTTTATATTTTTAAATCTGAATTGATTTCGTAACTAATTATAAAACTAATAAGTTAAATGATTAAGTTTGATGAGCATAATAACATAAAATAATGAGCATAATAATATACCAAAGCATATGAAATTATTTTCTCATTTATTATTTAAACGAAATAGCAGGTCTATAAAAATAATCGTTGATTAAATGTTGTTATCTTTCATCTGTTATTATCATAACCCAAAACTGTATTTGTACAGACATACTTTGGTATAAAATTTTGAAACTCAGAAATTAAACTGAGGGAAAAAAACCAAAACATTTTAACGTACATCCTACCATAATCTTAATACAAATTGTTAATTTTTAAGCTATTCGACTGAAATAAACTAGAAAGAAAATAAATTCATAAATAGTATAATCATGGAATAAATTTTAATTTTTTATTATGGTTTATGATAGTTATTACATGCAATTAGACTAAAAAAATACGATTTGTCGTATTTCTTTAAATGGAGTCACTATACTAATTATTTCTAACACTACAAAAGAAATGTAATAAAATAATTGGTATATATTTCAACTGGTTTGAAATTTCGTTAAAAAGTGTAACGTTGTAGATAGCTTACAATGTATGCATGTTTAAATTGTTATAAAATTATAAATAATTATAATGGAGGATTTTGTTGTTTATATATTTAGAAAAAATTGAGACAATGTGACTGCTGAAATTGAAAATACATATATGATATATAGAGTTGTTAGTTAGTCTAATCATGAAAACCCCCATTTTACTTCTAACTTTAAATTTCTCGTTTAACACTGGAATATAACAGAATGATTTTGGTGTCTGTTAAAAATTTATTAGTTTTTATGGTTAACAAGTTTCGTCCAAATCGCTCTTTATCATTTTAAGTTATAGAAGTTTCACAGAAATAGGTCATCGGTAGTCTTGCGGCTTTAATCGGTTTTACACTGTAGACATAAAAATCTTATGTCTCATCAAATTTATCTACATAATGTTTCTTATCGATAAAAGTCTAAAAAACGGATTTTTTACTTTCAGATTTTTATTAAAATCATCTCATAAAAATTCGATCCTAGCTTTGTATGTATACACGAATAGACACATGGAAAAGTAAATATGAGTAACCTCTAACCTCTTATTTCAAAATATTCCAAAATCGTTTCATTTCGCATTGTTGTATTAACTCATAAGTCACACAATGTCTCAAAGGCTAATCAAAACCATCCTATAACTAGCTTAAAAAATGAAACAAAAAATTTGAATCGAAATTTCAGGTTACCGAACTATTGAATTGAAACTATTGAAATGTAAATTCGAATCATAAGCCAATATTGCATAGAACTCAAGAACTCATATTTGGTTATCCAGAGTCTTTCAATAAACGAGAGATTTTATATTTATGCTTCACTAGACAAACTTGAGTCATGTAAGATTTAGATTAAATTTCTAATGCTAGAAATATTAGCCAAGGAACAGTTGCGTGAAAAAATGAATGACTATTATAGTTAAATGAAAGACTCAGACACATGCCATTAAAGGTGTGTGTGTTCTTGTTTGTGTTAAAGTGTTTCAGTCCCCATGGATCGGATTATTATATATAAAAATGTTGGTATGTTCATAAATGAAATAAAATTAGATCTCCAGTAGAACTTTTTAATTTTTTCCCTGGGCATACCCCTAAATGACCTATATAATTGTACATATAAGTATTTTAATGGCTTGATTTTATTATAGGGTGGCATAAATATATTTGCGTGACAACGAAGAAGAACAAATTTTTCTTGATCTCTAAAAATGAAGTAGAAAACTTCTGAATCCATAATTTTCAGATACACGGCGATCAGTGCGATCTAAAATTAATCTGTATTAATCTCTCCAATTATCTATAGATTGGCCAATGTTTTTCCTTTTCCTAGCCATTTCCGCTTTAAATCTGCATTCTGCCGTTTCCGCTTTAAATCTGCATCTGTCAGAAGCAACATCTGATGTGATTTTATTTTGTAGAACCATTTTCTGTGATACACAATGGAATGATTAAAACTACCTAGCTCTGTGCCATTTGAATCTTTTGTGATTGCTATAATTTTGGAAAATTTTCATTAAATAAAACTTTTTTCGTGGGGATGACACATATGACTCGAAAGAGCTCTCGAGCCGGGTCAAGTATCTAAAATAAAAAAACATATATTTTGGTGAGAGCTGAAAATCGTTTGGAATTGTATTTTTATGAATAACGAATAGATCAAACTTAAATTCTGTTTCTGCTCTAGTATGAACTACATCTTGCGAGAGATATTGCACTGCTTAGGTTTTAGTTTTTCTTCATTAAACTTATAAAATCTGTGCTATGTAGGATCAATACAGTCGCAGATGCTGGTTTCTACCAGTTGTGCTTTAAAACTGCATCTGTAGGAAGCAACGACACACCATGGTAGAATTCAGACCACCTAGCTCTGTGTTTTGAATATTGTTGAGCGTGAAAAGTGGTTTTTCAAAAATACTTATAGGGTTTTATTTCAGTTGAATTAATGGTGCAGATACGGCCCGTGTTATAGGCTACAGTTTGATTCCAGAGAAATTATTTGATCAAATACAGTTATTGAAAGGAACCGAAGAATGGAAATGCTTCTTTGAAATGAAAAATTGGCTAGTTTAGATTTTATGCAAAGTCAAACCCAAGTCAGTTGGTGAGCCTATATAGTCTTAGCAATGAAAATTCTTTTAGTGATATTTTGTGGCAACGACTCGGTTTTTGAGTTAATCTTGGTACGCTGCAAACAACTTGATTAGTGCTGGCATCACATTATGAGGTTGTTGTGTTTGTTGCTACAGTGCAGAATCAGCGTGCTTTCCATTTCTGTTATTTCATATTCTCCCTATCACTTGGCAAGTGGATCCCCACCACGAGGAAAACGGATTTCAATCTTGATTGTATAAAATCTATGCATACGAAACCCGACGTTTTTAGTTTCGTTCTAGTTATTATCGGTACGTCGTAAATTACTCACACCGTCAACGTTTTATTCGGGGCAGTGTAATGTCATCCAACAGTTTTTTTTTGTTGTTAAATTAACTCCTTGATGTTAAATTTTGGTCACTACAACCCAAGGTGCTAACCAAATGTTCCCAGTAACTAATTTTTGTTGTGCTTGCGGCGCTTGCCTTAACTTTGTAGGGTGTTTAAGTTAGGCCTTACTTCTCGTACCGAAAACATAGGGACAGTATTGATAAAAAAATAGGTTGCTAAAGTTGCATTTATGTACCAATAATTGTTGACATGATTTGTATTGAAATTCTTCCGATCATTCTAAGAACATTTAACAACAACAATATCAAAGTGTGCCAGAAAAACTTGGGTTGAGGAAAAACCTTCAGAGAAAGTTTTTTGTGAATCACTTCGCCTTTCTGTTTTATTTTCTACCAAACAATTTGGCAACAAAAATATAAAATATTTTTGAAAGAAGTCAATAGTACAAATATGTCATTAGAATAGTTATGTATCAATCATCAATTGGTTAAGCAAATTAATAATTTTTCAAAAATATGAAGAAAATTAATAATAATATTTTGTGACATAAATATTAAAATGTTGTGTTATTATTTATGAAAGTTTTCTATAACAAAATTGTTTATCTCAAAATAAGGTTAGCATAAATTAATTTAAAAATTGTAATAATTATATATATACGAAGGCGGTTGTGTATATTAAATACAGTTATTTGTAGAATTTGTTCTGAAAATCAGCAGGTTGGAACGTAATTATAATTTGCGCAGATCTTTCTAGACGATATATACCAAAGCATGGTTTTGAGTTTGTGGTTGGTTATTTTTTCTAATAAAATTTTACTGGAGAGATCAATTTAAGTTCTGAGTCACCGAATGAGGTAGTTTGACGATCGTGTAATTTAAATTAGTTTCTACGGTTCAATTTTTGACAATGTTCGCTCCTTGTTACTGGGTCTTGAGAGAAGGTTCATTCGTAAAATTTTTAGAATTCAAAGATAGTCTATCAATTATAGAACATCTATTGTCTCTATTCTCTCTTATTAAAGAAATTTTTATTATATTTGATTTGTTACATTCCCCCTCTCGTACCCATGCACATTTTTTTGCAGAGACATTGTACTCTTTACGAATGGTGCACTTTATCATCTCTTTAGAACATTTTCATTAAATATAACACTTCTTATGGAGACGGTATATATGACGCTCTCGAGCTGGGTGACGTATCTAAAATAAACTTTTGCAGGAGCTCAAAAAGTTTGGAATTGTATTTTTATGATAAAGAATGAATAAAAATTATATTCTGTTCCTGCTCTAGTAAGAATTACATCTTGCTGGA
Source organism: Diogma glabrata (assembly GCA_963693315.1). Taxonomy (NCBI): domain Eukaryota; kingdom Metazoa; phylum Arthropoda; class Insecta; order Diptera; family Cylindrotomidae; genus Diogma; species Diogma glabrata. The sequence continues at coordinate 54,132,964 of OY856188.1, forward strand.
GCTATTGCATTGCTTAGGTTTTTTTAATATTGTTATGAGCTCGCGTAGAATTGCTAAATAAAGTAGTTGATCGATTTGTGGTTTTCGAGATATCGATCAGCAACAGCAACTGAATAAAATTTTCTATAATCGATTCAAACACGATATTTGTCTTTGAGTTTTAGTACCATCACTATGGGTGAAACCCAAGCTGACTCACATTCCCCGATTATGTCTTCGGTTAAATTTCTTTTAATTAAAGATTTCGGATTTTTATTTTTTAGTCATTTGATATGGGTTATAGATAAATTTGGTAACTATTTTAAAAATTTATTCAGTCTTCTGCATAAGCAGTTAGTTCTCGGCTTGTCTTACAAATGGTTTCCGTTTATTTAGTAAACTGATTAGTCTATTGTTCATAAACCTCATTCAATGAACAGCCTTCATTGGTTTGTAATTAACTAATCTTGTCAGAATTATTTGATTTGGAATATTCTCAATTTGCATAAAACAACACAAAAACGGCAATTTTTCACGGTTGCATTTTATTAATTTTGTAAGATTGGTTTTTCTGAGAATAACCACAATTTTTGATGTTAAACATCTATAGGTGCGTCTTAATAAAAACAATCAGTATTGCGTTGCGAAAAATGATTTAACAATTCCATGATCACGACTCATGATCACGCCTAATTAGTACGACTTAATTTTCGGCCAACTCTAATCCTGTATTGTTCAGCCATGCTCTAACGCTGGTTATGTTGTCTAACGCTGGTTACAGTTACTAGTAATGTCCGTAAGGTTATTGGCTACAACAACTACGACTATGTTATCTGCATGTGTGTGTGAATTTTGTAAAAATAAAAAAATTATTATTTCAACTATCAATTTTTTTGTTTCACATCCGCCGGGTGTCCCATAACAGCCTACTTTTTTTTATAAATTAAACATTTTGGTGAACGAAGTAGGCCAAACCACTTAAACAGATTATTTTAGGTTCAGTTGAGGTTAAAGGATTAAACTGTGTATTTAAAACTATATTCTGAGCATTTGGTTTAAGGTTTTGATTTAAAGTCGGTTCCGACAAATACACCAGTTTAAGGACGGAGATCTAAATTTATATGAGTTACGATATAATAATATTCGGATAGTCTGTATATTACTGACTGGGGAGAAACTAATGGTTTGTGGTCCGTAGTCATAACAAATTTTAATAATTTTATCAAGTCTTACTTAGTATACCTTTCGATCAAAATTATTTACATCAGTTAACGAGCACAGTTTAACTTTAAACTTTTCTTGTTTTTTAAAATTCCTAACAAATTTCGAACCCCCACGTGTGAAAAATTTAAAAACACGTATTAATTTTTTGTTATACTAACGAATACTGAATTTTCTATCATCGGCATTGATTCGATTTTACATCTATTGGTGATTTAATCAATGCCTAATTCAACCCAAAAAGAGTGATCGCACAATTCATTCCACCCATATTTTGTGTCTTTTTATTTTAAATAACATAACAGGGTAATTAAAGATATTCTTAAGTGCTAATTTACACTAATATCCATGTTTATTAAAAGTTTACTTATATTTGGAAGTTTATAGACAAATATTGATGTTAAAATAATTTTTTTTTTGTAATCTACTACAACTCGCCATTTCTTTTAATCTTTGGTTGTTTGTTTTCGGAACAATAAAAAGTAGACTATATTATGCACGTTTACTATTCCTGTTCACATTGTAATTATTGCTATCGTGTTTGCATGATAATGTATTTTTAATTCAAGCAAAAAGATAAACAGCATCAAATTCATTTGAAATTTGTAAGTAGAATTTGACAAATTTAATATACAATTATTCATGCATTAAGAATTGGAAAATCTGCTGATACAATTTGTAAATTAAGTTCTATCAGTTAAGAACTGCAAAAAAAAAAAAAAAAAAAAATATCAGTCCCTATGTCAAATTTGATAATTTGAATTAGAAAAAGTTTGAGTTTTATTTCCAAATTGTTCAAAAACATTTTAGAATTATTATTAATTTAAAAATTTGACTTATAATTTTCGTTTTATAAAGCGTATGTAAAAGAATTTGTTTCACCACTGTCACCAAATTTATATTATGTAAACACAACATACACGCTTTCACTATTAACAAACCTGGTAAAGTGTCTCAAAATTTTTAAAACCCAATTAATTTTTATTTTATTTCATTTGTGAACAACTTGAATGAATTTATCATTTAAATTTAAATTATTTAACAAGAATACCAATCAAAAAGCGGATGGAACATTTCCAAAAATAACCCTCTGATTTTCTGTTTTTTCCATAATTCGTGGATTACTTTTTTTATACAACATCAATAGCTTGTTTAAAAATTTACAATTGTAACCAAAAAATTAAAATCTTTAGTGTGAAATATTTTTAAAAAGTTTAAGTTATAACTCACCAAATAAATTGATAACAAAAACATAAAAAAATAAAACCATAACACAAAAAAGTAACAAAAACACAAAACTTTTTATATTATACTCACATTATTTTAAGTTAAACAATTTTTTATACAAAATCTTCTTACCTGTGATTGTTTTGCAACGAAAAGCAATCTTAAAAAAAAAACAAATATTTTATATTATTTAAGTTTTAAAATTTTAAATTAATTAATTAATCAAAATATAAAATTTTGTTTATATTCATCAAAATTACTTTTGTATTATTATTATTATAAAATGGTGCACAAAAAAAACAAAACCAAATTGTAAATAAATTAATTAAGAATTGATAAATTAGGATTTTCATAATAATATTAGAGTTTTGCTTTAAAAATTAAGAACAATAATTTCGATGTAAAATTAATTTTATATTTATTCTAATTGTAATTTTATTTAATTATAATTTTTATTTATCATATTTGATATTTTTTAAATAATTTTAGTAGTCGTTCATTAGCCAAGTGCCTAACTATTACAATGGATTATCAATATAATCGAGTGAAGTAAACATTATTATATTTCTTTTGTTTGGGTTTAATCAGTCATCAACAATTATATTGTTTCCAAATTACGGCCTAGTTTAAATGTTTGCAATGGATGAATGAATTTTAGAAGTAAGAGTACTAAAAATTGTAAGTAATTGTTATAGGTACAAAAATCTCTAGAAAAACACCAAAAATGTATATAAAATTATATTATTATTTAATAAGTTGGTAAAATTACTTATTGATTAATTTGTTTTTATTTAATTAAATTTCCTATGTGGTGTGTGGTGGTATTTTCATGTCAGTAATTAAAAACAAAAAAAGTAAATATTAATAATTTAAATTTTCATTTAATTTGTCGTGACAAAATTAAAAAAAAATTTGAACATTTGTCAAATGTTTAGAGAAAATGTGTTCTATGTGTACTGATCGTGTCCGCCTTATGTTCATTCTAGAAGAAATATTACTTTACCACAAAAACAAAACAAATAGTTTTTCATTTTTTTCTGGATTTTTCTTGTAAATGCATACGTTACATTTATAACCGAAATATTTCCCAAACGCTAAATTAATCAAGATAAATAATTTTTTTTATTTACTTTTATTAAAATTATTTAATGACAAGGGAATGGGTACGCACCTTATTTTATTAGAAAATAAATAAAAAGGGGTATTTTCACTTATCTTAATCGTTGTTAATGTTTGATAAATATTCAATGCACATGGTTCTCATTTATTTAGATTGTAAATACGAAAACTTAGTGTAATGTTGTTTTTTTCGATGAAATACAGTACGGGAAAAATTTCTTCAATCACCCAAAAAATCCGATTTTATAAGTATTTTTCCATCTGGGGTGAGTTAATAATGAGAAAAAAATTACTCCTTAACTAAATTAAAAAAAATTCAAAAGGTAATCAGTTTGAAAGGCGGCATTTAAAAAAAAAACGAGAAACTTTTATTTTTGGATGTTAGAGTTAAAATTTCAGATATAAATATACGTTACTTTTTGTTCGCTTTTTATCGACATTTTTGTAATAAAACTCTTAGTGAAATTTGCAGTTTTCTTGGTATGCATAGACCTTGTATTTGTCAACTGTTCGAACCAGCTGGCAATTGGCATTGACATGCTGGATTTGGAAATTTCTCAATTTAGAAGTTTTTTCTGAAATCATCTTTCATCACTGCAGACTAATATGGACAGGTGCAATATTATATCAAAGAGTAAAATTTTAACACGGTTTAAATTTTAACACAATGCCTGGTGAAAACCAACCATTGTTCCAAAATCTAAATACTATTTTACTGTTAGTATCAAAATGATGGATTTCAAAATCTTTTGAAGTTTCACTAAAATCGAACGAGAGATCTTCGAAGTATCAAATGACAAATGTTATATTTTTGGATCACATTATATTTTTAAATAAGGATGAATCTTAATTTTAGAGAATTAAATAGAATTTGTTTACGCACTAATTCGGATTCCACATGAAAAATAGGATATTTTACTACTACAGAATAAAAACAACATTTTTTTCGTGAATGAACGTTTGTTCGTTTCGCCTTAAAAGGCGTTCATCTCGCGTAGGGAAGGCTATTTTTTCTACTATGGTAAATATAATAGTATTTTATTGTGTTAGTGTTTAATGATGTAATTTATTTTTCGAGCAAAAGACTCCTATTTATCGGAAATGTTTTAACATTATCTTTGGGGATTTTTCCATTAAATTACTAGACAGTACTATTGCGTGAATTCATAGAATGTGTAATATTTCTATTATAGTCAACATTCTCAGTCACGAGTGTATAGTCATGCGAAATTAATGAGTGACACTTGGTCAATTATTGTCAAATATGCGCTTGCGTATTAGACAGCATTTTGGGGAATTTTAATTATTCGGGATTTTTGTGAGCAATTAAACTCAAGTATCTCAGGAAATAATTTGAATTTTTTTAATTGAAAGGTACTGTTGGAAATAAATCAGAAAAAACTCTGTTTTTCTCTTTCACGTATTTCGGTTGGGATTCAATTTATTTTACATATTTTATATAATTTCTTGTACCATTAATTCCAAACAACTAAATAAATTTTATTCAATTTCAAAACACATTTGATTCTTTGGTATTTTGAAAATTAAATTTGATAAACATCAAATTTTATACTAATGAAAAACAAAAAAACAATAATTATTTAAGAAAGGAACATGTGCATTAGTGTGAATTTATTGTGTTTATGTAACTTTAAATCAGAAGAAAAGGCTGTTGTTAATTTTTTATAAAATACATTCAAAGTATTTATAAAATACAATCAAACAAAATTTATTTCAGAGTTCAATACAATAAAATAAATTGTTTTGTTGTGCTGCGTTGGTTCGGGCAATAGAATATAATTAACAGCTGTTTATTTTATTCTGTTAAGAATAATAACGCATATTATTAGAGTTGTAAAAAAAAAACAAAAATAAACCTATATTTATAGTTGTTGGAAGGATAAAAGATATTATTTATAAATTATTAACTCAGAAAACGGCAACACAAGATATAAAATTCATATTCTATTTTATCATCGTTGCATTGATTTAAAGCTATCATAAAATTAGAAAAAAATATCATAACAATTTTTACAGGGTGCTGTTATACCTGCATGAAAATGCATTTTTCATATAATCTCGTAGAGAAAAGATTAAATTAGAAGTGAACTTGCGCTTAAAAATCATTGATTCACAGTAACAAAAAATCAGTGGAATAACATGAAAATGTCAATTTTTTTAAAAAATCTCACCAACGAGCACCAGCAGTTTGTTGATTTACTTTTCGATTTGTCTGTTTTTTTCTATAAAATCCATCTCTAGGACCTTTCTAGTATACGTATATTCTGTAAGAGTGTTTTGGCAATTATTTTCATTGTTTGTAGGGTTCAGTACTTTAAAAAAATAAATACGTTTAATCCTTATGGCGAAAGTTCGATACTCATCCCAAATTCTATATACATAATCGATTTTGTCACAAAATATCAAGCTAAGTTTTAACATTCGGGCATGCTACAGTTCACATTTTAAATCCCGGCTTAAGTTGCGTTCAACTTGAAATTTGCCACATTTATAAAATGTGTTTGTCCAAGGAAAGTTTATCGTGCTTACCCTGATTGTTTTCGAAGTCAGTCGTCGTCGATGTCGTTATTCTGTTATTCAAGTCGAGGCTTGAACTTTGATGAAACTACTTAGCTCAATTGAGTAACGTATGGTAGTGGAAGTGTTACACTTTTACTACTAATTTGGTTGTATCTATGCCAGGAAAGACTAAGGCAGTTGCGAATGACGTGATCCATTGTTTCCGCTCTATATGTTAGAATCTGTCATTTTTGGCTAAGACCTCAAACCTTTCCAAACAAGAAAGCTTTGTTTACCTTGTCCGAGATCTATTTCACCTGTAAGTTCCAGGATCACATCTAAGCATCTAATTTCTTTCGATGTTTGTATGATATCACCGTTAAGAACAGGAGAAATGAAAGTAAACGACAATACTTGTTTTGTGCTGATTGATCGACAGTCCCAATCTGTTGCACCAGTTTGATAAAATGTTATGAGCTATCTGAGTTCAACGAGCGATAACAGATTCATGTTTCCTTCTCTTCTCACCATGACTCTCAAGTCATCGGTATAGCCTACCAGTGGTCGCAATTGAAGGAAAATAAATGTGCTGAAAAAACTAGTTTTGTAATAATCGCTCTTTTTGCGTGCCAAATGAACACTGGCAAAGTTTCGTGACAAAGTATTTGCATATGTTTCGATATGAAATGATGATTTAACGATATTCCATAAATAAATTTTGAATGAACGAAATGCCGCAGAGATTAAGTCGATTTTACCTGAAGTAGCGAATCTCATCCCGCACCCTTCACACCTGAGCAACCAAAGCGACTAATTTCTAGCTTTCCATAAAAAATAGCTCGTGATTTTATATGGAGGAATTATGTCAGACCATTAAACAGTACCTGTTTTAACAAAAAAACCTTATCATGAATGAGGTGAATTTTTTTGGATATCGTGTATATCTGAATTCGATCAATCATTTTTGGTGGAAAAATTTTTTCCTTCATTTACCACATTGCAAATAAAAATTTTTTTGGGTGGTTTGGAAAATTTTGCATCTATTGTGTTTCTTAATTCTTTTATCATAATAATTTTTTAACTTTTATAAAATTTCCAACACAGCTATGAATGTTATTGTTAAATGGCAGGTCGAAATCAAAGGAAGTGTAAGATAGTTGTCAGAGCTGAAGCAGTGGATAAAAAAATAAGATAGTTGCCAGAGCTGAAGCAGTGGATAAAAAAATTAAAATTTTATTGTTTGTTTTATGTAGAAATAAAAATTAGGGATCGATCACAGATCGGGCAAAAAAATTTATCTTTGTCAAATATTTTTTTCTAAGGTTTTTATATGTTGTTGTTCCACATATTGTAATTCATACTGCACGACACATTTTTTTAAATTAAATTTTTATACTCAAGCCAAAGATTTTCACAGGAAAGTTGTGTTCGATGTTTGGTGTCGATGGACTTTCCCTTCCTCGTGGCTACCAAGCTATAAATCTAAGAATTTCTCCTCTAGCTATATTCTTGATCTGGAAATGCAGAGAGATTAATGCAAAAAGCATCTCCAATGACACAGTAGGACATGTCCTCATTCTTCATTATTCAGATACATACGAGTTGCTGTTTCATTTTAAACTCACTTGCCCCGACGCTCTTCTCCATACGACTGCATCATACGTGATATGCACCTTAAGATTTTTGGATATCGTAGTAGATCTAGTGGGCTTACTCATCGGTATGTAGCTACTCCACTGGATCTTAGTTTCTAATATACCTGCCAAATATTTTATCGCCTAAATTGCCGAGCCGTTCATGATAATTGGACTCAGGTTAGACTTACTCTTCTTGGTAAACGGGATCATCGTGATTTTTCTAAAATTGAGATTCTCTTCACAGATGTATTTGTTGCGATAACTCCCAGTTCCAACAAATAAAAATAACAAAAATTTACTGACGCACTGCATTGCGTTATGCGTATTTTATATTCACCATTGTAATTCCCTCTAACAAAAAAAATAGTCCGGCTCCTGGTGAAAAAAGATAAAAGTATCCAAAAAATAGATTTAATGAAATGTAATTTGCTTCATATTATTGTTTTAACAACGCCGATTTTGATAAAAACAAATGCAAATTCTAATTTGTTAGATATTCGATTGACACGCCATATTGTAATAATATAAATTTGTAATGTCCCTCTCTCGTTTAATTTATTATTGCGAGGTGATGCCATGTTTTTATAAATTGCAAGGAAAAACTTTTTGTTTAGAAAAATTTCAATTCAAATAAATTATATATGCTTTGCTATGATTACAGTGAGGAAATATAAAATATGCATAACCTAATGCAGTGCGTCAGGAAATTTTCGCTATTTCTATTTGTTGGAACTGGGAGTTATCGCAACAAATACATCTGTGAAGAGAATCTCAATTTTAGAAAAATCACGATGATCCCGTTTACCAAGAAGAGTAAGTCTAACCTGAGTCCAATTATCATGAACGGCTCGGCAATTTAGGCGATAAAATATTTGGCAGGTATATTAGAAACTAAGATCCAGTGGAGTAGCTACATACCGATGAGTAAGCCCACTAGATCTACTACGATATCCAAAAATCTTAAGGTGCATATCACGTATGATGCAGTCGTATGGAGAAGAGCGTCGGGTTATTGCTACATATTTCATAAGGAGTGTTTCCTCAATCTAATCTCTAGCCCAATTACTATGTCATGTCGTCCTTGCAACTCTGGTTATCTAATGACCAAAATTTCAACTTCCACCGAACTCCATATGAGGGATGATAAGACCTGACTCTATGAACATCCTCTGATAGTACCAAGGTTAATTTTATGGTTTCTCGTCTGGGTTTTGACTATCACATTAAATCCAAAAATAATGTATTGCAAAAGAATTACACCCACAGTAACATCCAATCAGCAACATCAAATAAGAAATAATTAGGATCAGGACTAATTTTGAAGCAAGCGATTAATGCGTAATATTTTAAATCTTTAATTTAATTTAAAAGATGATAATAACAACAACAAATTTACAATAATATAATATTTTTAAAGAAATATAGTTTCTATTTTGCTTTCAAAAAGACGGATTTAAGGTGAAGTTTAAACGGCTTTCATTTAAAAAATACCAAAGGTTTGTCGTGCCAGTTGAAGCCAGAATAATTTAGCTTGGTTAGGAGATTATGAGCTACCATTACTCAAAGCTGTGGAGAGAGTATAGCCGTGCGTACTGCATCTAGATTCAACATTCACTGAAGAGTCCTCCTAAGTAGAACCTTGTATAGTCGTTGTTTGCGGACTCTGAACCGTTTTGATGATCCATTCAATGATATGCGTGTTAATATTTTTCTTTGTGTCCATTTCAATGATAGCATGAAAGGGGTTATTGTCGAAGGCTCCTTGCATAAATGTTCATACAAGTGCCTCCTTCTTGTTTAGATTGCTCTCAATTTCTTACACCATTTTGTGCAACGCCATTTCAGTAAATTTTCCTGACTTATAGGCGTTTATGACATACATGACGACTGTGAAACCATCATTTCCATTGTTTTTAATAGATGACAGACTTGTTGGTCTGTATGATTTGGCTTCATTTGGTTTATTAACTGCAGTAGGTACTAAAATGACTTTTGTTTGCCTCTATATTTGAATAATGGAGGCAAGACTAAAGATTGCTTTGAACAGACTCATGAGATACGGAAGGATGCTTCTGGAACCCTTTTGGAGGAAACCCGGAAGAATACTATGACTCCCGGGGATATTTTAATTCTTTTTTTTGATTTTCTGAGTTCTTTATTATTTATAATCGATCAGAGTTACTCGGTACTCTTATTGCTCTGTTAAAGAGTTTACGATCTTTGTTCCTTTTCCTCTCAAAGTTAACATTCCACCAGGGTAGACCTCTGCATCTTTTGGATTTAGTTAGTTGAGTATTAAGGTTGTATGCGGCATTACTTCTTGTAAATTGTTTACTGTACTGTTACTTTGATGTAGCTATTTCCCCACACGATGTGATGAAAACTTTAGTGGTATCCGCTCATCTTTCAAAAGTTTGTTTGCGAGAGGTTGAAAGAAAAGACAAATAAAAAAATTATTTTTGACCTTGACGTCATGTGAAAGGTAATTTTTTTCTATTATACACCAAATTTTTTTGTAAATTTTAATCGCTCATTTTTCGACTTATTTTCAAACATCTGAAATTATTTCTCTGTCACAAAATCCCTCTCCCGCCCCGTATCCCCTAGCTGACTGTTCACATAAAGGTCAACAAAGCTATAACAAAACATTAAATTTGAATTGAATTTGAGCTTAGTGGCAAGAAGAGCTGCCATCTATTACAACTTACTATTTTGAGACTGATCTATCATAAGCAATTATTTTTGTGCTACCCCATTGAAGAATAGAAGTATAATTTTCAATTTTTGTACAGCAGATTTTTCTCCAGTTGTTTAGAATTCTAGAAGATGTTGTAGCTGACTACCTAGTGACTAGTACCTTGTACAGATGATAACGACAGAACTCACTGCTGTAGTCAATTATATAACCATCGATATTCACGTTATTTATTCATGATAAGATCTTGCTAATTATATAAAACAAATTTAAGTTTGTTTTTTTTATTTTGACTTTGAAAAAGTTTTAAAGTTTTTTTAGTATTAATCACATGTTTGACAAATGCAGTTTTTCTTCTTTATGTATAACATAATACGGTTTATAAACTTATAAACGAATAAATAGTTTCACGGATATTACAATTCCTTTAAACTTTAATTCCTCAGAATATCCTTGTAGTTATAACATCATGAAAAATGTATATTAATTAGTCAATAATGCGGACAACAGATATTGAATACATAAACTAACCAAGTAAATTACAATACAAAATTATATGAATAAAATTGGAACAATCTAAGGTTCAAACAACTGTAAGGCACTGGTATTGTTTAATTTCACAATCCAGTGTTCAAATCAGCTGAGATCGGTCTAAACTAATTTATTTGTTACCTACGCGTTTTGTTACCTACGCGAATGAAGTCAATCGAGAAAGCTTTCATTGGATAAGTCAACCGATTCTAGTTTCTTCCCATTAACGCATAGAGGTGTCAGTTTTTCTTGATTTGTAAATTTATTTTTTTATTTGTCGTCTACGCGTGTGACAACCATGCATATTTCAGTTTCTTCTATTGACATATGAGTTAACGTGAGATATCACATGCCACTGGCAATGGCAGTGAGAACGCACTAGCCAAGATTGTATCCAACGGGTGCTAGCCACTCTTTCGTCAACGGTAGCAACTCTATATGTGTGCTTAATTCATTGAGGAAGACAGTGCGCCACATGGTTCTATCTTATATCATGAAATATTGACCTATATTATATCATAATTTTATATGTGTGACGATTTATTCTTTAGCTATTCATTCTTTAAGGAAAACATGAATGAGAAAAAACAAAAGAATGAGAAAAAACAAAAGAATTGCGTCCATCAAATCCTCAGAACCCATGTTGTTTGGGACCTATGTCTTAAAAGATTTTTATGTGTTGTTGGTGGTACAGTTTATAATTCCTACTACACAACACATTTTATTTAAAACAAATCAAAATAGTCGTGAACAAACCTAATTTTTTGATTCATCAATGAAAAAAAAATTTGTAAATAATGAAAAGAGTTTGCCAGCAAATGTCCATAATATTCTTTGAGAAAAAATACAAAACATAAATATGCCGTTAAAAATATTGTTTGTCTTTTATAAAATCGTTTACTTAAATAATCACTGGAAATGCCGAAATAAATTAAAGTGCATAAATAATTAGTCATACATTTTATAAAATTAGCCCAGCTATGAAAAAAAACATTTAATATTTTTGGCATTTTAAATTTGGAATTATTTTGAGTTTAATAAAATAATTTGTGGTAGCAAATATAAACATTGAAAAACAAATGAAAATGGAGACGTTCTCTCTATTATTTGTATATACTCTAAGGGTTTATTTGTTTTTGGAACAATGTGATAAAGTTTTCTACTTCAATGTTTTTACCGATTGTTTTTCATTTGAAGTAAGTAACGTAAGTAGTTTACCATGAACTGACTTATTTCTCCATTCAGTAGACATAATTCCTCAAGTGACTACTGATTCAATCACTGAATTTTAAGTGAAAACTCCGGGTCTAATTAAGTGTGCGAAAACTTAACTGATTCATAAGAATATTTCAATTTTGGCAAAAACTCTTTTCGATGAAGACCAGTTTTATGTTAACTGTCTATAACGATACTGTAACAAAACAATTGTTGCAATATTTTCAATAAATGTTTCTTTGTTGATAGAACAGAAATATTACAACACAAAGAAATAATTATATTTTGTGGATATCTTTTGTTTTGAATTTATTTTAATTTATGAGTGATATAATAGAATTTGGGAAATAATAGTTTGTTGCTTTATTTTATTTTTACTGATTTAATTGAAAGATATTGATTATTCATTTATTATATATTTTTATCAATTAGTGTTTATTTTGTGATTTTTTTATAAAAATTTCTGTTTGAAAAACAATTAAATATTCAATTTATCTCATCATAACAAATTAGGTAATAATAGATTTCAATACAGCTATCACTTTTGTTCAAGACTTGATAGATTTCGTTGTTGATTACAAAAGGACATTAAAAAAATTGTTTATTGATGAAAAAACATTCAGATATAAATTCTAAAATATCGATTTAACCCCAAGGAGACCACAATGCGTTTTTTTTGTACAATACGGGAAAAGAATGAAAGTGCAAGAATTTAATTTGATTTTCCTAAAATTAACGATGCCGCTGGCGGCTAACTTTAACCACCGTTGCATTTAATCACTATATCATTTTAATTTATATTCATACACTGAAAAAAAATTGAAGTTCACGACAACCTCATCTCGAAGTTGGCAGTTGATTATTCACGCAAAGAAAAATTATTTGCAAACAATTTCACTGTGATTGGGACAACTACACAATAACATTTTCCTAACAACAGAATGAGGATTATTTAAGATATAAAGTGTTATATCCAATATAACAGTAGTTGAATAAAGATAATAACTATTTCTCTGAAAAAAATTTTCTTTGGCCTTATATCATGAACTTTTCATTTTAAAGTTTAAGTATTTGAGATTAATTGAACTATATTTTATTTTCATATAAATATTTCGTGTGATTGTCTCAACTTCATCGATTCATAATTGTAGAGTTGTTGAAGCAATTTCGTAGTTTGATTCGCCATATGTGACCGCACGGTGAGGTTGAGACAATTGCATTTCGATTGGAAATAGGACATGTTTTTTTCAGTGTATAAAACAGTTTTTCAATCATTAACAAATACCGATACAGGTTTGCATTTGTTCCATTTTCAACATAGAACACATCCCGATAACCATTATATTCATTAAAAAAAGACTAAACAGTAATCGCTGAATCATTAAGATTTCCCTGTACCATTTTTACATTTCCAACAAATAGCACAAAAAATCAAATCAATCCTCTTGAATTTTATAACTGAAATTATTAAAGCAATTACGAAAAAAGTTGTTATATATAAATATATTCGTATATAATATATATTTTATAGTTGATGTATAAATTAAAAAGTTATTGGCCTTAGATATCATTTTAATCAATAAAATAAAAATAAATTAGTTAAATATTTAAATACATAAATAAAAATATTTAAATACAATAAAATATAAAAACAAAATATTAGTAAATAGTAGCACTGTGAATTGATTATAATAAAATTGTATTTATTTTATTTTGTTATTGGGTTAAAATAATTACTTATATATTGTATTTATGTATTTCAATAAATAATATTATAAATTAATTACAAAATAAATTAAAACAAAAAAAAACTATATTTATATATTAATTTAAATGCAAATATATTGTTTTAATTAAAAAAATTAAGTTTAGAATTCAATAACAAAATAAAATAAATAATACAAGCCTACAAAATATTTAAAATAAAATTGTATTTATATATAAATAAATTATAGCAACATTGTACTAAAGAAACAATTGACTAAAAACATATTATAATAAAAATAACTATGTTAATGATTTATCCCATTTTTTTATATATTTTATTTTTTTTGTAGCAATGTTAACTCGAAAAAAAAAAAATAAATAAATTAATAAATAAAAGCAAATATTGTATAAAATGCTTTAATATAAACAAAAATAAATCTAATATGTATATAATAAAATTATTAGTTAAAATATAAATACATTAAAATTATATTAATAAAATTAATTAAAGAAACAATTGATGACAATACTAAATTGTATATTTATTTTATATTTACTTATTTGATTATATCGATAATCTGTGGTTGAAGCACAATTATTTTGTTCTTTTCTAATATTTTATTTTTATTTTAAATATAATATTAAATTTGAAGCGATTCAGGAATGTTTGTTAGAAGATTATAAAATAGTTTCAATGAAAACATGTTTGTATATTCTGTTATTTATTAATTATGTATGATAGGTTTGAACAGCAGCAACATTGTAAATTACTATTGAAAAATAAATAAATTAAAAGTTTTAAAAAAATTGCATTTAATTTAAATGTTATAATGTTTAGTAGATATTGTAGATATATCTAGATTTTGCCATTTTTGTTCTACGGGTATTACAGCCATGCGTCGCTCCGTCGCTGCTACTCTTCAGATTGTCTGTACTTTTTTAATGTACTCCAGTCAGAAATTTTGTTTTGAATTAAATTTTTAGCGGTAACCTAAATTTTCGGTTTGCTTTACTTCATGTTTTTAGTGTAATCTAAAGTAAGTAGTGTAAGCTAAAAACGTAAACTGAACGTTTCTTCTTCTTCTTTAAGTGTCTTGTCCTCTAGAACGTTAATTGTTAATTGCACAATTCTTACTTTATCTACAGCCATACGAAACAAGCCCCTGGTACTAAGTCCACACCATTTCCTTAGATTCATGAGTCATTGAGTCTTTCTTTGACCTTATCTACGCTTTCCCTCAACATCACCCTGAATTACGGTGGAGCCGTTTATTGAAGCGAAGCTCCTTTCTTCCCGAACTGAAATTTTGCATGTAAGACGACATCTAGTCATAGTTGGTTTACAAAAAGGATTTTGATATAGTTTTCGTCAAAAAACTTTTATGAAGACATGGTTTTTAGTTTTGGGCAGCGATGTATATCAAACATAACTCTTTGTTAAAGTACAAGTATTTTTTTATCTCTGTTTAGAAATTTATACAAAACTAACACGAAACATCAATACGTTGCCGGAAAATTATAGCAGATCATAAATTAACATAATTTAGTGAAAAGACGACACTCCGCAAACTGCTCAAAAACCTCTCCATTTAGCGTTTCGAGAAAATATTACAAAATCACAAATTCATATTTCTTTCAAAATTCCAAAAATATTTTAAAAATTAAATAAAATCAAACTTTTTTCTAAATTCCAATAATATTCCAAAAATTCTTAAAAATTCAAACTTTTCCAAAATTCTAAAATTATTGTAAAAATTATTACAAAATCAAAAATTCAATTTTTTTTCAAAATTCCAAAAATTATAATAAAATCAAAAATTTAAAATTTTTCAAAATTCTAAAAATATTCCAAACCCTCTTACAAAATCAAAAATTGAAACTTTTTTCAAAATTCTAAATACATATATAAAATTCAAAAACTCTATTTTTTTCAAAATTCTGAAAATATTGCAAAAATCATAAAAAAATCAAAAATTGAAACTTTTTTCAAAATTCCAAAAATATTTCAAAAATTAGAATAAAATCAAATATTTAAACTCTTTTAAAATTCCAATAATATTCCAAAAATTCTTCAAAATTCAAACTTTTTCCAAAATTCTAAAAATATTGCAAAAATTATTACAAAATCAAACATAAAAATTATAATAAAATCAAAATTTTTAAATTTTTCAAAATTCAAAAAATATTCAAAAAATTCTTACACAATCAAAAATTAAAACTTTTTCCAAAATTCTAAAAATATTGCAAAAATTATTACAAAATCAAAAATACAAACTATTTTCAAAATTGCAAAAATATTTCAAAAACTATAACAAACTCAAAAATTTTCATGTCCAATTTCATTTGCAATTACATATATGTACATCATAAAAACAGCTACATTTTTTTCCCCAAAAAATTGGCTATAAAAATAAATGAAATCATTTTTTGACACACTTGACATTATTTTTTTGGCAAACTTATAATGCCGTAATTCTCAATAATAATAATAAAATTTAATTTCAAACAAATAATTAATTTTATTTTCTTCCAAAAAATTGGGTAAAAAAATAAATAAAAATCTTTCTTTTGATACACTTGACAACATTTTTTTGAAAAACCTTTTATTGCAACAATCTAGTTTTTGATCTCACATACCAATCCCTACCATCAAGATTTCTCCAAATTTAATGTTCCTACTCGTAATCACTTAAAATGAACGTTTTTTAAGCCAAAAATATGAAAATTTGCTATTTTTGACACACATAATGATTTTTTTGACACACTTCCGGTACAGTTATCGAACACAGCATCCTTTCGGACCTGTCCCTTGAGTATACCTATTTTTAGAAAAAAAAAATTTTTGAAATCCCTCCAGCGGTTTTCCCTGCAGCGTAGGTAATGACGGCCGGCCGGCGGACAGACATACAATTTTTTTTGCTTTTTTAGAATCAGTAGGTCCTAAAACGTCGAGAAATGCCAAAAAAAGTGGGGGTAAGAATTTCACTTTTGGCTCATGAATGTAATACTTAGGTCTTTCAGACCGAAGTAATTATCATCTTTTCACAATACTTAAACAAATTATTAATTTTTTTTTGTTTTTTTGGTTTTTTTTATTTTTTTTTATTTTTTTTATTTTTTTTTATTTTGCTGAGCTTCCTGCATAGGATCTTGATGAAATTTTGGCATATGATCCACGTTCATTTGCAAATGGAAGATCTTTATTCATTTTAAATTTGGACAAAATGGCGGGGATCTCCCAAACACCTCTAAGTTTAAATCTTCAATAACTTCTAATCCGGGCTTATGATCTTATGGAAACTTGATATATAAGGTTTTAGTACTGTTTTCAATATTTCTGCATACCAACTTTCGGCTTGACACTTCCGGCTAAAAAGGTTTTTTTTCGGTGTTTATCCCTACTGTAGCCTACAATTACCGATCGATTTTCATGAAACGTTGGTCAAAGCTTTCAAGTAACATAAGAAATATTTTATCGGCTTTTGGGGTACATTGGATAAAGGGTTGAAAGGTCCACCATACAACAGGTGGTTTTTTCTACCATGTTTTTTATGTTTGTTGGAAGCATACTAGATTCGTTCGTGAATGAATTTTGGTGACACTTTGGAAAAAGATGCAAATATGTATGGCAAGGAACTGATTGATTTTTGAGCGAAAATGAACAAAGTGGTGGGGGGTCCCCGTGCACCTGTTTTTTAAAGCTCAATAGCACCTGTACCTGATAATAGAATTGGATGTAATTTGGTACATAAGCATTTAGTACGGTTCACAACAGTTCTGCATCCTAGCTTCCGGTTTTTCACTTCCGGTAAAAAAATTTTTTTGTAATTTTTTGATGTTTTTTCAGTGTCTTTATGCACACTACAGCCTACAATAATGAAGTGATTATGATGAAACTTATGGAAAAAGTCTCAATTAGTGTGAGAAGATAATTATCATCTTTTGGAACGAATTGATTACAGTGGCGGGGCACTGCTGACTTTTCACACTTTGTTTTTAATGTTTGTTAGGAGCATACAGCCTTCATTCATTGCACAATTTTAATGACACTTTGAAAAAAGATGGAGATTTAAATGACAAAGAACTGATGAGTTTTTGGACAATATTGGGATAAGTGGTGGGAGGCCTCCCGAACACCTGTTTATTGTGTCATAATTTTTTCAATGTTTGTTGGGAGCATACAACATTTGTCCGTGAATAAATTTTGATGACACTTTGCAAACAGATGCAAATATGTATGGCAAGGAACTGATTAGTTTTTGAGCGATAGTGAACAAAGTGGTAGGGGGTCCTCCGAGCACATGTTTTTTGAAAGCTCAATAAGATCTGTATCTGATAATCGAATTGAACGAATCTTGGTACATAAACATTTAGTACGGTTCACAACAGTTTTGCTTCCCAACTTCTGGTTTATCACTTCCGGTAAAATTTTTTTTTATTTCTCGTACAACAGAATTTATGTTTGTTGGGATACCACTGCTTTCTTTAGTATTTTTATAATTAGAACTACGCGAAATCTATAGCATTGGTTAGCTTTTAATTAAAGTATTTGATGAATATTAGCTCATTATATATGCAGAACACTATGTTTCCAGAGCTGTGGTGAAGTCAGCCTATGCATCAGCGTCGCAATATTTTATATGACATTTACAACTTTTGTCATTTTCCCAATCATTCCCAAAATCTCTTTCTTGGTTATTTTTGCTGTCCAAGGTATATAGTGGTATACCAAGGTATATAGTCCAAGGTAACCACAACTACTGAAACTATTTTAATAAAATGCAATTTGATTAAACTTTTCATTACTTCAACAATATTTATGATTAAATATTAGTCTGAGGATCCTTGCGAGTATCGTTCGGAATTAAAGATCTCAACCTTTGCTTTAAATAGTCAACCAAATCTGCTGGTTCTATCAAGTGCAGATCTTCAGGATGTATAAATAGTGTTCGTTTAATTTTCAGACTTTGTCCATAGACAAGATCCACAGAAGTACTCCCTAGATCAGATTTGATCGAAGACCAAACACCTAGCATGACGATAGGGAGTGTGTCACTCCAATTGGTAATATTGCCATTGAGCTACAGAAAATTTAATCTGTCGATTGAATTTTTCTACGATTCCATTGACTTTAGGAGGCCACCGATCTTATTTTATAAGAGATCATGAGAGATCCATAAGATCCTGAAATAACTTCGATTTGAAATTCGCTGCGCGAACATAAGTTATGTGAAAAATGATTTATCAAGAAAGCTTTTACTACAGTCTCAGCTGTTCCATCCACCATCGACCAGGTATTACTTCTGGTCACCAAGTGAAGCGATCGATAGGAGTCATTATATACAAATATCCATGTCTATCTCATGTTATAAATGACCAACCAAACCAATGTGAATATGTTCAAATCTAGCTGACGGTACAGGTATCTGAGAGTATTCTGAATGAGTGAGTCGTTGGTCCTTACATTTTTGACATGATAAGAATGTCTTAAATCAAAATTCAACATCAAAGCTTATATGAAGGCCAGAAATGACGTCTAGATAGCAACTTTCTTGATGCTCTAATCAGGGTGCGATCGCTTTATGGAGTTCGGCAAATATGGGCGGAATTTGTTGAGGTCTCGCACCACATCGGTTTACTGTGTAGTTCGTAGAAAAGGGTTCTAACTTCCATTTATAGAACGAAATGTGTGTCCAATAATTCGCAATCGAAAGTAGAATACTTTTTCTCTGCGGTGAGAACTTTTTGGAGAAAAATCCTAAGAGCTACCAACTTCCTTTGTTTAATTGTTTTAGTACTGCTCGTGTTACAGTACCTGAAGCATTTTGTTACGGATGATCCAAGAGTGTGCAGTTTAGAAACGAAAGTTTAACATTGTCAACGGTTGTACTGCATTGGAGCGGGCATGAACCTATGGTAATAGTTTACCATTCCTACAAATCGCTAGCCTTGGCGAAGTGAAGTTGACTGTGGAAAACCTTGTATAGCCAGCCATTGACCATGATTTGATCGCGGGGTGGTTTTTAGAGAAGGGACGCCAAATACGTATAAAATCTTTTGAATTTGATATCGAAATCAGATAACTTTTTGAAATGAATGCGTAAGTGTTTTTGGTGTTCCTATGTGGAATTGCTTGCCACCAAAACCTCGTCGATATTTGTGTATATGTCACGATGTCAAGTCCTTGAATCACTTTGTCCATAAAACGCTGGAACGTCTGAGCTGCGCTACTCAGACTATAACGCATTTTAAGCATTTTTAAATTCGAAAATACGAAACAGGACAGTTATTGCAATATTTTGGGACAGTTAGTGTGTATTTCTTCCGCAGCGACTGGCATTTGGTAGTAAGCATAGTGCATCCGTGATGATGCATGAAATTCTGTATATGTGGTACGTCAATAGTCCCCGCAGGGCCGTCAATCATTCTGATCCTTTTTCGGAACTAAATGAAGTGGAGATAAAGCACAAGATGATGATATAGTCTGATCAATCCTAGCTATAAGCGAAAGTTCATTTCCAGTCTACGTGGTTGAGAGAAAGGTAATTGTCGTTTTGTTTAAATACGATAAACGACGTTGTGTTTGACTGGAGCATTGTATTTGGGTTCCTGAGTAAGGAACGGGAAGTTAGGAGGTATGTGTTCATAGCTTCCTTGAATATTGTGCAAACGCAGTGAAGGCGTATTATATATCCAAACACTAAATAGTATTCACTGTAATTTCGTCCTTGTATCTAGTAAACGCTTACGCTTTAGATCAACCTCCAATGAAAACTTGCTCAAAAAATCAGCATCTATAATAGGTTTACTAACTGACGCTACGAAAAATGTATGCCGTAATTCTCTACGGAGACTCAAATCTCAATTCGATAATCCATTGACGCCGGTTGGATATTGTGTTAGCTGTATTCACGTTGGAAACAGTCAATTTCCCGAATTTAGTGTTTTATTTACGGAGCTACAAGATATAGGTCCGAACTTGCAATAAAACCAGCAAAATTTCTTGAAATAAGGTGATCTGTTTCCAAGTTCAAAGTTGTTTCGTCGAAAAGAAGAGTACCTAGAAGGTGATCGAGATCGTGACCTCTAGAAGTTGTTTTCACAGCTGTCCAGACGTGATTTCATATTATTAAAAGAAGTTTTTAGTTGTTGCAACATCTTCTCAAACGGATGTCGTGGTTGTTCTATGTAGATATTGGGGGTACATTGACTCTATCGACATTGGTCTGGTTAATGTTACCACAAAAAGGAATGGTTGTTAGGTTAATTGGTTAACCGGTTAATTGCTTAAGTAATTTTTATGTCATCACTCTCCACTGAGACAACAACAGTCTTTAGACCTGTAGGGGGGGAATCGTGCGACCCTAAGTTTTTTATGAGATCCGGCGTGACCGCTGTAGAATCGCATGCTATAAGTAGTCGCTGGTCGTTGAATAAAGAGAGCTTTTGGTTTCCAATATCTACATATTTTAGCAGTTTTTCTATCCGATTCTGTCCTAACTCTAATGATTTCAGCTTCACTAATCGTGATGTCAATGAAATCATCATCGTGGCAATTGTGAGTTTCCATTCTACTGCTAAAAAAAAAGATAACTGCAATATTCTTCAACAAGAATACTCAACATTGAAAAAAATTTCCAGTCCAAAGTCCAAAATAATACACAAAATATTTCTATTAATTAACACTAAAAACATTATTCACAATTACACACATTTCACAAAAATAACTTTCCCTCTATTTACACGGTTTTATGTTCACGCTACAGCGCTTCGTTTATAATTAATTTTATTAAATTATTTATACTATGGCAGTCTAATATAAATTAATTCTTTACATTATCGCAGTCTAATTTAAACCAAATCTCATTTCGCAAAACGGAATTCCTTATTTACAATTCTGTTTAATTTCTCAAATATTATTAATTTATTTAGCGTTTTTTCCTTGTCCCTTTTTCTTGGAAACGATGTGACGTTGATTTTGCTTTTGAAATATTGTATTTCATTGCGATTAAGTAGAATCATAACAATATGTATTCATTATCGTCATATCTTCTTCTTGATATAAATTAATCAATCGTTCACCAAGCTAATTCACTGTATATCATCCATCTCTGCCAACAGCATCGTCATATAGTCAATGCCCACTTTTGCGTTGCAATCAACCATAATAATAATTATTTCAGGAGTTTTGCATTTAGATTATACAATAGATCAGCATACAAATTTTGTACCATTTGCATAGACTTGTATAAGCCTGTATGCAACCATAAAGCTGTAAGGTCGTGACTCCAGCTTTAATATTATTTTGTCTGAGATGGGGAACCAATACTTTACACATTTATTAAATTCATCATTCAGAATACATCCAACACAATTGCCATTTTATTTATTCTCATCATCCGACAAATATATATGATGTCCATCCACTGTGCATGTATGATGTCCATCCAACCACCTTTACCCACCTCATTTCACTTGTTCCAAGTATTTCCAGCTTCAACGTTTTCATCTCTCTCACCACGTTTAGAATTTTACACGCATCAAACAAACTTTGTACCTTCCATGTTCCATTTTTTTCACAATATTGCTAGCATCCCTGGCAACATTTAAGTGACACCGGTTACTCAGGGTTGTTTTAATTTTCTCAATTATGTTAAAGTTGGGAATAGGAAAAGAGGGTGTATCATGCTCTATTATAAACGAATGGTTCCGAAATAAAATTAAAGCGGCACTCGAATGATTACGTAATATCGGTCTTTAAGAGCTCACCTAACGCCACATTATTACATCTAAACTAAAAGATTTCACTCAATCCTCAACATCTCATGGCGACCTAATTCTTTGATGGGATTGTTACGGCTGTGAAACAACTTTTATGTGTCATGAGTTGGAAAACAAGTATTCCAATTTAATTTAATTTTTCTAAAAGCAAAGTTATGCGTAGCTGATAGAGTTAACAACATTCTGATAGAACGAGAATAGATACCTACTGATATATTTTGATAATTTTTCGACCATATTTTGCAACAGTTTTCAAAAGGATAAACTAAATTAAGAGTCTATATCAATTCAAAAGTTACCGCCCATTTGTGGAAAATTTTGACGTTTTTGACTGTGATCATTCTTTTGTATTCGTTCCGAGGCGCTGTGTATGATATACATAATAAAATATGAAATTATTTTAGAAAATAAAATAATAGATGAAAATGAAAAACAGTTTTTTTTTTTTAAAAAATTGAAGAACAAAACCAAATGGGTTTGACAATAATCCAGGTAGTGGCACAGTCGATAATCATGTGACACACTAATTTCCCCAATGATTAAAGCGAGCATACCCACTTTTCAACGCTTTCACAAATCATTCATTATTTGTCAAAGATCTTAATATTAAATCATAAAAATGTATTTTCGGGGTGTTCTGCCCTTGATTTTCTCAGCCACAACGTAACTCTTGAAGGAATTGCACCTTCTTAAGAGAAAGTTGCAAGATGTTGCAGATTGCTTATCTCCCGTTAACGACCCACCCAGAAATTGCCAAACTGAAGCCCATCAGAATTGATATAACCGAAATTGTTGAAGCTTTAGTTGTAGATACTGAATTGCAAGAACTTCTTTATAATTCAACTCGTTCTCCAAATTCTAAATACAAACTGGAACAATTTGAATTTCCGAATGTGTCTCTTTATTGTGAAACTTCCACTGACACAAACAGACCATATGTGCCCGATGCAATGAGACTGTTTGTTTTTGAATCGTTATACAAATTTTCACGCAAACTTATTTCAGCCCGACAATTTTAGCCAAATCTTATCAGCGATACCGTTAACTAGGCCAAACCTTGTCTCGCGTGTCAGAAATCAAAGGTGCATAAACAAACTAGTTCAGAAGTCACTCATTTTCCAATGCCATCTGAAGGATTTGAACATATCGAAATAGATGTAGTAGAACCTTTGCCGTCATCAAATAGGTTTCATTCATTACATTTTTATAATTGCTGATAGGCTCACTCGCTGGCCAAAGACATACCCTATTTCTAACATGAGAACTGGCACAATTGTTAAGACATTTGTCGAACAATATATTCCATGGTTTGGGATCCCCTTCGTGATAACAACAGATCGTAGTGTCAATTTGAGTTAAAACTCTTCTTCGAACATGATCATGAAATAGTCACCTGAAAATAAATGTCGTCTATCAACAGCTAAGAACGTATCGTGAGATCCAGGTTTTAAAAAGTTTCTATGTATTGTTGTGACACATATTGTAAATCCTACAACACAACACTTTTTAATTAAAAAACTACTGAAGCAGTATTGCATTTAAAAATTTAAGAACTTGACATTTACAGATTAGCTCAAGGGTTCTTGTGATGAAACGAAGAAAATTTCTAATCGCTTTTTTCGCAATCACATTTTGTGGGGACGTCCCACACCCTGAAGATATTACTAGGCCGGGATTTATGAGAAGAGAACGTAACATGTCGAAATTCTACTTCCATAAATGGTGCTACTTGGGCAACGCTAACAAAAGTAGGTGGTATAAGCAAGAGAAAAAATCGTTTTAAAACATTACAACTGATACGTCTGAGCTACAGTAAATATATACTTGGTGTAGCGGTCTGTCTTTCAATAAGCAGGATAATTTGAATCGCACTTGTTACAGCAACAATGTCTTTTCACCCTTCCTCACTTCCAGGATTAAGAGGAGGTGGGGGTGACTTAGTTTAAGTCGCTTACTTTATTTTTGATAATATTTCAAAAACTGTGCTGTGTAAAAATAAACAAAAAATTATGTATTTCGTTAATTTAAGCACTCTTTCAAACGACACCACACTCCACTCCACAATATACTAAAAATAGCGCTTTTCTTCTTCCACATTCCTAGTTCTGCTAATAATATAACTATGATTATTAGATATTTATCGTTCAAAATTTACTAATAGTGTATTCTTTTCGGTTGTACCGAACAAGTTCCAACACCGAATTATCGAATTTTGTATTCTTTTAGAATGAATTTCAATACAAAAAAATAATTCGGTGTTGGAACTGTACTGAAATTTGTTCGGTACAGCCGAAAAGAATACACTATAAATTTTCTATCATTTTAAAGCATATGTACTTGAATACAACGCATCAGAGAAGTAAATCAGGATGAACCGACTCTGCAGACCTTTTTTTTTGCTTCAGATCGTTACTACATTTATCTCTCCCACAAGAGAAAAAAACATGAATCTTTCCAATAATTAAAACTGTTAAATATGATTTAAACCAACTTCATTATTCATACATCAAAATTTTCAACTTTAGTATCACTGATATTTCGTTCATTAGGTTTGCCGCATGTAAAATAAAAGTCAATCAAGCAAAAGCAAGAATACTTTTATCAGGTTTTCGTAATTATTTCATATTACAAAAGATTAAAAAATAATTGTTCAATTTTTTAATGTCGAATTTACAAAATAAATGAAGTAATTAGGTTTACTGGAGAAAAGTTTGTTTTATAGGCGTTTGATAAAACGTGCAAGCGAATTTTTTATGATGAAGAACTGAATCAAACCACATATTTTAAATGTAAAAAAATTAATATTTTGTTCTGTATTTCAGTCTACGTTTAAGCCTTAGGGAGACACGATGTAGTATGACATGATATTAAAGATATTTAAATGTTTACAAATCGGCTCAATTTGATTCACTCCAGCACCAAAGAAATTGGGCCGAATTGTCAATCTATTATATATACAACGTCAATGTTGCGTCTTTGACAAAAAACCAATATATCCTTACATCGTATGTGGAGTATAATCAATAAACAAAAGTTTTAGAGATATGCCATCTGTCCAACTATCCCGTTGTTGAACCCTCGCTGTTTTGCCAGAAAGATTATTTTTAGAGTAAAATGCCATCAACCCACTCTTTCTTTAATTTTCCAGAATGCTTTGCTTAGTAAATTAATTCACAAAAAAAAGATTCTGAAAAAACCGCAGCAATTTTTTTGGCAACGTTATGTATTGCTCAGATGGAATTCTTGTTATTGCTAGCAACCTTTGGTTTTTGAATACTTAGCTGCATTAGTTTTCAAGAAAATGGTGTGATTGAGGTAAACAAATTCCAAAATGTTTCTACCAGAGCTCTTCTATAGTGTTGTTTAGGATTAAAAACAACCAAACCGCAATTACTACCTCACAGTTGTCTTCCATTTTGCTCATTCAGAGTTTAGTCAAATTGAAGATTGGTCACAGTAAATATCCGATAACAATTTATCTCGAACAGCTTTATACAATATTTTATTAGTTGGAAAGAAAATATATTAAAAAAATGTACATCGATTTGATAAATTTTAACTTATATCTGCTTTTTTTATTACAATATTTTTATATCTCTTGATTTTATTTAAAAAAAAAACATAAAATAAATAAATTAATTTACAATAACATCGCTTTGTTTCTTTAGTTTTAGATAAAACAATTTACATACTATTACGTAAACTAATCCTCATTATCATTTCGAATAATAAAAATTAGTTTTTTTAAAGAATTAAATACTTTTAAAAAATAGTATAAAGAATTTTTGGTTGTCAATTTTTAAAAATAAATATAAATATAAAAAAAAAGTTTTTTTTTGTGTTAAATGCAATAATTAACATTAATTGTGATAAAGAAAAAAAGAAATATATAAATATAAATTTGTCAATGTAATTTCATTTGCATTAGAACAAAAAAAAACTAACGAGAGAAACTTTTCCTTCTCATTATCATTTTTTCATTGCTAATTTGTGTTCGTAATTTGTCAATTTGATTTTTTGACAATTTTCCAGGAACAGTAAAGATATGTTTCATAAATTGATGGCAATCAATCACCATTGGATCTTGTACCAATTCTCGAAAAACATTTGCTAATGACGACATGTCATCGGCTTGTAAAATTTCATCCTGATGAAGTTTTATAAGTGTTATACAAACACGAAATAATATCTAAATATATATTAAGAAACATAAAGTTATATTGTTTAACTTATGTCGATAAAATAGTTTTACTCACTTTACTTCCTTCATTAAATATACAATCCCAAATTCTAAAAACTGTCTCAATCGGTAAGACTTCAGCAAATATACAGATAAACCATTTGCTTGCAATCACAGCCCAAGGTAAACCTATACAAAATTTTAATTAATTAAATTTAATGTTTTCACTTGCATCATAAACGAGAGTACCTAGTTTATTGATATGATTATGAATTTCAGGTACTTTGATTTTTATTAATTCAGACAAAACATCGATATCGATTATTAAGCCGCTCATAGTTTTCGTATGATAAGATGGTAAAATATTTTCTACCAGAACTTTTAGCAACCAAAATGTCCATTCATCATTTCTAGTTGCGATTAGTATAAGTCCTGAAAAAAAAATCAATCTATTTTAATAATTCATTATTACAACAATTATACAAAATACCTGCTATATAATTTAATCCTTGGCAATATCCAATTTTTTCTTTATTATGATGAGCATATGCTACTAGGATTTTAAACAAGTCTGGTTTGATTTCTTCAAAATATATATTGTCCGGAAATGTGCGTGGTATGTCAATTTTTATTGTTTCAACTATATAAAATAAAGAAAGAAAAATAATTTTAAATAAATAAATAAAATTAAATCAAGTCTAAATTTTTTTCCTCTGAATAAATCTATTATCAATTTGAATACACCAACCAAACGAGGATACGATATTTTATAAATATCAAACAAATTAATTACAGCTCCATCTATCGGATCAGAGCAAAGCTATAAACGATCGTCATGCGTCATGACAAAACAAATATTTTGAAAATGTGACGTAAATCGCTTAACTCGTTCAGATGTTACACGATTACTAAGAAACGCACCATTCACCAACGTCACGATTTTTCAAACCCAGGCATTTAAACTAATGGAAACGTTTCATACCCTTAGTCGCTCAAACTAAAAAGAGATGTTAAAACCTTTTAGACAATATATATGAAACTGAGAAACTAAAATTGAAAACTGTTCTGTAAATGTTTATGCGTCGTAATATATTCTTAGAGATGCTATATTATGCGCTTTCGAATAGATACAAGGACGTATGGTGTTCCCGTTCCTATAGACGTGGATGAATCGAAGCAGCTTTCACGTTACTCAGAAAAACGTAATACTACCTCAAAAGTCTAAAGGAACACCAGTGTAGCAGAACAGTGTGAACGATTTATGCGTCGTAGCTATTATTGACGGGATCCCTTCCATCGGATTTTCAACAGGGATTGATCAACTTTTTGCACCACATTATTGACCTACTTACCAAAAGGCAAAAATAAATACGACTTAAGTCAAATTGACAATGCGAATGAGACGGCAGTTTTTCTGATATGCCCAGATATTACACAGTGAACAACAACGGTTCTAAGGTGGTGTACAATGTACATATTAACGACCGGCCACGAAAAACAACATATCACTGTGATGCTATGATTACAAGCTGTCACCATATTTAATTTTAAACAGAAACACAATTCCAATAAAGAAAACCTTCCCGAACGACGTTATAGTTCGAGCAAAGACAATTCACCTAACATGCTTGTTTTGGATGCATTTCGAGGGCATTTGTCTCAAAATCTTAAATATACTGTAGTGAAACAGAAACGTGATGTAGCAGTAATATCTGGAGGCATGACGAACCAATTGCAGCCTCTTGATGTCTATGTGACACATCTTTTAGGAACAATTTACGAAAGTTGTACGAAGCATGGTTGTTAATGGAGAACCTTCCACTTACACCATCGGGAAAAATAAAGAGTATCAGCGCTGGCAGAAT
Organism: Diogma glabrata; assembly: GCA_963693315.1. Classification (NCBI taxonomy): domain Eukaryota; kingdom Metazoa; phylum Arthropoda; class Insecta; order Diptera; family Cylindrotomidae; genus Diogma; species Diogma glabrata. Next base: position 54,161,641 of record OY856188.1, read on the forward strand.
AGTCGCAGGTCTGACTAATTATTTCTAACGCGCTCAATAGCTTTGAAGACTATATGAGGAGGTCCACACCAAAACGTTACATTTCCATCATAAATGATTTTACACAATTTGAGAAAATGTGATTACAGTATTAAAGTCTTAAGCAAGCTCTATTTCACAAAGGGGAAAAAAAATCCTTGTTTAAGCATAAATAAATTAGGTCAGTCATAATTTGAATATTATGATTCCAAAAACATGATAATTATATATACTACTCGGGCCCGGCGTGCTTCGCTACGCTTATAAATAAAGTTTTTGCGTAGACTTTTTGTTGACGTAGAAGCAATGATTTCAAAAAGTGGTAATGAGAAATGTTAGCAAATAATTTTTAATTTTTCTTTTTAAAAATATATGAATGAAAAATATTTAGAACTCTAGCTGATCAGTTCGGATATAGCGACCGACCGACGACACCTTCGTAGCGAAGCACGCCGGGCCCTCCTAGTAATAAAATTTCGAACAATCTCTCAAACTATCATACCAAACAGAAACATTACAAAATTGTCGAAAAAAACAAAGAAAAATAACGTCTAAACTCTACCAAATCATTGCATAAACTGAAAAAAAAATATAAAATACTATAAACAAAGAAAGACTTGGACGATCCCATTTGATTTGATTTGAGGGGAGGCAGTTGAATTCAAAAATACATTTAAATTCGTCTATAACTTTTTTATTTATGATCCGAAAAATCCCAAAAATCTCTCAGATCTAGGTTACACTAATATCAGTTAGCAGTGCAAATTTGGAATGAGTGAAAATTCGAACCAAAAGCCTTAGGCGGTACAAAGTACAAAGTTAGCGTATTAATATTTAATATATAAGATTTAAAAAAAATGTTACGTTTTGGTACAACCAATTGTTAATGTAGCGTTTTGGTGAGACCATTTTAGAAATGTAACTTTTTGACTATGACCTACTACTTCTATTACCATTGTAGAAAGAACGTTACTTTAAAATTATAACAAATTGTCAATCAATTGTATTTGATATGAATAGAAAAAGAGGTTTTAGAGATATTATTTATTTTAAAAGAAAACCTTAAATTCTAAGAGCACATTCTTCTTCGCAACAATCACAAATTTCCACAAGCTGATCAGTTTGGAACTGTTCAATTCCAGGAGTTGGTCGCTCTCCGTCCAACAGCGTTATAAAGAATTCTAAGTCTTCAAAATCTCTCCATATCTCACCATACTATTTCACCAGTAAATTAGTTATATCTCACTTTTTCTCGTTTGAAACTGTATTCCCCACGGCAATTGTGCAATCAACGTTATTTTTTTACAATTTGTTTTGCGAATTGTTATGAAAGCTCTTCGTTAAGCGAGATTGTACTGTGTGTTTTCGGAAAAGTTATTAACTACAAAGTTAATTATATCAAAAAAGAGCATTTTAAAAATAATTATTTATGGGCTTAAAACTAAAATAAAAATATTTCCGTGTTGTTGTTACAGATAAAGGCAAAGTATGTAAAAATATGGTAGAAAATATTACGATTTGTTGTGACTAAGAGCATGTAATATTAGCTAATGTAAAGTAAAAATGTTACCTTTTGGTGCAACTCGTCGATGACATAGCGGTATTTTACGAAATTTAACGCATTTTGTTGCAATTTCAGTCGAATTTTCGATGTAATTCAGTATTTGGAACCGATCTACATTCATAACTTTTTTTATAAGAAAATTGGAAATGTTACGTTTTGGTGTGGGCCTCCACATATATTATGGCACCAGAAATCATCATCTTTGGCATCATCCGACTCCGGCGACAAGTTGAACACGATAAAATTGGACAACTCAATCGAATTATGTGGCGAATTTGATGAATCACAAATCATTATGCTTCTATTTACACGATACAGTGTTTCGGTTTACAATTAATATTTTTTGTTTCACTATCGGAGTTCAGCTTATAGTGTTACACTATCGCATTTCATTTGGAACTATTTAAGGTTAAGGTTAAGGTTTTAATGAAATTTCAACAAAAAATTTTAAAAATGTTATTTTATAATAGATTTTAAATTTAAAATATTTCCCGGGAATCCCGGGATTGAGTAAATCCTAATTCCCGTATCCCGGGATTTAAAAAACGTCCGGGAAATACAAACTCTATTTTTTACAAAGAAAACCCGAGAAATTCTGAGAATATTCGGAGTCATTATTTTGCATGTATTTTATTAAATTATTTTTCGTGTCCCTTTTTATTGGAAACATCACATGTTGATGTAAATGATTTTAGTTATATTATTGAGAGATTGAATAGGTTAAATTGAAGCTGAATACAATTTTGTTTTCTATTTCGTTGCGATTATTTGTGATTTCATCATAATAAATAAACAATAATAAAATGTCCTACAATCTACATTAAATTACTAAAAACAATTCCACAAGTGACAATTTCTAGTTTGGTCAAAGAAAAAGAAAACTCATTGTTTGTTTGTTATTGAATTTAAAGCAAAATAAACATTGAATTGAGTACAATGATTTATAGCAATTACTCTTCCCTCTGTTGTATTAATTAAAAGAGATATCAAACGATTTGGGGTCGTAAGAAAACTATTAAACAGATCTCATGTTTGCATTTAGTTTATTGAAAATGTTTCGTCCTAAACGAATTTATTTTTTAGCTTTTAGTTCGTTTTCAATAAAAATGTATTATTTAAAAGAATTTCTTTATCATTTATTTGGTTTTTTCATTAAATATTTTAGCACCAATTTGCTTTTCTATCTCCATCTTAAATTTTATATTAATAATTTTTACTACAGCAATTTTTTAGTGATCGCAACTGGATGTTGATTACAGTACCAAAAATTATAGTTTTTTAAAAATCATGCTTTCCACATACCAAGCATGTTTTGTAAAACTTATTTACACGATATTGTCATGTATGTATTAGTTTAGTACAGTAATCTCCTTTTGTACTCCATTTTTGTAAGCTGTGCTTCTTCTAGATTTTTTGATATTGTCACTATTGTACATAATCGCAATGAAATGCAAAACGAAATTGTATTCAACCTCAATTTTACCTATACAATATTTCAAATCTTAAATCAAGGTCACAAGAAAAAGGAATAAACAACATAAAATAAATTTCATCAGAATTTCTGGAGCTTTCTTTGTAAAGAATCGAACATTTCAGAAATTTAGAAAAATTTTATATAAGGAATTCCTCTTGCAAAATTGAATTAGTTTTAAATTAGACTGCGTTCGATTGTGTAAACTTATTTTAAATTAGATTATGTTAAATTAAATTAATTGTAAACGAAATGCTGTATCGTAAACATAAAACCGTCTAAACAGAAGAAGTTTTTTTTTAATTGTAAATAAAGTTTTAAGTGTTATTTAGTAGAAATATCTTATGTATTATTTTGGACGGTGTTTATACCGAAAATTTTTACAACCAACTGTTGGCGTTTTGATACTATTGGAAGAATATTTTAGAACATTGTTGCTGTATTGTTTTCCTATTGTTGTGGAACAATAGGTGTGTTGAATACTTAATGAAACCTGGTGGTTTTGCTATCTAATCAGTGATCGAATCCAGAAAGTAATTTGGGAAGGCAAATAGATCAAAAATTCGGTTAAAATTTGTTACGATGCTGTTTGCCAAGCATTGAAACATTTATTGTTTGTAAACAGTGTAGATAGACAATACAAGCTCCACCCCTATTTTTGAAGATGCTATAGTTAGATTCAGAAGAGAGCAAAACTCGACATTAATAATTCGTTTGTTAATGATTAAAAAGGTCTTAAATTATGATTATTCCTTGCAAATCGGGGTTGTTTTAGGTCACGTTCATGAATATAAAAAAAAGAGACTTAAATATGTAGTCTTAATTGAATTAAATTAAGAAAAAAAAACCTATTAAATTAATTGTCTAGTTAAAATGTGCAGGAAAATTAAAAAAAAATCATAAAAAGAAAGTGAAGAAAAAAAAATTTATTAGGTAAAACAAAAAAAAAGAAATATCTTTATTTTTTGTAAATCGCGGTATATCAATTTTATGTCGAATTCTTTTTGTCCAGAGTGAAAAAGTGATTTTTTTTTCATAAAAAGAACATGCAAAAATATGATCCAGTTTTGTAGTTGTATTTGTGAACTGTCATTGAATATTTTTGTAATTAATTGTATTTAATTTACTAGTTTATTATTAATTTTTAATTTAAAACACGATTTGAACAATATTTTATTTAAAAAGTAACTATTTCACTATTTAATAAGTAAATGGCGTTTTGTTTGTTTACTAATTTTGACAGATTTTTTAAATGTATTTGTATTCTTTATTGTATTTTATGCTTGCTCTATCTAAAAATCTAGATTCAAACAAAAGTTTTTAGGGCAAAAAAAATCACTTTTTTTTGTCAAATAGAATACGTTATGTCAAAAAAACTTGATCTAGATCAAAAATGGGCGTGTTTAGAGCAATTTTTTTGGCAAAAAGAATTCGACATAAATCAGTTCGTAATTGGTCTTCTTTGTGTAGTAATTGGTTTTCTATATGTTTTTGCAATTGAATTCGTGTCCCGAGAATATACTCAAACTTAATTCCAAATATAGGCTCGAATCAGCTTTCAAACTCCATCAGGGCGTATGCGCATTCATTCATGAGAGTGTTGCGTACACGCGCTTTCCAAATTTTGAACTACACGGTGACGGCTTCAATACAATGGTTTTAAAGATTTGTCTTCCAGAAATGACTTTTTTTACAATAGCTTTATACCGGTCCCCCAACAAACGTAACCCAAACTTTTTTAATATACTGACAAAAATTGTGGACGAGATTAGAGCAAAGTCCCCTAATTGTGAAGTTATCGTTACCGGTGACTTCAACGTCCACAACAAATCATGGTTGGAATTCTCCAAATCGACCGACGATGTTGACAATAGTGGAAAACTGGCAGAAATTTTTGCCGTGTCTCAGGGCCTATTCCAAATTGTTAAAAGCCCGACTTTCACTCCCCGTAATGGCGGTGATAATAGTTTTCTTTTAGATCTCTATCTTACCACAATGCCAGATATTACGAGTGTCGATGTCGCGAAAGGTAGTATTGGAAATTCTAATCATTATTTAATCTCATCAGTTATCAAAACTGATTTACTTAAAACTACAACTCCCAAACCCCGTAAAATATTTCACTACTCAAAAATGGATAAGAGTGGTCTTCAAAATTTTTCCATGGTTTCCCTTTCGACCGTCATTGTTTTTACACTGACAATGTAAATGTTTCTGCTCAAAACTTTACAGAAACCATCCAATTTGCTATCAATAAATTTGTCCCTTTCTTTATAGTAAAACCCAAACAAAAATACTTGCATTCGAAAGCTGCCAAAACGCCACTTAGAAACAAACGTAGATCATTTAATATTTGGATTCATAACAAAACTCCCACTAATCGATCCCAATATCTAAAGGCCAACAAAATATCTAATCAGATTATCTCAAACGAAAAGTCCGAAATTGACAGAGCGAAAGCCTCAAAACTTACGTCTATGTCTGTTTCTGACAAGAGTTTCTACAGTGCCATCAATTCTTTAAATTCTGGTACAAAATTTTCCATTCCCCCTATTATTGATGGTGATTTAATCGTCAATGATCCCGCAAGAAAAGCTAACTTGTTCGCTGAACGCTTTGATCTGAACTCCACTGTTTTGGAAACTCCTAAAGAAATACCCCAAATCCAGTCTTCAGGAGTTAATATGAATGAACTTCACTTCAAACCCAAAATAGTCGCTAAACTTTTAAAGGGGTTAAACATCAACAAAGCATCAGGAATGGACAATATTCCACCCATTATTTTAAAAACCTTTTCCAAAGAACTTGCACCAACTTTAACTAAAATATTCTACCAATCCTACAAATCTGGTATATTTCCCTCGTGTTGGAAGTTGGCAAATGTCCAGCCCGTCCCCAAAAAGGGACCAAAATCCGATATCTCAAATTATAGGCCAATAGCTTTACTATCGGTCCTATCCAAAGTCTATGAGCATTATATTAATACACATATTTCAAAATTTCTGGAAGAAAATCATTTGATATCCGACAGCCAATACGGTTTTCGAAACAAAAGATCAACTACCGATCTATTAAACTATGTAGCGCATTGTTGGAACAGCATACTTGATAAAGGTGGTGAAACATACGTTATCGCTTTAGACATCTCCAAGGCATTCGATCGAGTCTGGCATGCCAACTTAATCAACAAGCTCGTTGCGTACGGTTTTCATCCCAATGTTGTGAAGCTGATTCAAAATTTTCTGTCCAACCGATACATTTCGGTAACCTTAGACGGATTTTCTTCTGAGTCTAAACTAATTAACGCTGGTGTACCCCAAGGCTCAGTATTGTCCCCAACCCTATTTTTGATTTATATCAACGAATTGTTGAAAATCACCAGTAATCCAATAAATAGTTTTGCAGATGATAGTACTCTGCACAAGTCGTTCGAGCCCCTTCCTTCAAAAGGTAAAATGCACGAACGAATTAATCCTGCCCGGAGAGACGCTGCCATAAACTTGAACAAAGACCTGAATAAAGTCGCCGACTGGGGTGACCAAAACCTTGTCAATTTCAACTCCACCAAAACACAGCTGTTGATTGTTTCCAGATTAAAGACCGAGTTCCCCAAAGATATTTTATTTAGTATGTGTGATGAACCAATAGGTAAATGTAAAAGCATTCGTTTATTGGGTGTCACAGTTTCAAATGGCCTACTCTGGAACGATCATGTAATGGCGATGGCAAAAAGCGCGTCTAAAAAACTCGGCCTCCTACTAAATAGATGCAAAAAATTTTTTACTCCATACCAATTGCTCCATGTTTACAAGTCCTATATTCGTCCCTGTATGGAGTACTGCTGTCAAGTTTGGGGTGCTGCCTCTGTTTCCATCTTGGCCCTCTTGGACTCTGTTCAAAAGCGAGCTATACGAATTGTGGGTGATCGAACTTTGACATCAAAACTTGATTCCCTACAACATCGTCGCGCTGTTGCTGACCTCGTTGTTTTTTACAAATATCGTCTTCAGCAGTGCTCAGATGAAATCAGCGGCATCATGCCTCAAACTTATTCTTACCCCCGTTCCACTCGGCAATCGGCTGCCGCAACCAGTGAAACGGTAAAGATCCCGCGCTGTCATACTGGCAGATCGCAGAGAGACTTCTTTGTCCGAACTGCGTACAAATGGAATAGTTTGCCGGAACACTTAGTCTCAGGTGGCTTCAACCCACAAATGTTTAAAAAAAAGCGTTAATCTACACCTTAGAACGTCAGTTGTTGTGGGACCCAGGTCTAGACCTAGGTCTTAAAAGGTATTTATGTGTTGTTGTGACACATATTCTAAACCCTATTACACAACACATTTTATTAAAAAAAAAAAAACTGTATGTTTGATACTTTGAAACATTTTTTTTATTTTTTTATAGAAATTCTAAACCAGTTAGTTTGGCTGACGCATTTTTCGGTTTGCTATGTATAGATAGATGGTGAGTCTAATTTAAAAAACAGGAACCAAAAAAAAAGTCAGGCAAGTGCGAATATAATTCTCTCGCTGAGGGTTCCGTGTATATAATATTTGAGAAAAAAACAGTTTTTATTAGTATAGTTTTACGTTTATGTTTTAATTTGTCTTTTATTGCCTTTGTATATCACAATGTTTAACAATGAGTACTACTCACAAGATCAAGGATTAGCCATGGGTTCACCACTGTCGGGATTGATGGCCGAAATATTTTTAAACTACTATGAAAATAAATTATATGCAGTCCAGAGTACAACAAACAACACAACAAGATTATAGCAGATATGTAGACGATACTTTCGTGATATACAAAGGCAATAAAAGACAAATTAAAACATTCTGCAACAATATCAATAAAATAGATAAAAGAATCCAGTTCACTTGTGAAATTGGGGATAACAATAAAATTAATTGTTTGGACCTAAACATCAAAAATAAAGATAGACTTCAATTTAGTATATATAGAAACCCACCTACAAGTGACGTCACGCTACACGCTACCTCACATCATCCACAAGAACACAAAATAGCAGCATATAACAGCTTCGTCCACCGTCTACTCACCATACCAATGAACAAGCAGGATTACAACCAAGAAAGTAGGACTATCAAACAAATCGCATCAGTCAATGGATATGACACCAAGATGATAGATAAATTAATAAAAAAACAAAAAAAGAAAAAGAACAGCTTCTCAAAATTGTTAAAAACAGAAGATGAAAACAACACACAATACATACCAGCCGAATACCCCAACTTCTTACCACATGACATCAAAAATCTCTTCAGAAAATACAATTACAAAGTCTCATTTAAAACAAACAACAACATCAAAAATATATTAAAGAACAATCCAGAAATAGACAATAAAAATTCCACCGGCATCTACAAATTAAAATGCAACACTGGCGAAAAAATTCTACATAGGCCAATCAAGTAGAAAACTAATAAAAAGGTATAAGGAACACCTACCTAGCGGTATTGTTGCTACAACAACAACCAATCAAACTTTGCAGCCCATCTAATTACCGAACAACACACACACCAACAATTTTGAAGTAACGTCGAAGTAATTAAAAAATGTGAAAAAGGCAAGCTTACGGACACCATCGAAGAATTCCATATATACAAAACATCAAAAAGAGACAACAACATATTGTTAAATGACAAACTAAAAATAAAAAACAACGAACTCTACGAAACGGCAATAAAATTCAAAACTAATCCTTCACCACAATAAATAACTTTCGTAATATTATGTTTAGTTTTAATAGACTGAGAGCTAGTGAACCTTTTGGGTAACGGTCGTCCTGTAAGGCTAGAATTTTTTTTAGTGATAGTTCATGAAATGTGAAGTACGGAAACCACAACCTGGCAGGCATCAGCCGTGCACGTCATCATCCCCTATATGTTTGAAAGTGTAAAAAAAATTAAAAAAAAAAAACTTCCTTCTGTAAGCTTGAAATTTTTATATGATTTAGCTCACTTATTGTAGAGTACAAAAAAAAATTGACAGGCGATTTGGAGGTGCACAAGTATCTGCCAGGCTGCCAGGCAATTTTTTTTTGTACTCTACAATAAGTGAGCTAAATCATATAAAAATTTCAAGCTTACAGGAGGAAGTTTTTTTTTTGTTTATCTTTTTTACACATTCAAACATATAGGGGATGATGACGTGCACGGCTGATGCCTGCCAGGTTGTGGTTTTCGTACTTCACATTTCATGAACTATCACTAAAAAAAATTCTAGCCTTACAGGACGACCGTTACCCAAAAGGTTCACTAGCTCTTGGACTATAACTCTCCTATTGATAATGACAGTAAATTTGTCGAAACGCGTTTAGGAAAATTATATTTTTATTTTATTTTATTTTATACAATAATAATAAAAATTATAAATAAATACGTCACTTAACGAAAAATTTAATATTTGTATTTTATAAAAATTAATATCAGTGACGCGAAAACAAAAAACACTCCAAATGGCCAACAACCATCCAGAAAACAACATAAATAAGATATTTTACAAATTTGCAAAAAATTGGTAACTTTGGTTAAAATGCAAGTTCTTTTGAAAATATTAGAATAACAGTGATTACATCATGTTTGGAAACTTTGGTGGTGTTTAATTCCTTTAAACTCCTGAATCTTTTTCGAAGAAGAAAACATCAGATATATCGGTCCTATATGTAAAAATAACATCTATTCTGCCGTCATAAGCAAAAACACCGTAACAGCAGCCTTACAATTTCTTTCTTGTGCTAATTAAGTTTATACTATTATATTATGTTCTACATAAGAAAAAACACACTAATATTTTATTAATTTTTTTGTTGGAAAAACCACGGATATTTATGTAAAAATACTGTGTTTTTACGTATGACGCTATAGAATATAGATACTGTGTTTCTGCTTAGTAGAGGCAGATATTTTTCAATTTTACGGGGTTTTATGAATTTAATTTTTACGTTTTAACATGGCAGGGTCATAGAATAACGCTTAGAGACTAATAAGGTAGTATAAACTCATTTTTTATGATTTTTGAAGTTACGGTGTTTTTGCTTATGACGGCAGTATTTAGAAATAAGAACTTCATGAATAAAGCCCAAACAAACAAATATGTTTCTAGACATGAAAACGTCCCAAAAATAATGATAACGCCAACAAAAACAACTGAATATATTATATTTATCGCTAAAAACAATCTCTCCAAAACTAAATTCCTCCGATCTAAAAGATCTAAGTATTACAATATCGAGTCAAATGTCAATCCTACTACCACTTTTGTTTGGAATTTCTCGGCGACCATAACAATTTTAAGTGATAATGAGTATTAACTTTGATTGAATGGGGATAAATTTTGATGGGCCGCATCTGCATGTGACACCATGAACGTGATTATTGCATTATAAGTGTGTAAAAAAAATCGTCAAGGGTGTTGCCGAATTACCCGTCAAGTGTTGTTACCCAATTTTTTTGACAAACATATAATGGGAAACATATTAGACTAGAAACATTTAAAACATAAAATTAATTATTTGGATAACATACAATGTAATTGCCAATTCATATGGACATAACAGATGGTTCTATCCAGTTTCAGCTACTCCCATCTGATAGGGCCGATTGTATGAACGCGAATAGAAGATATATCCTCGGATATAACGTCGTTTGTATATTGTATGATTCACGATAGAACAAAAAATTTATCTGAGGATTTTCTTCTATTCTCTGTTTTATCTGCTGTTTTTATTGTATAGAACAGTGGATAAAACAATTAGTTTTTTTTCTTGACATGCGCATAGCAGGATAATTTTATTTTGAATTTGTGATTATTTATTGTGATTATTATTTAAATTTGTGCGTTTCTATAATTTGTTTTTTGATATAAATTAATAGTAAAATAAATAACATTTTGAATATAATTAATTTAAGTTTTTAAATAATTTTTATTAATTTATAATTAAATTTATTTAATAGAAAAGTAAAAGTACATATTATCACTTATAAAAATACTGCTATAAAAATGCAATAAAAACGAAAATACAAAAAATTCTATCCGTGTTCATAAAATCGACGAAAAATAAAATTCTCGAATGAAGATATAACCTTGTTCTCGAATTTTTTTCTATCCATCGTTGTTCATACAACCGGCCCGAAATCTTTTTTCTTAAAAGTTGTAATACGTATATGAAATGTATGTGGAAATGTTAAACGGAAAAGTAAGAAGTTTTTTGAGTGAATTCAGCCCATCCAAATGTCGTTTTTATAAAACAAATAAATAACTTTAAAAAAGAATCATTTACGCCAAATTGAGAGATTTTCTAAGAAATTTTCCGTTGTAATTATTGAAAATAAGAGTTTACCTAAATCTAATATGTTACGGATAATCATAGACGAAAGGCCAGAGTTGTCCTGGGATGTAATGCTGATCTGGGGCAGCAGTAATACCAATGTACGTGGTGAGTTACTTCTCGATAAAATCGATTTGGCACAAATTTGTCTACTTGTAATGTGGCCCGACTTCAGGTTAAACAGAGCTTAACTACGATGTATCTGAAGAACGCTTCTTTTTTTTGTCAACAGTATTTCCCATCCGAACTGGACATCGGGCCTTTCCAAAATCCTAGCTTTAGAAACAGGAGGCGGACAAATTTGGACACAAACCACAAACCAGTAGTATTATTCTGAGTGACTTATTCCCAGTTGTAGTTCCTAAAGTAGTCCCTAAGGTAGACACGCTGACTGATTCCTTTAGTGAAGTCGCTTTTGGGTCAGTCGCTCTTGAGTGTAAAAACTTTTCAAGAATGCAAAGCAAACTAATGCTGTATCAGACTGAGAATTCAGAAATTTGAAATTGAGAAATATGAATTGAGAAATGCGAAATATCATTCCTGGAAATGTTCTGTCACGAAATACATAAGTCCTCAGAGTCTTTAAGACTTCGCAAAATATTATCAATTATCCCCACCTCTCCGAGTTATCTCCAACGACCGGATGGTCGGGGGAACATGTCTTACGTGGAGTCTTTAGAACTCCTGCTTTAAATGCATTTTTCGAGCTGCTCTAAAACCTCTGCGGTTATGACGCATGGAAACAGGACTTTGCCTAACAGAGCATTAGTACTGGTAAAATCTTGAGGGATGTTAAAAACTTTAAGCCTTTCAAGTCTGTAGGACCAGATATCATCCCTACGGACATTTAAAAAATCATTGACATGTCACATTCCTAGAAAATGGACCGTGACAAACGTAATCTTTATACCTAATGCAGGTAAACGATCTCATTACAATTCCAAAGAAATTAGGTTAGGTCCATTAGTCTCTCATCTTATTTCTTTAAACTACTGGAAAGATTGGTTTCTACCAATGGTTACGATTTCTGATAGGTTCAATCGAACTTACAAGGTCTTTAAGATCTCATATACATACTGCAAGGGTAAGTCTTTGGAAACATCCTTGCACTCTCTCATACGTTCAATTTCTGGACTGTAATTGAAAAAGCTATGGTTTGTTTCTGCGATATTAAAGGAGCCTTCAACAAAGTTAGTCCTGTGGCTATCATTCACTAGTTTATGGATTTGGGAGAAGAGAAGTCACTGGTCAGATGGATTGACCTGATTCGTAGGGGTATGGTCACCAATCACCATAATCTGTTTTAGTGGGTTTACTTTTCGCAAGTTTGTTAAGAGGGACACACCGCAAGATGGAGTACCCTTTCTTTGGAACTTTTTTATTAATAATCTGTTATAGTAGGGGAGCCCAAGCGGGGATTTTGCGAGTTACTCGAGCGCGTCAGAAAATCAAATGGGGAGAAACCTTGCACCCTGTAATGTACTCCTACCAAATATGAACCCTTAAAGTAGTGGGGTGCGTCGAGGGCAACCCGTCAGATTAGTAAAAAAAAATCAATCGTCAGAAAAACTCAAGCGCGTCAGATTAAGAGAAGGTAAGTTAAATACATCCAGAAAAGTGTATATTTCAATAATCTGACAATTTGACCGTGACATAAGGAAATAGGCGAGTCACAAAGGTGTAAAAAAAAACGACACCTTGAAATACTCGAGCGCGATAAACTTTTTTTTAATTTTGAAGGTAATCCTATCAGGATTACGGAAAACATATATTCTGACAGTTTTCATGGGGCGATTCAGGTAAAATCGTCAATAAAAGATGGAGCGTAAAGATGCTGAGAGCTGTGTATTCCCCAATCCGCGCCACACTTCTCTCTCACTCTTTCTTTATTTCTTACTCTCTCGCACCGACTCCACTAGAGCGTCTGTTGGCATGACGCCATCTCAGCTGATCACCATAGTGTACACGTTTTTGGTGGCTGCTAGACGCTTTGATTTGTTTGTTGTATTTATAAGTTATTTTGTGAATTTCATGCACTGTTTAAAAATAAATTAAAAACACTAAAAAATCTAGTAAATGTTTGCTCGCTTAATTGCAGGAAAAATCAGTTGTCAAATATTTCATATTACATTAATTGTAGTAATCGTAGTTTTCAATCCAAAAGCATTAATACAACTGAGATAATCCTAGTAAAATAAAACAAAATGGTAAATTATGCTTTTTAACTATTAAATTTACTACAGTTGTAGATTAAAAATACCGTTTTTGAAAAAAATTACATAGAAATAGAAACGACAAATAATTGTCACTTTAAAATTGTCAGACCAACAGTACCCCTCCATATAATTGTCAGATTATCATCCTGGAGGACGAAGACATCAAGTTGATCCCCCTGCATAAAAATCTGACGCGCTCGAGTATCTCAAGGTCACATTTTATTTTTACATTTTTCAAAATCAGCCACGACTTTTGGTCACGTTTAAATCGTCAGTCATTTAAATAGGACACTTTTTTGAGTTCACTTTACATAAACCTTGAATATCTGACACGCTCGAAAAACTTTTTTTTTTTTGTTTTTCCACCTCTCAATACGCCCACCTCCCCTTAGTTAATCGTCAGATTTATATGTATCGGTTATCAGAAAGACAAAGCGCATATACTCTATGAATATCTGACGCGCTCGAGTATTTTTATGTGACTGTTTTTTTTACATTTTTAAAAATTCTTACACGCTCTCCCCCCCCACTAAAATGGAAAACTTGACATAAACTTTTTTTCATTTTAGAACGTAAACTTCACAATTCAATAAGTCCCTATGACGCTCTAGTAACTGCAAATTTAGCATCCCGGGCTCCCCTACTATTACTAAACCTGGGAAGGCTTGGCTTTAGAGTGACTACTTTTGCGATGTTACTATTAGCGTCTTTAGTAAAGTTCAACTACTTTTAGAAATCTAATGCAAAGTGCTCTTTGCATTCTCTCCAAATGGAGTGATAACTGTGGACTGAAAATCTACAAAAACCGAAATTATTTCTCTTCTCTAGGAAGCGCAAACCAACTGAATTTGACCTTCCAACTTTCAATGGAGTCAGTCTGAGTATCACAGACACACATAATTTCATTCTGTACATCATATTAAGCTGGAAACTCAACATTCTTAAAAGAATAAGACAAGCTATCATAGGTCATTCCCGTTGGGCGAAGATGGAGTCTCGAGCCCAGTTGTCCACTGGATATACAGTTCGATAGTTCGACCTACTATGCTATAAGGGGTTACGGTTAGATGGCCAGCCCTAAATAAAATTGCCAATCAGAAACTCTTGATGGAACGTCCAGAGATCCGTATCATTGTGAATTAGTAAAAGCACAACCACCGCAGTAGTATACATTTTATCTTATCCCTATCGACACCTTAGTCAAACAGATAGAAGCCAGCATGGCAGTTAGGCTACCGGTATGTGATTTTGCAGTAACATATGACACTCCCCAATTGTGGTAAGTAAGAATATTTCCTTGATTATGATTCAATTCCAAAACCATTGGGGACTGGGCTGGGCAAGCGGACTGGGCAGGTGAAATAGATAAACATACAGGTGTTAACAACTTCTACACAGATTGATCGAGAATCGCCTTTGTTAGAAATAAATTTAGACATCTCTTTTTGCCTGCCTGATCACTGCAGTGTCTATAAGACTGAACTTGCTCCTATAAATAGGTTGTAGACTGCATGAAGCATAATGGAATATCTATAAAAGATATCGACATCTTTTAGGACACTCAGGCTGCAATCAAGGTTCTAGAATCGAGCCTCCCTACGTCAAAAATAGACCGGAACTGTCTGGCATCTCTTAACGTGATGTCTGATCAGTTTAACATCCATCTTGATTAAATGCCAGGGAATTTTGGGATAATTTGTATCACCAAGCATGGAAAGTTTGGAAATATCTCTTGCTTCATGAAAACTGCTACTCCAAAAGGAGGCGTATATGCGCAAATTTAAAATATCACCGATCTCACCTGAATTGGACTGCTCCAGGTCTGATCAACTAAAACCAATAAACCGCAGAGATATCAACATTACTGACAGTTTTATAAGAAATCCATGCAGCAATGACGAGATGGTGGAGGTTTCTAGTTTCTACTCCTGTGCTGGTTTGGCTTAGACTAAATCAGGTTTCTGCATGAACACACCTTTCATGAGCTGACGAATATCTTTTAGACACACGTAGAGAACATTTGTCTCTGAACGGTTTCTAAAAGGTTGTTGAACGCTATATGAAGAGGTTGTGGAGAAGTTTGCTGAGTGGTGAATCCAAGAAGGAGTAAGAAACTCGATTTCTTTTGTTATGTTAATTTACAATCTGTTATAATTTTTCGGCAACACGTTGATGTTTCGTGTTAGTTTTGTAATACATTTCTAAACAGAAGAATATGTGATGTGAACAGTGAATATTTAGACGTAAGCGGAAAATTTGGCAAAGTTGATAAGAAAAAACAAAACGCCGATAAACTGCAACAGGGAATTTCAAATGTTTCACAACCACATTGCTACTAAATTAATGCAAACTACTCAGAAAGATAAACGTACAATTATAAATAGATAAAACATTTAAAATTTATTTAGTTTTATTCGCTATAAAACAGATCCAACAATTTGTATTCATTAAAAAATCGAACACGATTTTAATTATAAACAAAATAAATCTCAACACTAAACACATATTGTTTAGACAACCTTGTTGTGATTTATTGATATCTTTTATTACTCCACTGAGTATTAATAGTTACATCTATTTTTGCTAAATACATACTTCCCGATATTATTTTTATTTTATATTTTAGATAATTTTAATTGGTGTCGGACAAACACATATACCAATTTGTTGACCTTCCAAAGCGTAATCAAATAAAATTTGTTTCAATTCTACCACAAAACTAGCCGTGTATGAAAATACCGCGAAATTTATTTTCGTCGGATCTGATTCAATTGTTCACTAAATTGTAACTGGTAAAACACAAATAGAAACTATCTCTCAATTTTAAAAAACAAAAAATTAATTTTTCCAAAATTTATAAATATGATCATTAATAAACACCCAGAGTATAAAATAGAATTCTATATTTACCTATATCTTTGTCAAAATGTTTGCTATGTAATAATTTTGAATATAATTCTGGTTCTTTTTTGTGAAGGAGATATGCTCCAGATGTTCTCATCCAAACCTCACCACGTGAAGGACTAGGTATTCCTTTTCGTATGTAACGTTTTAAAAGCCTGCTTGGCTTCGACCATTCAGGTTGTGTTAACTTTTCCCATTTCTTACGTCGAAATGCTAACACCTTCAGATATGATTCCATGTGCACCGCATATGTATGATAATCAAAATCGTGAGGCCTTTGAAATCCATATTCATCAACATTGCTAGAAAGAATAATAAATTTATGATCACATTGTTTATTTTGTACCAAACATGAATTTCTTGTATACATAGAATATATATTCGAGCTTTAGAAATATAACTCTCCGAATTGTAAAAATAAAAATATAATTTTAAAAATAAATATATCACTTTATTTTTATATACAGGATAAAATTTTGCGCTATAATATTATTTACAATAATATCATTCACTTAAATCTCATAATTATTCGATATTTTACTCAAATTTTTCACACAAACACCCGCAATTATTTTGGATTTTCGCCAAAGTAAAAAAATAATAAAATCACTTTTAACGACATGAAATATTTTCAATATATAATTACTTATTTGTTACAACAAAAATATATTAATTATATATGTGGGACAAACAATTTTAACAAAAATACACACAAAAAAATAACAACCACTTTTTATGCAAAATCTTCAATTTATTTATTTAAAATTACCTAAATTTCGATTCTGCCATTTATTCATCTATTTTTCAACTTTACTATAAACAATAACCACAAAAAATCTATATTACTTTATAACATCTATAAAATAAATAATTTAAATGAAAATAAAAATATTAAAATAAGAAAAAAAAAAGAGTTGAACTAAATATAAATATATAATTTTTTTGACAGATCGTTTGTTTTGCTTTTATAATTTTTTATATTTTGTAGAACAGTTCTGAAAACCTACAAGCCACAACTTTTGCACAAATTTATACACTGTTAAATATTATATGTTTTTTTTCAAATTATTCGTTTTAAAATATTTATTTACTTATTTTTATTTATTTATTCATTCATTTAATCGATACAGCACAACAACAGGGTCGTTTTGATGCAGTTAAGTAAACTGCATTGTATCGAAAAGCAAGTTACAATCAATGGCATATAAAACTTACATCACGCTTTAGCAAAATCAACAAAAAAGAAAAAACCTCTTCATAAAAGAAGTTCAACAAACTTAACATTATAAAATTAAAACTATATAATAGTAACAACAATATCAATACCATTTATACAAACAAAAAAGAAAAAAATGCAATTAAATCTAAAAAATAATCAATAACACACGCCAACAGTTAGTGATCATTCAGATAGCTCATACACTCTGCCTTAAACCTATCCCCTCGTGCTATATTCCTCGTATTAGTTGGAATAGAGTTCCATACTCTAGCACCTCTTCTTAGAAATGAACTTTCCATATAATTTGAATTAGCTCTTTGCAAAATTAGGTTTTGTGTTCTGGACGATTGTGCAAAGATCAGTTTATCATACAGATACTTAGGTTTCTGGTTATTAATAATTTTATGCAGTAAAGTTAGCATTCTAATGTCAAGATAATTTTCCAAGGAACAACCAAAAATTTTATTATAATATGGTGTCAACCTATCCCTTCGTTTTAGGCCAAATATATATCTTAGGCATGAATTAAAAACCTTCTTTATTTTAGCCATTAAGCTAGAAGTCAAGTTAGAAAAAACAACGTCACAGTACAGAAGATGACTCAAGATCAACGACCTTACCAAAAGCAAACGAACCTTAGTCGGGGTAAAACTAGCATTTCTCCAAAGTACTCTCAAGCCAAAGAACATTCTCTGCGTTATTGTGTTTACATGTGTAGTCCAGTTCAGATTATTATCCAGAATCAAACCCAAGTCTTTAACAGTTTTGGTAAAGACTATCAAATCATGACCAACTCTAATTCTTGGTATGAATAAATCAACGTCATTAAAATCAAGTCTACCCTTCTGTGAAAAAATAATTGCTTGTGTCTTCTTCGCATTTAATGATAGTTGGTTATCAGTTGACCATGATATTATGTTACTTATATCTCTGTTCATGGCCGATATTGTGTCATTTAGGACTGACATTTTATCGTTCTGCCCTACATTTACTTCACAGAATAGTTGAAGATCGTCTGCAAAAAGGTGATAATTCGAGTGTGTTATAGAATTCCCAATGTCATTAATGTACATTGCAAATATTAAAGGTCCCAGTATTGATCCTTGTGGCACTCCCGTGGGTAGGGGCAATTGAGTTGATGAAACCCCATTACAGTCAACGAATTGGAAACGATCAGTTAAGTACGACAGTATCAATTTCGCTGCGTTAACATGAAAATTAAATAAGGTTAGCAACTTAGTGTAGAATTTCTTGAAAGATATAGAATTGAAAGCTTTCCGGAAATCCAGTAAGCAGAGCACCGCTAGATTTCCTTTATCTAGACATTCTCGAATGAAATCAGTTACATCTGCAAGTACAGTTTCAGTGCTATGATTGACTCTAAAACCTGACTGCAGTGGCGTTAATAAGTCATTAGTATATAGAAAATGCTTAATCTGATCAGAAATAAGTCGTTCAAAGACTTTAGAGAGAGCCGGTAGATGCGTAATAGGCCTTACATCTGCTGGTGATATAGGGTCTTTGATTTTCGGTAATCCAATGACTTTACCAGTTTTCCAGATCCTCGGGTATTCGCAAGACTTCAAGATTTGGTTAAATAAATACGTTACATGTGGTATGATTACAGGAGTCATAAGTTTAATGAATTGGAGGGGTATATTATCAGCACCAACTGCATTTGAAGTTATTGACCCAAGTGCTTTAGAAGTATCGTCATTTGTGACCTCAATAAATTCAAATCTATTAGTATTATCAACATCATTGACAGTCGCAGGCTCAATGATCTGCTCTAAATTAAATACTGGTTGTTGCACATTACTCAAACCCGCTGGTAACTTAACAAATTCCCTATTAAGGTCATCTGGCTGAAACTTAGTAACAGTTTCATCTGGATCCTTAAGCTTCATACCATATTTCTCTAGGTTCTTCCATAATTTTTTGGTGTTTAGGTTAGGGTTCAGCTTCTGAAACAAATACCGCTTTTTAGCAGATTTAACCATTTTATTAAACTCTTTCTCATAATTTCTATATATTACTTTATCACCTTCACTACGAGTCCTTTTCCAGACATTTTTAGCCATTATCACTAATTGTTTTTTATTTTTGATTTTATAATTATACCATGGGATCGGTTTATTAACCAACTTGATCATCTGGAAAGGAGCATGATGATTTAATAATCTATGTAAGTTACTATAGAAAAAGTTAAACTTCTCATCAATTGAGTTAAGTTCCTGTAGATATATCCAGTTCACATTAAGTACATCACTATGTAATTCAGCAATTTTAATCTCATTATATCTACGGATAAAAGTAAATTCATCTTGAACCTCGGTATGTATATTAAATTCAATCGAAATAAGATCGTGATCTGAGAAAGGTTTCTGATAAAAATTAGAAGTTTTAGAGGATATATTCGAGACAATAAGATCAAGAAGCCTATTTGATGTATCACTAGTTCTAGTCGGCTTTGTTTGGGTGGAGCACAGATTTAACGGCTCAAATATATTTCTTAAGTTCCTACTTTCCACTGGATCCAATAGATCAATATTAAGGTCACCCATTAGTATAATAGTATCGTAATCTTCAGTAAATGCATACAATAGTTCACTTAATTCGTCCAAGGGAAGTCCTCTATCATGCATGTAAGCAACACAAACAACAACTTTGGATAGATCTATAACAAACTCAAGAGATAAATATTCTATGTTATCCGAGGATCCCTTAGAATAAACTTTAACATGATACTGTTTAGCGAAATCATCCCGCACATAAAATGCAACCCCACCGGCCCTTCTCCCTAATCTATCATTCCTGAATAGTTTATAGCCCTCCACTTGAACACTCCTATTCGTATGCGATGTTTTAAGATGTGACTCTGATACCCCTATTATATGGTGCGTAGTTTTATAAAATTCCATCCGTAGCTTATCAATATTTGCATGAATACTACGCGCATTAATATGGCACACTTTTAAACAATCTAAGAGATGAGAAGTACTAGAGAATGGATTACTACGAGAACGTTTTACCATAATACGATCTAGGACAGGTCCATACAGAATGCATGAAGCTCCAAACAACCATAAAGCTACCGTGTGTTAAATGATATGCTAGGTAATAAAAATAACTATAACAATATAAATAATTAAATCTTAAAATTAAAAACATAAATCATTGATTTGATTACAAAAAATTTGCAAAAGATTCCACTCTACCTCTTGAAGGGTTCTAGCTCCTCCTGTGTTCTTACAATTGTTGGAATTCCATTTTCCCCAGCAATAATAACCACCATTCCTTTACGGATAGTCGCTTTGAAAATAGCCTTCGACTTCACTAGCTTCTTAGCCTCCATAAGAATAGCACTAACAGTTTTTGTCAAGTACTCGTTAATATAGATTCTGCTCCTCGGCAAGCTAGGCTCAATACATGTTAGTAGTAGTTGTTTATTTTTAATGAATTTGTAGTAGGCTGCCATAAACTCACTACGCTTCAGTTGCTTGAAAAAGCAGATCATCACAGAACACGTTCCACCGCCATCACCAAGCCTCCTAGACAACTTCACCACATTCTCAACATCATTCAGAGTAAAGTTGGGCACTTGGAGCTCTTCCGATAATTTCAAGACAAATTGCTGATCATGTGTGTTAACTGAATCTGGAATACCATGGACCATTAGCACCTTTCTATTTCTCCAGTCCTCCCTCTTGTTGCATAGGATCATCTGGTTTTCTAGTAACTCTATGCGTTTCACTAGACTAGCATTCACTGCGGCCAATTCATTTTTCATTTCTTCTTTAAAGTTGTTACAGAGTTCTGTCATTTTTGGCCACATCCCATCCAATTTCTTCATTACCCATCCCTCTATCTCCTCCTTCACTAAGCTCGATACAACACTTGAGATATTGCTGTTTTTGATGCAATCACCACAAAACCATTTCTCTTTGGATTGTAGATATTCAAAATCAACTTCATTCAGCACACCAGCACAAAGAGCATGAAACCATTTCTTACACCCATCACAGTTTAGCCAATTCACTGTCTTACTATTTGATGAATCTGGTAACTCAACTTTTTTACATTTAAAGCACTTATGTGACATTGTATTTTTTAGGTTAGGTATTCACTTGATTTTTATATTTATTTTATATGAACATATATTTATATTTATATTTACTTCCATTCAGACGTTCGGCAAATATTATTAATAAGCGGAATATTACAAATTTTTGCAATTTAAAATAATTATTTCATAGTTACTATATTAATTATTTATTTAATAAAAAACGCGTGTTCGTTCAACGAACGAATATATCTTATTTCGAATATATCTTGTTTTAAGACATTCTTGATCTAATTTATCATTTGAGCATTCACATATGCATTCCTCTCCACAATATTTTCTACGACTTGTACAATTTGCGTTTTAACATGTAATTGGCAATATGGAGTATAATGACAGTGGAAAAATTCAACTGAAATAAAATAAATAAGTGATGAATAAGGTTCAACTTCGAAATTGTCATCGCTTCGATAATCGATAGCGTGTCTGCCTTAGGATTCGAACAAGGCACTGACGAGGAAGGTTGGAATTCATCCGAAACACGTAAAATGAAAAGTGGACTTTTTTCTGAGAAACTCCCAACCTTTGATAAAAACAAACAGACGCCCAACAATATCATCAATTGGTGAAAATAAAAATTTAATTATAATTTTGTATTAAAATTGGTATTACGGTTTTGTTCAACAATAAATTATTATAATCATACCTTTGAATTGAAAAAATCTACTTCTATACTTACTTAATTTAATTTGATCTCAAAAATCCCATATAACTTAATTGGGGAAATTTAAGTTTATTTATAACACAAAATTTGATTTTGTTCTATATATTTTTAAATATAATAATTTTCTTAGTGATGATACAAAAGTGTAATACAGTTGAAAAATATGGCTGTGTTCCAGTCCCTCTATACTAGAAAGTATCATGATATGCCTTCTAACAAACTGAAACACAATAGCTAACAACGATATTGGTGGTAGAACAGCGAAGCTAGGGAACCACTTACTAGCAATATACAATGACGATGTCGATAAATTCGTATATCTTGCCATTCGTACTAATAGAATAAATATTTAGGTTCGTATATGTAAAATTGAAGAAATAAATTTCTTGCTTTTTGTAAATATATTTGCTAGAACTGCATTATGACTAACGTGATTTCATTTTTTGGCTGCATTTTAAAATAAATACAAGTTTTTCTGATTTTTTAAGCAATGGAAAAAAAAGATGTCATAACTTAGATGTGTTCAAATTAACCTGCACAGGTCGGCAATGCCGGTTGGCCAATAACACAACAGCTGATATACTTCTCAGACGAGGAGATACCCAGAATGGCGATTCTCTTCAAAAAGTGTTTAAAAGTAAATCCACTAACTGAATTTATTTTCAAAGACCTAAAAGCTGTGCAGATTAAAATCTGTCCTGCGCATAACCCACATTCTATGACATGGGGTGGATATATCTCCTGATAAGGTAGGCAATCTTATATGGCATTATAGTGACTGCCTAAAAATAGCGTGCGATTCCAATGCTCTTTACACCATCTGAGGTAGTTCCAACATCAACACAAAAGATAAGCCTTTGCACCACTACTAACAACATGTTTATGGCTAATAAAGACAGCAAACCCATCTTAGGAAACGTTCGAAATGAGGTTCTGGACCTCATTTTGAGCAACAATATAACCGATAATTTGATCAGTAACTGATAAATCTTGTAGGAAACTTCTGCATCAGACCATTTATACATATATCCTTCAACATAGAGCACCACTCAGAAAGCATTTTACACTTTAGTAACCACAGAGACAGCGATTGGGATCTTTTCAAAGACGATCTTCAGGATAATGTAGGAGTGTAAAGGAGGATCAACTCCCTAATAGTGCTTGATAATGCAGCAAACATCCTGCAGTTATCATTGAAACTTCTCATCTGAACTCTCCAATTACCAAGTCTTAAAGGACCACAAATATACTCTAGTGGAACGATAATTCTCTAACAGCGCAAAAAGTACAAACAACGGGATGGAGTACCAATTGGTTCTTACCAGCTACACCATAGAATTCGGTTGATTGAAAAAGAAGAGTTAGAGAGAGCTTTGTGGAACGATAGATGGTTCACCAACTGTAGCTGCAGATGCCAAAAAGTATTTGCGTCTGATTACACAAATTCGCTGCGTTCAATTTGCAGATAAACTCCAATGAAGCTTCAGAAACTCTTTACTAACCCTCTTTTTGGGCTCAACATGCGATAGCACGGCAGATTAAAACATACAAAACTTTGTTCCGTTGAACTTTGAAACTAGGAAATATGCAGACCAACTAGTCAACAGAATTTTCTCTCCTCTCCAATTACTCTACTGTCGATGAACGGACCCGGACAGAATTAGACCTGGTTATGAATTAACGCAACAAGATGGGATTGTCTGTCAATTTGCAAAAAACATTTTTAACAGCGTTTAGATAAAACCAGCCAGCGAGACTTTGTACTAAGGTGTGATCTTTCACAGCAACTTTACATTTAACTCACCCCTAAAATATATCTCGGACAAAGCAAACAATGTCTTCCCTTGCAGAAACTTGTTTGGGAAAACCTATGAATTCAAACCCAAAATAATACTTTAGTTGCATCGAAGCATATTGGTTTGTTGATGAAATACACCAAATATCTGCTCAGACAGTGTTTAGAAAAATACAAAGACTTGTGTTCCACTTGTTTCAGATCACACCAACTTCAGCAATGGTGATCCTTCTGCTCACCCCTCGATGTAGCAGCATTAAGCGGTCACAGAAAGCAGCTCATTGAAATACTGAAACCTGGCAACCTCACCGGTCATCTAAAGATCCTCTCCGAGCTGCAGAACAAATTGGATAACTACCACATTTCGGACTGTGCCAAATATTACTTATCTTCAAAATAGAGGCATAGGGTGCTAAATAGAGGCATGGAGAGTTACCTACAACCACTACCATCCAATGCCACTGTCTGGAACACGCACTGGCTCACAAACTAACGCAGGCAAACTAAACTGACGTTAACGCTGCGCAGCTTTACAACAGTATTTGAAGCCGAAATCTTCGCTTCGAGCTATTCTGTATGCCGAAGGGAAAAACAGTGACGCAGATACAAATATCATTTCTGACCTTCAAGCGCTATTGGTACTCTGAATTTAAAGCGCTTCAATTCAAAGCTAGTATGGGACTGCTATCAAAATTTCCAACAAACCATCACCTTGACAAACTAGGTCAATTGCTACTACTTGTGACAAATGTAGATTCAGCAACAGAAACAAAAAAAAACGTTATCTGTAACTGCTCTGACTTTGCATGGCGCAGCTACATCAAACTTGATCAAGAAATTAACACTTCCTCTATCGCAAGTCATTCCTCAAATCGACTTCGTTAACTACGTTTAGGAGCAATTAAATTATATCACATAGCATACTCTAATGAAACATCGACGTCATCTTTTGTATAAAAGTCATGGTTTAAATATTAGCTAATCTCGAACAGCTCCGTTTTGAGACTACCCTACAAAAAAACAAAAATTTTTTTTCTTTACTGAAGGCTGAAAACCACATACAACAGAAACAGAAACAGAGTTCCATACAAAATTTACAGAAAAAGAATTTTTTGCTGTCAAATTTGTATGAAAATTTGTTTCTGTTTCGGTTTCTGTTGTATGTGAATGCCTGGCTTAAACAAAACAAAATAACTTTCGATATTCCTCGCTGTCCAATATTCATCAATATAGAGCTCAATTTCGGACGACGTTGAAAAAGTGTTGGTAAGTTATAACCGTGTATCTGTGGTTTTGATTATCCAACGAATTATTTCGCACCGAAAGAACAAATCGACGAACTATATAAACATAATTTGATTTATAAACATAATTTGTTGAATAGTACTTTTAACTAATGTTGTAGTGGATAATGAGGTGATTAATTACTCAACTTCTGTGCGAAATCTGGGGCTTATTGTTGACTCAACACTGTCCTGGGAGGAACATATTGATACAATCTACTAGTGTGAAATTGTGACATAGGCTATTTATGGCTTATGTTTTGCCCATGTGTTGTACTGCGATGTAGTCTTGTTTGGTATGTTCGATAAATGCATGCATAGGTTGAGAATGTTGTTCAATGCAGATGTAAGATATGTCTTTTCGTTGAGAAAATATGACCACGTTTCGGCTTTTTCTAAACTAATCCTTGGATGTGAAATTGAAAAATACTTTGAATTTCGTACTTGCTTATATATCCATAAGATATTAAACAACAAGAATCCTCCATATCTACATAGTAAACTTATGTTGTCCAACTCTAGGTGAACCACATGCCCGATTTTACTACCTATAAATAGGTTCCGTATTTTGAACTCCTCATATTTTGTTCTTAGTGTATGTACAACGCGTTATCGCAGACTATTCGGTCGTCAAATATTAAAAATTTTATTCGTCTCTACAAAAAGCATTACAATTTTGAAATAAATTTGAACGAGGATGAATCCTGATTGCTCTCTATCATATACATGGAATCTGTGTTGTGGAATCTCGTTTGACCTTTCTCGGAATGCTTTATATATATATATACTTAGACTTTATGAAAATTGCAGTAATGGTTTGTTTGTTAAATGACTGTGATAATTAATCAATTTTACTGCAAGTTGCAGTATGTGATTATTATACAAATGTATCTTTTGACTAGTATAAGAAATTCTGAATGTAAATAGAAGCCTATAGAGCTTAATTACCAATAAATTAAAATAAAATAAAATGGCAAGATTATTTTAACTTAGGCGCGAGTGGATTTTTTTTTATTATTTTTACCGTAAATTAAGAAAATTTAGTAACAGGGACGGTTTTGATCGTTTATCTTATAAGCACATAGGAAATAAAGCTAAAATTAAAAAAATAGAAAAAATGTTTGTGAAAACAGTGCAATTTTGTATAGATTTTGCTTATTTCAAAGGCCTGTATCTTGGCCCCCGGGATTGATATACAACTCGTTTTGGTTTAATTCGCTTCAGTGAGTGATTCTATATCAAATTAAAAAAAAATTCTTGGCGCCTAAGTAAAAGTAATATCCCCAATAAAATAAATATGATAAATAAATAAATAAATAAATATAATAAATAAATAAAAAAATAATTATGCGTAAAGGATTTAACCATCACCGCTCATTTTGCGTCACCCTGTAAACAAATAAAAACAAAAATACTATATTAGAAGTCGAATTCAAAACGTCTAGGCCTTAAGATTAGAATTATACGAAATATTTGACATTTGATGTTTGACAAAACTCAAGTGAAATAAATATAAAAATTTATATTTTTATTTGGCTAAAAATTTATAAAAAAAATAATTAAAATTCATAATATAAAATAAAATTTAGTAATCCAATCATGTGACTGAAAAATACATATTTGTTTTTAATTTTTAATCACATTATGTTAAGCAAATCTTAAACGAATGATTTTTTTTTGGTTACTGCATTAAAAAGAAGGATACAAATTATATGAGATTAATAGATATAGAATTAAAATATAACTAAAACAAATATTTATATAATATCATGGGTGGTTGTATAAGTATTAATCGTCCAGATAGTGAAACCATTGAAGGATCATCTACAAATGTATCACGGCCTACATCAGGTATTTTTTTTTTGTTGTTTCAATTTATTGGTCGATAAAGTAATATTTTTGTTTTAATTGGATTGGAAAAATATTGATGAAAAATTTATAAATAGTTTTTAATATTTTAACTTTTAGAATATAGAAAACCTTAAATGCGTAACAAAATATTATTTTGTTTGTTTTAAAAATAAAAAAATAAAAGGTCCCGGAACAGGATTACCACGAAAAAATCATCCACTATGTCATGAGACTATTCGATGGAAATCAGATGTCCCACTAACAGAAGGTCAACTGCGTAGTAAACGTGATGAATTTTGGGATACAGCACCTGCGTTCGATGGAAGAAAAGAAATTTGGGATGCACTACGCGCTGCAAGTGTTGCAGCAGAAACATTAGATTTCCAATTGGCACAAGCTATTTTAGATGGAGCAAATATATCCGTTCCTAATGGGTAACATAATTTATAGTTTTCGAAAAATTCGTTTATTACCGGTGTGCTCCTTTTTATTAACAGTTATTTAACGGAATGTTATGATGAACTTGGAACACAGTACAAAGTACCAATATATTGCCTTTCATATCCTATAAATATAGTTAAAGAAGATAATGGACGAGATTCGCCCGCTGAATATTCAGAACCTGTTGATGGTGGAACTGAGATTATTCTTAAATTACGATTATCATCTACATGTCAGGATGTTAAATTATCTGTATATTCTAAAGATACTATAGGACAATGTAAAAAAAAATTACAGGTAATTTCACAAATCAAACCTTTTAATTTCTAACAGAAATTTCTTATACTGAATATCAAATTTTTTTTAGGCACAACACAATGTTGATGCGTGTTGTCAACGGTGGTTTTATGGAGGTAAATTATTAGGTGATAAAATGTATGTTGAAGAAGCTCACATACAACCAGGTTATGTTGTTCAAGTTATTGTAAATATTGAACATTACAAACATGAAACAATATCGAATAGCTAGCCCAAACTTAAGTCAACAGCTATTTCAGAAACCAGAAAAAACTTTGTGAAAATAATAGCGAATTTATTTTGTATTACCAATGGTAAGAAAAATAAGTAAAAATATATATATATATTCTTTAGTTTTGGATATTTATATAATAATTATAAAACAAAAAATTATTTAATGTAACATATCTAATTGAGAGATAATTTAATTTCAGACATTTTCCATTTATATTTTTTGTTTTTATTGCAATATTTTATTATAAATCAAATAGAGCCAAAGTATATTTCTGTTTTTTTTAAATATTTATTTTCTTTTCATTAACACATAATAACTTCATCATTTTTATTTATCTCAATTACAAAAAAACAAATTTTTTAATTTTGTCTGTACATATATTATTCCTTTCATATACATACATATATTATTAATTTTTTTACAATATAATCTAATTTTTTTTATTTTTTGTTGATAAGCTACTTAAAAAAAATTGTCTTTATCAAAATTATCAATCACATAACTCTTGATAACATTATTTTTGCTGGCATAATTAGTTATAACAATTATTTGTTTTTTACAATTACTAATGCACGTTGGAAGTTAGATTTTGTATGGATTCATGTCCCTAACAATTTGTTCGTGTTTTTATTGGTTTCCATTTGTTTTGTTGTTCTCAACTGTGAAATTTGAAATTTTTAGAAAATGAAAATAATTTGTTTTTATAATTTTATCGTTGTTGAACTGCATACGTTTTTATTGCTGTTATTTATAAATAAAAAAGAAAAACAACATATTGTTTGTGTGAAAATAATTAAGGTTGTTATATGTATTCTCTATAGGTCGGTCACTGTCTGTTTAATTTAAGTTTTAAACGAACCAAAAAATTTCGTTTGATATTTTCACTGTTAGAACGGATTATTGTAAGAAAGAATGCATTCTATTCTATCAAGGATGCTAACCCATAACTAGGTCGAGCTAGGTTAAGATGCAAAAATATTTAAACTGTTTAAATATGATATGCATTGCTTATTTCCTATCAGCATTATTGGTATTAGTTTGTATAAGGCGACAGAAATTAATCAACGGAGATATGAAACTTGTAACAGCAGGTCAATCATCCCTCGTCGTTTCTAGAGCAAGAAACGTATTCGCTTCTTTGTGGTTTGTCCATCCAACCTTTTCCACGAAGATTGGTTCAACTATGGTAACCAAACCGGTGCAGCAAATTTAATATGCGTTGACCAATAGCTTCGTATGTTATGGTGATGGTCGTTCTATATTTACCCAAGCTGGTGCCAGCAAGGAATTTCAGCACATTGTTGCGAGTTTGTATTTTGCTGTAGATCTGTTTTATATGGGTGGAGAACTATAACAAATTGTCGAAAACTACGTCGAGTATTTAAGGTTCTCTAACAGTTAATATCGTGTTTTCTGCGACCTCGATGTTGAATGTCTCATATATTACACGATTTCAAGCCCTGAAGAGGTTTACTGTTGATTTTTCAGTGGATCGTTCTAGGTCTTTGGGTGTCATGTGTCAGTTGTTGAGCATAGACGGTTATTTATTTATGTGTCACACGCATCCCAAACACTATCACAAGTTGATTACAATATGATGTCGTTAGTATAGCTATAGGACATGTAGAAGTTAAACAATGTAAGAGACAAAACCTTTTTCTATGGAACTGCTCGCTTCACTTGTGAATGTTTATAATTCTCGTTAAAATCGACGTATATTTGGCGACCTCGGCTGCTGTTCGAGAGCCATCTTTTTTATGTTGTTGTTTTTGTTGTAGTGACGAGATGGGGTGCTATTCTTTCGGCTCCAAGTCAAGATTCAGGAACTCTGCTACTGCCCTAGGGCGGTACCACAGATCTTCCTTCGTCAGGTCGGTTGGTTTCTCTGGACAGTTGAAAAGGTGGTTAGCATCATGTGGCGTGCCCTCACATGTGGGACACTCAACAATTTCCTGGTCAATTCTACTCATGTAGTTATTTAAGATGCGTGACCAACCGGATCTTAACTGCGCTAGGATGGTTCTGGTGGCGGTTTTACTTCTTCGTGGTTTTACCTAGCCTGGCAGTTTTACCTCTTCGGCAGCGACTTGTGGTGGCTTGCTGTTAAGAACTCGATTCGGGCCGAAGTTCTTTATTGTGTCTTTAACAACTTTGCTATGTATATGTTTTAGCCCCGTCTTATACGTAGGCTCGTTGTTGTTGTTGTTGTTGTTGTTGTAGCGACGAGTTGTGGTGCTACTCTTCCGGCTCCAAGTCCAGATTCAGGAACTCTGCTACTGCCCTTGGGCGGTACCACAGATCTTTCTTCGTCAGGTCGGTTGGTTTCTCTGGACAATTGAAAAGGTGGTTAGTATCATGTGGCGTGCCCTCACATTTGGGACACTTGTCAACAATTTCATGGTCAATTCTATTCATGTAGTTATTTAAGATGCGTGACCAACCGAATCTTAACTACGCTAAGATGGTTCTGGTGCTGCGTGGCAGTTTCACCTCTTCAGCAGCACCTGTAGTGGTTTGCTATTGAGAACTCGATTCGGGGCGTAGTTCTTTATTGTGTCTTCAACGGTTTTCATTGCTTCTAACATCTTGTAGGAAGCATTTCGCAGTTCTTCTTATATCTCTAGGTGGTGTTGTCATGGATAAAGTGTCATTGCAGGGATGCTGCTCTCTATGACAAGACCAAAGATATTGTTTGGTAAGCATTTCGTTGTGTTCACGGACCGGCAATATGTTACATTCCTCGTGCAGGTAATCTCGATGGGCCATCAAGTGACATCCGGTTGCTGTACGCAAGGCTGCGTTCTGTGCTATCTGTAACTTATTCCAGTGGGTGTCCATATGGGAGCAGCGTAATTTATGAAAGGCCTTCCTATTGCTTTATATGCCGTTATTATTGTGTTTTTATCCTTACCCCACGAACTGCCCGCTAGAGGTTTCAGTGCGTTGTTCCTGTTTTTAAGTTTTGCATTTATTTGTTGAGCATGAGCATTGAATTTAAGAAGTGGATCGAATGTTACCCCCAGCAGTTTTGGATTTTTGACAGTAGGAATATGTTGTCAATGCAGGTGCTAAGTGTTGTATTTACCTCCTTCTTCTATGTGATGAAAAGTGTATAAATGGACTTTTCAGTGGACAATTTCAAGTTTTTGGTTTTAAACCATTCATTCAAGGTGTTGAGGTAGGTGTTTAGGACATTGGTGAGTTGTTCCAGGTTGTTTCCTGTTGCAAGCACCGTGCAGTCGTCTGCATATGACGTGATAGTTATTCCTTCCGGTGGTGCAGGTAAACTACTTAAGTAGAGGTTGAATAATGAAGGCGAGAGAACTCCACCTTGTGGAACTCCTTGTCTGAGTACTCTCATCTTAGATCTAGAGTTACGGAACTCAACGTATGTTTGGCGGCCTCTGAGATAGTTGCACAACCAGCGTTTTATTAGACTTGGCAGATTGGTGTTGAATATGTCGTTCAGTAGTGCAGCATGTGACACTGTGTCGAAAGCTTTTGACAGGTCAAGTGCAACTAAAATTGTTCTAGCACAGGGTTGTTTTTGGTTTAGTCCATCGCTGATTTGGTTTTGAATTCTATGAAAAGCGGTGGTTTTACTATGTGCTTTCCTAAAGCCATGTTAATGTGACGCCAATTTGCAAGATCCAGCTAGCCGAGGTAGCAGCAGTGCTTCTATCAATTTTGCAACCGATGAAAGGATACAGATCGGTCTATAGGATTCTCCCTTTTCTTCAGGTTTGCCAGGTGTCAAAATGGGACTTATTCTAACCGTTTTCCAGATATTTGGTATCTGGAGCGTATTTAGAAATGTGTTGAGTATGGTAGTGAGAAAGATCAACCCTTTGGGTTCAATGTGTTTCAGCATGATGGCTGAGATGCCGTCTGGTCCAATAGCTTTAGATGGTTTGGATTTCTTTATTGCGTTTCCAACATCTTCTTCGGAAAATGATACCCTCGAAATTTTCAGTATTAAGTTTGCGCATATGTCTTAATACTGACCTAGTTTCTTTTTCACTACTTCGTTTACTTTGCTTTTCTGTAAACTGCGTGTTGAATTTTATTGCGCATTTTCTATGGTTTTCGGTTGGGATATCATTGAAGATCATGCATTTATCCGTTTGACGCGGATGTGTTAAACCCTTATTCACCTTCCACAAACTTTTACTTGTGCCAAAGTTTGAATTACTCACTAAATCTTTCCATGTGTTACGTTTGTGTTCCATTACTAGCTTATTTATCTGCTTGTTCAGGCCCGGAATTCTAGAATCAGTTGGATCTGCCTTACGGATGTCATCTCTTTGGGAGGAAAGTACACAAGCTTCTTGCGGGAAGTTTGGTTTAATATTTTGTATGCTGCCAGCTGAGATCTAGCTTTGTTAAACATTTCTCTGAATTTTCTTTCCCCAGGGAGGGCGTCAATTGGTAAAAATTGCTTACTGAATTCCATTTCAGTAAAATTGGTAAAGTTATCCCAGTCACCTTTGTTAAAATTAATATATGTCTTCTTGGATTTCATTTCGTTTAAGGAACGGCTTAGGGTGATTATGATCGGCACATGGTCTGATCCCAATGCAATTTGGGTTCTCCATTCAGCGATTGGCATTAGTGACATGCTGGCAAGTAAGACATCTGGAGAAGAGTATGAGTCATTTGTTACTCTTGTTGGTTGTGGTTCATTGAGGACTCCAAAATTGGAGCCGTCAATTTGATAAGCAATGTTTCCGCCTCTTGAATCAGTGTTCAAGTAGGAGTGCCATAGATCGTGGTGCGCATTCATATCACCGAGAATTAGACAGTCTTTGGTATAAAATAAATGTCCTATGGACGGTTCATAACCTGTATCACAGCTGCTTACTGGTGGAATATAAATATTGACTAGATTTATCTCCGTATTTCCGAATTTTATTGTAATATCTAGTTGTTCTAGGTGTTTATCAGTTCCCGGTACTACTGGTAATGTGGTTTTTCGGTAGATAATGGTTTTGTGTATGATAAAGGCAAGGCCACCACCGTTGTCCTTCCCTCTATCCAGTCTTATAATTCTATAATCACAGATACTATCACTAATCTTAGATCTAACATTTAATTTGGTTTCTTGTAAAACCGCGACTAGAATATTGTTTTTAAAAACATTAAGTTGATGATATCATCGATTTTGTTTATGAGACCGTTACAATTTAGCTGCATTATTTTCACATCACTTGGGGTTTCCGGATGTGTGTTCATTCGCATTTTGTTCTGTTGCGAGCTCGTGTTTGTATGTTGACTTGATGCATGGCAACATGGCGCTATGTAGTTTTTTATATCCATCGATAATTTACTGTGACTAACGTTTGTCGAAAGCCCATGAGAGATCTAGGACGTCCAGAACAGTGCGATTATTAGATATTTTCGGTTCAGATCTCTTTGTATTGTGTCTGTAATAGTGTGGAGAACAATTGCCGTGCTGTGTCCCTTCCTGGAGTCATGCTGGTAAGCGGAGTCATTGGTGCTAGATGTTCCGGCGGTGTAGTTTAGCAATTGATGACAATAGTGATATTCTTTTGTATGACTTATTTTCATCTGGCACTTTCCCGGTTTTAAAAGAGATATTATTCGACCGACCTGCTACAGGTTCGGTATTTCCAGGTCATTTATGGAGTGGTTCAACAGACTTGTTATGCATATTAAATATTTACATGTTTTAACATAATAATAGACCATGCCACAATTGGTCACTCTATTAAAATAATCGTTCGTCTTATTCCACAATTGGTCACTCTATTAAAATAATCGTTCTGAAAAGAAACTGTTCTATCTGGACAGCAAATGGGTGGGACATTTCTGAAGTTCGTGTTTGTCGGCTATACTGCACACATGATGGAAGTATGTTTTGGATTACTCTAAAAGACGAATCATGAAAATTGTATTTATAATAGATTGACAGTTTGGCAACATTTATTTGGTGTTGGAGTAAATTAAGTTGATCAGTTAACGCAAGATTATCAATTAAAAGTATTGCATTTCTCTGCACAGGGTCTAGACATTTTATATTTGACATGCAGGCACCTTCCCAAACATGACAACAATATTCCATGCATGGGCAAATAAATGACTTATACATTAATAAAAGTTGCTCAGCGTTTTTGCTCAGTAAAACTGTGAATTGGATTGTATTGTGAATTAGATGCACTGTAGAGAAAATTAAATCGTTTATGTATAAAAAAACAAGGTTGGTGAACCTTGATTTGTCAGAACCTTGAGCAACACCACCAGCATTCGTTGTGAAAACATTGGATGTAATCCCATCTAAGTTGAATTGGCGACTTGTAAGAAAACTATGAATCCATGATACAATAAGATCGTCTATGCCACACTTTATCAAATGCCTTTGAAATGTCCAGAGAGACACTGATGGTTTCACCATGGTTGTTCATATAAAGGCCTGAGCATCTATAGGCCTGAGCACTTTTTAAGGTGACACCATTCTTTACAACGGTTAGACTGGACGGTTATTGTTTTTGTCCGTAGTATATGTTTACATACTCCACAGTTTTATATTTTTTGTGTTGGTCGAGTTTGTTTCGATGCCGGTCATTATGAGAAGAGTCTGAAGCAGTGAGGTCAGTGACAGCTGCTTCCTTATTCAAACAAACGGAATGACGGAGATAGCTCTTTTCGTCAAGATTGTTGTGATGGTCCTTGATCGAAATTCCTTTCGAGTACTTCTAGGGCGTGGACCCGACTTTGGAGAAGCGACTCGTCTATTTTAAATTTATTTTGAATATCCTGAAATTCCGTGCTTTTTCGTAGGCACTAAGGGTTTCGGGAGTTTTGGGAATAATCGATCTGGAATAAACCGTCGAATTCCATCTTTTATGAATTAAGTGATACTTAGTGCTGATGTGTTAGGATTATGCTCAATACAACAAACATGTTTCCATTGTATTTCCTTATAATAGTTTCTAAGCCCCTCCCAATCAGCGTGCTTATAACTCCAAATCGCGACGAAGGTTGGCTTTAAATATATTAGGTGATGTGAAGGCTAGGTTAAGGCCAGCTTGTTTTCAATTTGATAATGAAAGCCATCCCAACCGACTTTCAAACTTTTTTTGTATAAGCTGCGGCCGAACTTGCACTTATTTATTGATCTTTGAATTGAGATCATTTTGGAAAGATAATCTGATGATGGCACTGTTTTTGTTTCCCATGTCGTACAGGAAAGGAATGATGCGCTACAGAGCTGCTGCTGTTAGAATGAAACGTGTAGGTGATGAGTCATTAAGAATGCCGATATTTGATGGATCGATTTGGTCAGAGTATCCCTCGTTGATCACACTAGTTTATAAAATAAAATTTGTTTAAACACCATTGATGAAAACTTACTTTTCTTATCAAAAATCAAAAAAAAACAAATATTATTAATTGCCATTTTTTCGACCCTTTTTCACTTACATTTTACCTCAAGCTAGAACGTTGCCACTTGATCAGCCCATGGAGTCTCTCTTTCGAGAGAGTCGTAGGCCTGACTGAAATCAACGAACAGTTGGTACACAGGTATGTTGAACTCTCGAAACTCCAAAATATCTTTACATAGACGTAGCAATTGACAGATCGCCCAAGACGTAGCCTTGTAAGATAACAGGAGGCTAATGTTGGCATGTACCAGCGTGATTTCGGTTTTTCCTGATGTTATGGCGATGGCTTGTTCTTCTAGGGAATCATTTTGATGGTGGTTTTGTCATTTTAAATCCGGTATTCAACATCGCAGTAGGTTATGAAAGCAAGGCATCCTTTATTTTTATAATGATCCTTGCCTATAATTATTAACATTAAGAACAGCTTTGGTGTTCAGTCTGGTCTCTTCAATTTTACCTTTGAGACCATTACAATTTTATTGTAAAATACGAAACGAACTTGGAACCTGATCTGCTTGTGGCGTTCTGTTGTTAGATTGTTAGATGTGGTGTAAGTGGTTGTTGTTTTGTTGGGTATATCAGCGCGGAAAGGTGTTATGTAGATTATATTCCATTGTTTATGAAATATACGTGTTCCTTTAGATGATACCACGGACGCCGAGGTTTTGCTGATTGTGCAGTGTCATACTGTTTGTGGGACTGGGTGGATTTCTATTCAAGTTATTTGGAGAGGAATATGAAACAACGATACTCGAATGGGTTCCTCATTAAAATAAAAATCGCTTGGACGAAACGATGTGGCGGTTTTTAAGGATCGCTGGACGGATGCTTCCGGTTAGTTTCGGTGCTAAGAACCCATCTTATTGGAAATCTTTGTAGATTGACGCTATTGAGAATAGTGTTTCCGACAAATCACTCCATTTATCTAACAAAGAAGAACCTCTGCATTCTGTTACTATGAAAGTGTCGGCTCTCAACAATTTGTTTGTTTGTTTACACTAACCGATGGACGAGGAACCGGAAGCAATTATTATATTTTAAATTCGTGAGTGATCGTTTTTGTGGTATCTGAGATGACATCGATGAGCCAATATGTCATTGCGTAATTTGTCTTAAACAATTTTATTCTCCGTATAGGGATGCTCTATAAGACTATGTTGTTTGTAATTTCCTACGCGATGTTTGATTTGGGGGAGGGGGACCAGTATGATATCATAAACGACACCCAAGGGTTTTCCTCCGGGGTTCAGACCTACTGTTCCTCCAAGGGGTTCAGGCCTACTGGTGACATAGCATTTCTTGCGATCACAACATAAAACGGTTCATATTTTGAACTAAAAAAATCTTTTAGTTTAAAAGCTAAATAATTTGAGTTTTAAATGTCGAGATGTTTCATAAATAAAAATTGTTATATTGATATGACATTTTAGACTTACTCATTAGAATCAGTTTTCGAAGAAATTTAAACGGTCAATGGTAAGTTTTTAATTTTGTTATTTTTGATCGTAAGGTAAATCATAAAATCTAAATGAGAATAAATTTACACATTTATTTAATGAAAACCAAATTTTGCTAGTATTTTAATTCAACCGTCATTACACTCACTTACTGTCAATCAGAAACCTAAAACCAAACCAAATCCGGTTCTCACTAAATCTTACAAACAGATGGTTCCAGATTCAAATTTGCACTTACACTTTATGTAAAGAACCTAGTCAAACCCCAGACCAAAGCAAGGTTTTCCTCTGACAATTGACAAAAATGCTTAGGTGACTCTAGTTTACAAATGGCTCTGACTTTGTCTAAGTTTGCATTTTAAGGTGTAGAAATATACAAAACTATGTCCAATTTTGCATGTTCACTTTACAACATGCAATCCAAATCATGTACACACATTTAAAGGGTTTTGACAAATTTTACTCGATCCCTTTCAACCGCATATGTCGTATTTTGTTGTATGATAAAATGTACTTAGTTATCCATTCCGTTGTATGGTGAAGGTTCTAGCTATTTTTCAATAAACTCACACACTTCTTCCACATCTGTGAAGGTTGATAGCAGGCATAAGAGATATCATCGGTATTTTTTTACTTCCGGTAAAAAAAAAATTTTTAATTGCTGGCAGTTTGTTCAGTATCTTTATGCACACTACATCCTACAATAATGAAGTGATTATGATAAAACTTATGGAAAAGGTTTCAATTAGTGTAAGAAGATAATTATCATCTTTTGGGACACATTGATCAAAGTGGCGGGGGTCTACCATACAACTGCTGACTTTTCACACTTTGTTTTTAAAGTTTGTTGGGAGCATACATATTTCATTCATTAATTAATTTTAATGGTACTTTGAAAAAAGATAAAGACTTTAATGACAAAGAATTGATTAGTTTTTGGGATAAGTGGTGGGGTCCTCCCGAACACCTGTTTATTGTTTCAATATTTGTTGGAAGCATACAACATTCGTTCGTTAAGTAATTTTGATTACACTTTGCAAAAAGATGCAAATATGAATGGCAAGGAACTGATTAGTTTTTTTAGCGATAGTGAACAAAGTGGTAGGGGGTCCTCAAAGCACCTGTTATTTTGGAAGCTCAATAACTTCTGTACCTGATAATCGAATTGGATGAAATTTGGTACATACGCATTCAGTACGGTTTACAACAGTTCTGCATCCTAACTTCCGGTTGTCACTTCCGATAAAATTTTTTTTTACTTTTTCTCGTACAACAGAATTTTCAATCATAAATTTCAAGCAAAATATTCTCTTGCTTGAATATTTTTGTTATTAGAACTACGAAGTCCATAATATTGGTTAGCTTGTAATTAAAGTATTTGATGGATATTAGCTCATTATATATCCAGAACACTATGTTTCCAGAGCTGTGGTGAAGTCAGCCTATGCATCAGCTTCGCAACATTTTTTGTTGATATCAAACATTAACATACTAGGAGCAATTTTTGTAGCCTTAGACATTGAAAATTTTTTGGTCTTTATTAATTAACTTCGCAATCATCGAATAGTACGATTCATACGTTCCACTAATAGTCCAAATAGTGCCCATCCGCACATGGACATCGGTTTTGAATAAAGGTGAAACAACTACATCGTATTTTTATTTTTTGTTTTTAATTGTAAAATCTAAATTCACGCAAAATATTTTAAATAATATCAATTTTATTTAAAATAATCTATACTACATGTTTCGAAATTCAAAATTTCATCTACAGGTATTTTCGTACAATTCGAACAAATACATCGATCACTGATCAGTAATTAATCTTATAGAACGACTTAATTGTGAAAAATACATTTTTAAACATTTAATGGTTTCATCCGTCCTTATCGACCTTGTGTACAGCTTTACGAATTTTGAAAATGTATCCACAACCACAAGAATATATTTTAGTTTGTATCCATGTATTTTCTAAAGGGTCATAGTAGTCTGCATAGATGATATGAAAGGGCTTATCCGCCTTCGGGATTGAATATAAAAATCCTTCACTATGTGGACTGAATGATATGCATTTGGAAAAATTTCTTATATATTCCTAAACTGGCTCAGTTAATCTCGACAACCAATAAATTCGTTTTAAAACTTCGCAAATCTTCTACACCCCCAAATGACCTAAGACATCATGGCAATTTCTCAACATTTGAAAAATCATAGAACTCGGTACATAAAATCTTATTGTCGATAAATCAACCCGTTTGAAACTAATTTCTTGATCTAATTTCTTAATGTAATTTCTTTTGTGGCGCCGCAGCCAACAGAACTACCATCGCAATGTAGCTCAGATTCATTGTTTGGTGAAAAGATAGCTAACACTGGTTAGTAAACCAGTGTTAGCTATCTTTTCAAAAAATTTACTCTTTAGACATTCAAAACATTCAAACTGTTTGTTATTAAATTTAAAGTTGGAATTACCCCTTATTAATACTAAAGTTGGCAAAATATTTGCGAAAGTAGGAACACAATCCTATAAATCTCTGAACTTCGCTCAAAATTTTTTGAATATCAAACTCTTTTTTTTCATAATTATCAGTTTCAGTCTCATTTTTTCTAAAAAATCCTCACTTTGCATTTACGGAATTTAAAAATGTTCGACCAATAACAAAATCTGATTGCATAGTATAATTAGGAATAACATACAAACGTATATCGAATATTTTTACATTATGTTTTATAGTCACCAGACCCTCGCCCCTTTCATTTGATGATTAGCACATATTTTATACTTCGTGAGGCGCTTGTCCTTGACGAGTCCGACAACATTTGTATCTGCCATTAATTCCATAAAAATTTCTATTTTTTGATTTTAAACAAACATTTGTATATCTTTTAAAAATACTTCTTTAGCTTAACTTATTGAACTTCCTGTATCCACCAAAGTTTTTTGTAAAATTACCTAAATTAACGTGTTTGTATATTACATCAACACTAACAAAAAAAATCTGTTACCTCACATTCTTGAATGTTACTAATTGTATCACCACCTGTCGAATAAGATATACTAATGACCCACTTTTCCTCACCAGAAACAAGAACTGTTTTTTGTCATTTTCAATTAGTTGAAACATGACTTTGAAGTATACAATTAAAACATTTCACTCTCGGCTTCAAACACTAGTTTCTTATCTGCTACAGCTCGATCTGTCATATCGTTTTCACTAATTTTACAAAACGCCTTCAAAAGTTTCGATGTTGATTCGAAACACTGGACACGCGCTTAAATTCTCAGATTAAGTTTTGTAAATCTATCAATTAGTAAATGTACCAGTTCGTCATCAGGAACATTTATTTCGTTGACAAGACACATCTTGTCTTGAAAATAACTAACAAAATTCTCGTTCGGCTTCCTTTTTCTGCTTTGAAATTTTTTATTCAAATTAAAAATTAATGAAAAATCATTCAACAACACCGACAACTCTGATGTAATATTTTCAGTATAGGAATGGAACCATTTTTGAACTTTTCCTTTTAATTTTTTCACATTAATTTCTTTTCATCAGCCGATATTTTGTACATTTGAATACTCAGTATTTACATGTTCCGAATTCCATAATTTTCTTCCCCAGAAAATTCACTTGCAGGCTCACTAATTTCTGAAAATTTAGTGTTACTCTTACCTTTTGATTCTTTTTCCAGCAATAAATTTTCTCTAGGCAAGAAGTCATTTTCTTTTTCCAACAAACTAAGTTCTCTTGCCAAATAATCATCAAATGTTGTTTTCATTTCCAATACATTGCTATTAATTCTTCTATTTGTCACATCTGACAAAACTGAATTACTCCGAAGAACCCCATGAATTCCAAAGAAACATTTTCAACACTATTATTAATCGCCACTGATTCTGCATCCGATTTAACTGCCATCAATAATCGTTGGTACAATGAAAGACAGTTATCCAGTCAAAATAACTTTAATGCCAAGCTTTGTTATAACCCATGCCTGAATTTATGAATGAAACTTCGCGGGGATTTACAAAGCTTATAAATAAAATCAGTAGACTAGATTTCAAAAACTTTATTTTATTTTATTATTCTGTACAAATTCCACAACATGCTTTTGTTAAGTCTCTTGTACGACTATATGGCTTTTCCCATTATTTCTATTCTTTTTAACAACCTGGCGACCCACACGGGTACTAACATAACAATATTAATTATGACAATGGTAACAATTATGATAGTGGTGTGACAAAACCACTTTTACAATATAACAATTGCGTGCTCCACCTAATCCAATCTTGTGCAACACCCAGGATGTGGTTAAATTTTCGAAATATTTAGATAATTTCATTCAATTTTTTGTAGTATTTTCGGATACTGCATAGTAACACGGTGGATAATAGTTGGTCTTCCTTAATTGACATCATTCCTTGCATCTCACTGATACTGAGTAGATGTGAATCTGGATTTGATTCTATTCCAGCTACTACTACGTTAAAAGCAGTCATCTTCTTGGAGGTTGCCCATACTAATCATTCTAAATATAATCTATTGTTCCGATTTTGATTCTACTTCCTACCGCTGTCGCTTCTTTTGATGTTTGAAAATCTTGTCAAAAAGGCAACCTATGCTTTTTAAAATGCAGCTTAATGAGTTGTCACCGATCTTGAGAAATAGCATGTCAACTGAAAGAGGAGACGAAAATATACACCGTGCTGAACTTTGAGCTAAATTAAACAAAGGGTCTAAGAATGCCAGCATATTTTGTACATATTTTGTTTTGTATGGAAAAATGGCGATAGGTCCTTATTTTTATGATAAGTTTCACGTTGAGCCTGACAGTGGTATCACATTTTCTATGTCCTATGTTCGATTTCTACGGAAGTAGGCGAACTAGATCAAGGCGTTAAGGCAAAGTGTAAAACATTTTTGGACCTTGTTTGTGCATTAAAAATCTTTCAGTAGTTGAATCGTTGAAAATAGTGCTTATTCATCAATTATTTCGGCATGAAAAATTTGTTTTAAAATACTGTTTGCATTTTTTATTTGATGATTCTAATGCCGGGTCCACACCTACAAATTTTTGTGGCGAACGCGTGCGTCGCAAATATTTTCGCCGCAAAAATATTTTATCACACAAATATTTATTCACGTAAATTTTTACGTCACTCCGCTCAAGCCATTCGTGAAAACGAGAAAAGGTTATATTAATTTTCTGAATTGTTTGTTTTTGTCGAGGCTTTTGTACTTTCCTGGTTAAAATTGTATTTTTTGATATTTATATTAAAATATAATATTTATTTCAAATAAATAATTATGGATTTGAACTAAATAAATTTTTATGTTGTTGAAAGCGTCCACACTAGAAACAGCATGCGGCGCAAATCTCTTTGATGTTTGTCAAAAAACCGACAAGCTACGGATCGTGTGTGTTGAATGTGAAAAAAATTCTTGCGTCCTTTCCGTGCGCTGCATACGTCCACACTACATAGAATGCGCCGTAAATATTTGCGGCGCACGTGTTCGCCGAAAATATTTGTAGGTGTGGACCCGGCATAACGTCGATGTCGTTTTCAACTTATTCCTCTTTTTAAATTTCCACGTCCACCCCGTTGATAGTGTGTTTCGGATTTTCGTTATTCGCCGAACAAAATGAACTTTTTACTGTTGCGAACTCCGTTTTTTCCCAAAAAAGAGCAAACACGTCAGTAAAATTGATTATTTTTTTAATTCAGCAATAACCATGATAAATCGTGACATAAAATTTCTAACTAAATTTACCGTTTTATTGTTGCTACTTATCCGGAAATAATTTGGTATGTTGTGTTCAGATATTTTGGAATTTGCAGAAATTCTTTGACCATTTTTATTCTTGGTTATAATCGCATCATCTAGATTCTAGACCGTACTAGTTCTTTTTAAAATTCACCTTAATTTTCTACTACGCTTTAGCCGTCAAATGATTGATCGAGTGATCGGTGTAAAATGAAACGAAACGCAAATTCACTCAGCAAACTTCCAAAAAACCTCTTCATTTAGCATTCAAAATTTCAACTTTAATAAAACAACATATCTACCAATAAATAATATTTTCTATTTGTCCAGAAAATAATTAAGCTAAACGCTTCTTTTCAATAATTTCAACTGAGACAAGCTAAGATTATCCAACCCAACTACTCTTATTAGTCCAGAAAAATTCTCTATTTAACGAAAACATTTTTCTTTTTTAACGAAAACCAGTTTCATTTAAATCGAGTTTCCGGACTTAAGAGTAATTGATGTTTGAAATAAAAAAATTGTGTGCTAACCTCTCCTCTTTGTCCAATTTTAGCCAAAAGCTTTCAAAACTATGGGAAATTGCAGAAAAAGCTTATGTACCGCGTTTCATCAAAATCAAATGACATGGCCTAAAGTTATTTAGTTTAGTTTTAAATACACAGGTATTTGTAAGCCCCTTTCCCCTTTGTCCAATTTTATTGTTTTTTTTTTCTTAATAAAAAGTGTTGTATTATAGGAATCACAATTACTGAGGTAAATGTTGGTGGATTCAAGGGACATTCGAGACTATTGATTCGGGTAAAACATTTCATTTGTTCGCTGTACGGACAAAGTAATCTCTTTTTTACCCAAAAGATTTTCAGATGACCTGTCTTCAGTCAAAGGAGTTTTAACAAAAATATTTTAAAATCGGACCCGAAGTTTTCGTCGTACATAATAGTCGGTCGAAAAGCAGACCGACATTTTTTTTGCTTATTTAGACTTCTTCTGAATTATGATTTTATCCTACTACAATTAGGTAATTATGAAAAAAAGAAATCAGCATTGGAATAAAAATTCGACTCGGAAATATTAGAACTATTCGGAAATTTAAAATGGCATATGACTGAAAGTATCTTTCGAACATTTCTGTCGGAAACATTTTCGAGTCCTTTTTGCTTGTCGGAAATTTAAAGTTGACGTTTTGTTGTAAGTTAAATTATGACATTTTGTTTTTTTATTTTATTATTTTGGCTTGTATAGCCGAGTGTATTAAAGCACTAGACTATACATCTTAGGGGTCGAGGTTCAATTCCGGTCAAGTCCAAAATGAATTTACCGAAATAGAACTACAGAACCGATGGGTAAAGGGTGGGTTGGGAAGTTTGTGGTAGATATGGGCAGTTTGTAGTAGATAAAGTAAAATTGAAAAAAAATATACACAATGGAATTGTCATGAACAAAGATAAAATCCAATGTAAAAGAAATAAAATACATAAATAACAAATTGGGTAATATGGACTGAAAAATGTCTTCAATGACATGTGTGCGTTAAATAAAGAAAGTAAAAAAAAAATGTATATTATTTTTACATTTGTTTAATAAACATTTTAAAATGGAAAAGCTATCGATATTCATAAAAAAACTAAACTCGCCATTTAAACTATATATATTCTATCAACGCATCAACACATAAAGTATGCTACA
This sequence comes from Diogma glabrata, assembly GCA_963693315.1. Lineage (NCBI taxonomy): Eukaryota > Metazoa > Arthropoda > Insecta > Diptera > Cylindrotomidae > Diogma > Diogma glabrata. Next base: position 54,206,398 of record OY856188.1, read on the forward strand.
GACCTAAAATTAATTTGTCAATCAATTCGAAAACGAAAATAAACGAAATAAAATTTAGTGTAAAAATCCCCTAAATTTTATTTCGTTTTTTTTCGTTTTCAATTGATTGACAAATTGATTGTAGGTCTGTAGCTTGCTTAACAAATGATAAATACGAATATTAAAAAGGTTTTGACATTTTGAAATTCTGTACTAAATGGGTGCGTTTATATGAGAATCAAAAATATAACGAAACATTTCAATTCTCTACACTCCCTCAGAATGTGTTCTCATTGTCACATAACCAACATCGAATTATGTCTCTTATTAAATGTTCTGTTGCTTGTTTTTGTTACAAGTCTACTCTGCGAATTTTGATAGATGGTTTTATAGTGGCTTGCGTGCTTTCATACATTTTGGTAACTGTTCGTCGATTATTTCATATTTGTGACTGATTTTTACTATTTAGCGATCTTCTTTATAGCGATCGTTTATTAATTGACTCTTCTTATTGTTGATTCCTTAAACGCGCTTAATAAAACTATTCTAACAACTTAAAATTCCCCCGCTGTCACCAATGCTGGAAATTTTACTCAAATTCCTCAATCGCTTATTATTACAATCGCTAAATTCAGTTTTATTAATTATACAACAATTTTATAACTTCAACCACCGTCAGTTAGGACAGCAACAATATTCTCGAACTATAAATCCGTGTGAATAATAACACGACATATTTTTAATTAAGACTAAAACTTTTAATTAAAACTTACAATTATTTCACTTATTCCTTTTACTTTATAGCATGTTCCTTATACAAATGTGTTCATTGTGAAAGTTAACTTGTTTATGTAGGATTTTAAATAGTTTCCTTACAATGTTCAAAGAATTTGAACGTTGTTGGTGGCGTATGGAACGTTTCACGGATGTATCCATATTTTTAATCTAGAAAGAAATAGTGTTATCGGTTATCAGAATTTGGTCGGACTACGATCATTTTTTTTTTAATAAAAAGGGTTGCGTAGTAGGAATTACAAAATGTGTCACAACAACACATAAATACCTTTTAAGACTTAGGTCCCACAACAACATGCGTCTTGAGGTATAGGTGGACGCTTTTTTTAAATCTTGGATTGAAGGCACTCGAGACTATTGATTCGGGCAAAGCATTCCATTTGTACGATGTACGCACAAAGAAATCCCTTTGCATTTTATTACTATGACAGTGAGTAATCTCGACAGTCCGACCGCTCGCACAAACCGATTGACGAGTAAAACGGAGAAAAACATATGTCTGAGGCATTATGGACCTGATTTGATCCGAGCACTGCTGGTGACGATATTTATAAAAAACAACGAGATCAGCAACAGTGCGACGATGTTGTAGGGAATCAAGATCTAGTGTTAAATTTCGATCACCAACGATTCGTATAGCACGCTTTTGAACAGAGTCCAAAAGAGCTAGACTAGTAACAGATGCAGCGCCCCAAACTTGACAACAATACTCCATGCAGGGACGAATATAGGACTTATAAATGTGGAGTAATTGATGCGAAGAAAAATATTTTTTACATATATTGAGGAGGCCGAGTTTTCTTGACGCGCTCTTTGCCATGGCCATTATATAATCGTTCCAGAGTAAAATAACCGAACACTCCATAACCATACATAACGAAATTAATTTGAGATACGACTACGATTATTAATTTATTTTTTGTTATATTTTAATAAAATAAGACATTTTATAAAATTAAATTGTTTGTTTTTGACACCAATAAAAAATAAATACTTATATGTCATCAGGCACAGTTTTGAGTTCGAGCAAAAAGCTATCACAAGATTTAGTTTTTTGTATAGATAAAACAAAAATGTTAAATGTGTTTGTTTGTGTTTAAAAAAATTTATTTAAAAATATATAATAAAACTCAGTTTTTTAATTTTTAAAATTATAATTTATTACCTACTTACAGAAGAGAAAAATGATATGTTTTTTGAAAAAATTAAACAAAAAAGTTAAAGTTTTAAAATAATAAATTTAAAATTTTGTTTTTATTCAAATTTTTGTTTTGAATTAAAAAATTTATTTAAATTTTATATAGTTAAATTTAAGTATATTGTTACTCCTTTTTTTTTAAATAATTTAAGTAAATTGATTTTGTTGTCTATAAAGTTTAATAAAAATACAAATCAAGGTTTTTGATAAATAATAAATTAAGGGTTTTGATTAAATGTCGTTCCTGTTTTTAGGATAGGTAAGGTAAGTTTTGGAATTTTAAGTTTGTATTTTCTATATTAACAAATAATTAAGTTTTAAAACTGTAACTGATGATTGCACAGTGCTCGAATCAGATACGTGAGATATCACGTAACCACTGGCAATAGCAGATATCACTAGCCAAGGTCATATCTTAAGGTTGCTGGCGGATGAACTGTATTCACTCAAATGTAACACCCTCAATCCTGGGATATTCCTTGGAGATGACACGATATTGTTTGCTCGATGAAACGACCCATCATAAAAGTTTATTTGTGGGCTTCAATCATTGAGTGCCTCAGATGATCTAGAAATATGCTGGGCTGGATTATTGGCAACTTTAGTTTTGTTCGCTTTTTACATTTTGTTTTTGTTTTATCTATTCTATCATGAAATATTGGCCTATGTCATATCTTATATGTGATGGGATTTATTGTTTAGTTTTCTATTCTTTAAGAAAATAAGAAAAAACAGACAAAAAAATATGCGTCATCTAACACGCATGTGTTTGTGAGACCTAGGTCTTATATAGTTATTTATATGCCAAGGGTGTAAAATTATAAATCTTTCGACTAACGTCTCGGGCAACAAATTCTCAGTTGGGTTGAAATTAACTTTACACTTGTGGTACTTATAAAATTTTTCATACTTTCTACAAGAGGGCGTAAAGTAATAAAAATAGAGCGTAAAGTGATACAGGTAATAAAAATTATTAGGCCAATAGAATTACGGATTGTACGTGTTGTTGTTGGTAACAGGTCAGAAATTTTTTTAATCTCTGGGGTAGGGTACTCACATAATGGACATGCCGAGTCCACTCGCCCAGCACCTGGGGACTGGAGTTATGCAGCAAAGTGTGCTAGAAATTTTTTTTTGCTTCCTTGTAAGCGATATAACTCGTAAATGGTGCACTTTAGGATACTGGTGCTATGGAACTTTTTTGCTCCTTAAATGTTTTTCTATAACTTAAAATAAAAAAAAAAACAAAAATAATTTGTTTTGTTGCAAATTTTTGCGAAAAATGGCGAAAAAATGTCTAAAAATCGATGTTTTTCAATTGAATTTAGTTATTTGCCAATAATTGTTTGTAACATAATTGACACCTTTATCTTGTAGCAGAAACCTCAACGAAAAAAGTAAACTTCAGAACGTTTCATTCGGCCTGATAGTTTTTGCACAATTCTATTTTGCACTTAATGCCCCTAAAAAAGTTGTTAACTTTGGGCAGGCCGCAAGGTCTGAGTTTTCATCCGATCGCAATCTGTTTGACGAGAATTGAAAGGATGTAGTGTCAGCTTTAAATAGCATCTATGTTGCCTATACCCATATTCAATATTAACAACAATTACAGTGGTTCAAAAAACCGTGAAAATTCCTTAGTTGTAAAATTAAATTTCTCAACGGATTTTCAACTTAACGAGATGCGTTTTTAAAATTTGCAAAGTGCTTAGAAAACCTCAGATTTTAGAAAATAGACCTCTCTTACATGATTTGGGACGTGATTACACATAAGTAGTTCATTACTTTTTCATTAAATTTATTTGTCATTACAATAATACTCAATTATACATCGTGTCGCTACGTACGTTTTACGTATACTAAACAGGACGTTTTATTTTTTCATAGAGTACGTTACAAGCAGTAGTCAGAGTAACCAATCGCGTGTTGGGTAGGCACAGACCCAGCATCTTGTGAGCACAACAGTATCATTTTGGAGGGAAATTCTCGGTTCCTGCAGTCGATATATGGCATACAAAATCAATGTTACAATCGTGGTTTCAAAAACAAACTGGGCCATAACTCGGTCCAAATCATGTTAGAGAGGTTTCTTTTTAAATCTTCGGTTTTCTAAGGGATTTGCAAATTTTAAAACCGCATCTCGTTAAGTGGAAAACTCGTTGAGAAATTTTATTTTGCAACTAAGGAATTTTCGCGGGTTTTTCAAACGACTGTAGTTATTGTTAATATTGAATATGGGTATAAGCAACACAGATGTTATTTAAAGCTGAAACTACACCCTTTCAATTTCCGTTAAGCAAATTGCGATCGGATAAAAACTCAGACCTTGCGGCCTGCCCAAAGATAACAACTTTTTTAGGGGCATTAAGTGCAAAATGGAATTGTGCAAAAACTATTAGGCCGAATGAAACGCTCTGAACCTTACTTTTTTCGTTGAGGTTTCTGCTACAAGATAAAGGGGTCAATTGTGTTATAAACAATTATTTGCAAATAACTAAATTCAATTGAAAAACATCGATTTTTAGACATTTTTTCGCCATTTTTCGCAAAATTTTGCAACAAAACAAATTATTTTTGTTTTTTTTTTTATTTTAAGTTATAGAAAAACATTTAAGGAGCAAAAAAGTTCCATAGCACCAGTATCCTAAAGTGCACGATTTACGAGTTATATCGCTTACAAGGAAGCAAAAAAAAATTTCAGGCACACTTTGTTGCATAACTCCAGTCCCCAGGTGCTGGGCGAGTGGACTCGGCATGTCCATTATGTGAGTACCCTACTCCAGAGATTAAAAAAATTTCTGACCTGTTACGAGCAACAACACGTAAGCCATATCTTTTTCCGTTATTCTATTGGCCTATATGTTTTACGTAAACTTAAGGAAGTGTAAAATAGTGGCTATTATAGCGTATATGGGGTAGCTCATATGGCTTGTCTTGTCAAAATTTTTCCAATGATACCACTCTCGACACGATCCGAGCTACCCCTGTATATAGTTTCCATCGGCAATATTTACTCCAACAACAATAAAAATGATAGTTTACAAAATAAATATGATTTAAAACAAACACGTAAATTGTAAACAATCACAAAACTCCCAAAATAATAAAACAACACCGTAAGGTTAAATCGATTTTTCATTTTCGGTAGCACTTGGAAGTTAAAACGCCTTTTCCTCTGAAAAAATCGGGTAATTCAGTCGGTTTCATGTTACATTACATGGATCGTTATATTAGTGTATCTTAAACAACTACTACGTGCCGATGTAATAATTCACGCACGTATAACATATTCAACTGCATTATATAAGAGTGAATTTTTCTAATCCATCGACACACCAAATGGCAAAGCGGTTTCATTGTTTTTCATTTATTTCTATTTATACTTCTATAGATGGCGTTCATCGGATTACGTAAAATTTTGAATTCAAATCGGCGTAGTGGCCGTTCTTCACTGGTTGGGATGTACCTCCCATATATTAGAGTCGTTCCATAATGATTTTCATTCAATACCAACCGATTTTTCTTTTATTCAAATTTAGACATGTTTAGTGTTAATTCTAATAAATAAAAATTAACATCTCTGAACATCCGAACATACCATGCTAACTAGGGATTAGGATTATGTTTAAATAAATTAAGAGTTTCTTTAAGAAATTTATTAACGTTAAAACTTTAAAATTTTGAGGATTATATCTATCGAGGAAAACCCAAGAAGGTAAGGCATTCCGATGTGAGAGGCCCTATTGAAAAAATCACCTTGAAAGGCGACAGTTCTACACTTTTTTTTTAACCGTAAATGAATGGGCCCAACAGTTGCTCTGGTGTAACGTGATAAGTTTGCTGGTTCAGATAAAATTGATTTTATCTCTATGGAAGTTCGTTCATCCATTACTTGTAGAAAATTGTCAGATCAGCAACATTTCGTCTGTGCTGCAAAGAATCAAGCTCATTAGTAAGAGTTGAGTTGCCAAGTATTAAGAACGGTAAAACGTGTTCGTAGATTTTTTTTACACTATTCAATTGAAAATATTAACACTTCGTGACATAATTCAAAACAAGAATATCTTAACAGTTATACACAATATATAACTATCAATATTTTCTTAACAAATTACAATTCTCATAGGCGTAATCAGGGGGGGTGCGAGGTGCATATGCACCATCTTAAAAGGCCAATATCAACACCATAATTATGCTATTGAATCACTTCAGATGTGACTTCAGTACTTTACTTCACTTCAGTACTTTATCCCAATGTTTTTAAATTATTAAAAATTTTAGTGACGTCACGACATGCACTTCAGAACGTTCATTTTCAACTTTAAAATATTTAAAAAGCTACTTGCGAAATTCTACTCCAGAAAACAGATTGAACGGCCTTTCATTACTTTATATATACAAGAATATAAAAGTAGATGAAGAAAAAGTGCTAAATATTTTGCAAAAGAATAAACGAAAATTAAACATTTGTTTGTAAAATATATACAAACGCAATTATATTGTAGTGATACATATCAAATATTATAAAAGAAATAAATGCAAATTTGCGTACATAGTTTTTATTATTTAATTTAAAAAAATGCACCCCCCTCCCAAAAAAAAATCCTGGATACGCCACTGACAATTCTAGTGTTTCGATAAAGTTTTCATTGATGAAAATATTAAATATTCTTGTACTGGAAGTTGAATGAATATTGTACAATTAAATTTTTTAAATATTGTAGTTTTGCGTTGCGGCGGTCAGCATCTAAAATGAAACATTATGATGCGTTCGTTTTACGATGCTGAAGTTGACGCGTTCGTAAGTAAGCTCAAGTTTTAGCCTGTATGCCGATTTATGTAATGTTTAAGGCTGGTCTCCACCAAGCGCGACGAACTTTTGATAGTATTTGCAAACATATTTGATAGCTAGATTCTACAAAAATATGTGTCTTATTATGCACTTTTTTTCATGTCACATTTTTTCCGTTCGATTCTCGAAGAAATGTTGACCGGAAAAAATTTGAGTTTTCTTTTGTCAATTAGGATGCAAGTTTCAAACACTTTGAGGGCAATTATTTTGTATATTTTAAATTTTTCTCAAAAGACGGTGCAAGAATGTTGCCTTGTTTAATATATAATAATATATTATAAAAATAAGAAAAATATATTTTTAATCACCGCCGCTTTGGCTAAGCTGTGTAAGACACACGGGATTTGAAAATGTGTCTCTGAATGTAGTTTGAATCCTGACACGAAACACAAAAAAATTTTTTCTAAAGGAATTTTAGAGAAAATGAAAAGTTATTTCGAATTGCAAGATTCAAGTGATTTCCATTATGTACTTAAGCTTAATTGTTCACAAAAAACCCATCCAAATTAAAATTCCCTTAAAGTTGTCTATATTTCCTAACCAAAAATATAACAACATATTGACTTTCCGTCAGATATTAAGTTTCGCATTGATTGACAACAATCAATAATGACTTTACACTCATGACTTAGGATGTTGATTAGAATGTTGACTTAGATGTTGACCAAATATTCTCTCATCCTATGAATTTACACATCGTAATATCAAGAAATTTAGTACAAAAAATCCCAAAGAAATCAATTTCCAATATGAAATCATAGATGAAAGATTCAACTTAAGTAAATATGAAAAATGATGAAGCTTCAATTTAGAAATTATCTGAACATTGAAATTAAAATATGTTTCGTCACCGCCGCGCCGCTTTGGCTAAGTTGAGTAAGATAGACGGGATTTGAACATGTGTCTCTGATGAATGTAGTTCGAATCCTGACCCGAAATACAAAAAAATTTTTCTAAAGGAATTTTAGAGAAAATGAAAAGTTATTTCGAATTGCAAGATTCAAGTGATTTCCATTATGTACTTAAGCCTAATTGTTCACAGAAAACCCATCCAAACTATATTTTTAATGATGATATCTTTCTTAAATAAAAATAATTAAATTGTGTAAAAATATAATATGCATTAAAAAATTGAATTCCTTTATTTTATTAATCAAATTTGACCGATCTAAAAAATGTGACTTTTTTCTGCTCGATTATCATGTATTTTAAGGGCAAAACTGAAAAAATAAATGCAAAACTACAAAAAAAAATGCAAAACTGAAAGAGTTTTGCCCGCTCTGAGGTCCAAACTTAAATCGAGAAACGAAAACGCTAGTAGACATAATTTGAGCATGAACAAAGTGTCTAACCCTTGATAGTTTACCCACTAGATATATATCAAAACGCCCGATATTGTAAGCCCGCTTGTTGTTTTAGCACAGAAAAATCATGAACTTATAGTGCCATTTTGAAATAAAAACTCATTATAAAAAAAAAAATGAAGTGCGTAATCTTTACACGCTGTTGAAGTAAAACTTCTTTGGCCACTGCAGCATTGAATATAAAATAAAATAGATATATCATATTGAAATTTAGAGTTTCTTTCTAATATTCTTGATAATATAATTTGCAACAATGTGTAATAAAAAGCCATATTTACATGTTTTTCAAAGTCTTACAACGTATTACAAATTAAATTTCACAATGAATGCATGTCCACTTAATTTAACAATTGGTGCATTTTTCAAAAAATTTAGCAAATTTGTCATAAACCTCAAATTTCATATTTCAATTATGTTAATAATTGAATTGACTTTGTAACACATTATGTAAATATTACTTTTTATTACACATGCTGCAAATTATACTATCATGAAAAGCAACTCTAAATTGCAATATGACATATTTATTTTATATTGCATCTTTTTATTAATACCTGTCACAGTAGCCAAAGAAATTTATTTCAACCGCGTGCAAAGATTACACCACTCATTTTTCTATTTAACAAAATAAATTTAATCAACACAAATATTTTTTCCCGCCCGGGAAAGCCCGGGATGCAAACTCTAAACACCATGACCACCGTGACACCACCACGACCATCATGACCACCATGAACACCATGACCACCATGACCACCGTGACCACCATTACCACCATGACCACCATGACCGCCATGAACAATATGACCATCATGACCACCGTGAACACCATGACCATCATGACCACCGTGAACACCATGACCACCATAACCACCATGACCACCATTACCACCATGACCACTATGACCACCATGACCACCATAACCAACATGAACACCATAACCACCATGACCACCGTGACCACCATTACCACCATGACCACCATAACCACTATAACCACCATGACCACCATAGCCAACATGACCACCATGACCACCGTAACTACGATGACCATCGTGACCACCATAACCACCATAGCCACCATGACCACCATAACCACCATGACCACTATGACCACCATGACCACCGTGACCACCATGACCACCGTGACCACCATAACCAACATGAACACCATAACAACCATGACCACCGTGACCACCATTACCACCATAACCACTATAACCACCATAACCAACATGAACACCATCACCACCGTAATCACCATGACCATCGTGACCACCATAACCACCATAGCCACCATGACCACTATGACCACCATGACCACAATGAACACAATGACCACCGTGGCCACCATGACCGCCATAACCACCGTAAACACCGTGATCACCATTACCACTATGACCACCATGACCACTATTACCACCATGACTACCATGACCACCATGACCACAATGACTACTATAACCAGCCCTAAAGAAGTTTTACTTCAAAAAACTAAAACAATTCAAAATATAAATTTAAAAAATTACGAAACCTAATAAAATATTACGAATATTATATTATTAGATATTTAAATCTAAGATCGACACGTCCAACTCATTTAATGTTTAATACGATACTGAATAAGCGTATACAAAATACAATACATATAATCGAATTGTCGCATACTTGCCGAACATAATATTCGTTTGCCTTTTTTACTTCTAGTTTCTTTTTTATTTTATTGTGTTTAAATTTCTACTTAAGTTTTTTTGGAATTGTGTGCATGTATATGTTTAAAATTTAAAATCAGACTGTAGTATGATAGAGATGAATATATATGGTTATATATCTGTTCAAATGACTACTTCCTAAATTTATATGTTTGTCATAATTGAATTGTATCGTATATTTGCCGAATATTATATTCGTTTCTTTATCTTCCGTTGCAAAATTCTTAAAACGCGCCTAAAGAAGTTTTACTTCAAAAATTTAAAAATATTTAATCAAAATAAACACTAATCCATTTGTTTGTATGGTTTTGAACTCACAAATATTTGACAGAACAAAGTTTTTGGTGAAGGTGAAATTTGAAAAAACAAAATTTTGACATAAGGTGAAAACTTTTTAATTTTTATGTTTGCTGTTAATAAATATAATATATATATATATATATATATATATATATATATATATATATATATATATATATATATATATATATATATATATATATATATATATATGTATATATATATATATATATATATATATATATATATATATATATATATATATATATATATATATATATATATATATATATATATATATATATATATATATATATATATATATATATATATATATATATATATATATATATATATATATATATATATATATATATATATATATATATATATATATATATATATATATATATATATATATATATATATATATATATATATATATATATATATATATATGAGCAATTTCACGAACATTCAACAACGCTTTGACTTGACCCCTTTTAATTTTGATTATTTTTTGTTTATAGATAGTCTTTGATAAATAAAAAATACAAGTTCTCTTAGAATTTTTTTCGACCAGGGGTCTTCACAGGGTGCCCCTCAATTTTTGTTATTTTGTGATGTGAATGCATTTTGACGAGCGATTGTAGAACAACTACTGAATCGATTTTCATAAATGATATGTCGTTGAATAGGTATTAGAACAAAGTTTTTAAAAATGTACACTGTTAATTTTTTGATTTAACGGTGTAACATAAGAAAAAACGGTGTAATTGAAAAAAAGATGGCACAGCCTTTTTTTTTTTTTTTTTTTTTTTAAACTAAATTGAAGCTTATTTTATATCTAACAACTTGTGAAAGTTAAGGACTAGCATGATTTTTTGTTTTAGAGATAAAATTCGTTGTGCATATGACTGTCGGGAATCAGTTTTTTTTGTTCTGAAGGAAAATTATAAAAATGGCGATTTTTAGATTCAGATTTTTTTTTTATGTTAAATATCAAATATTTTATTATTAAATGAACTTTTTAAAAAGCAATTTCAGTCAAGTTCAGCAAAATTTTGCGACATTTTGACTCGACCCTTTTTAATTTGGTTTATTTTTAGTTTACAGATAGCCTTTGATAAATGAAAAATACGGCTTCAAGTAGAATTTTTTTAATATAGACCAAGTTGTTAGATATAAAATAAGCTTCAATTTAGTTTAAAAAAAAAAAAAAAAAAGGCTGTGCCATCTTTTTTTCAATTACACCGTTTTTTTCTTATGTTACACCGTTAAAAATTATTTCAAAAAATTAACAGTGTACATTTTTAAAACTTTGTTCTAATACCTATTCAACGACACATCATTTATGAAAATCGATTCAGTAGTTTTTCTACAATCGCTCGCCAAAATGCATTCACATCACAAAATAACAAAAATTGAGGGGCACCCTGTGAAGACCCCTGGTCGAAAAAAAAAATTCTAAGAGAACTTGTATTTTTTATTTATCAAAGACTATCTATAAACAAAAAATAATCAAAATTAAAAGGGGTCAAGTCAAAGCGTTGTTGAATGTTCGTGAAATTGCTCATATATATATATATATATATATATATATATATATATATATATATATATATATATATATATATATATATATATATATATATTATATATATATATATATATATATATATATATATATATATATATATATATATATATATATATATATATATATATATATATATATATATATATATATATATATATATATAAATATGTATATATATATATATATATATATATATATATATATATATATATATATATATATATATATATATATACAGAAAAATCGCCCTATAAACTTACAACGACTAAATCAGGAAGGTTTTGTGTAAAATTACACCAGTCCAAAAAGTTTATTTATTCTATAATTGTATAAAATTATCTACTAAGATATTTTCTCATTACCGTAATTAAAATAAAAAATTTGTTCAATTAAACAACATTTTTGAGTTTCTTAAATAAAAACATTAAATCGATTGTAAATAAAGTTAGCCCGTAGTATATAAACTTTATATGCAAACACAGTAATAAAACTATGTAAAAATTACTTCATTTATATAAAAATTGGCTAATAGGGATAAACCTATTGTACAACACTTGAACTAAATTTTTTCCTTCCGCTTGTTTGTAGTGAAGCTTGCAAATTTTATTTCATTTCTTGTTGGAGCTTCGTCGATTGTAGTTGATTATAAGCAAAGTGAGAAATTTTAATAGTGAAGTGAAAATGAACAAAATGGTGGATGCAGCAAAGGAAGCCTTAAGTGGTAATCCTATGCCACAACGTACAGCTAATGGACCTGCTGCTGGTGCTGCACCTGTAGCTCAACAGCAGCAGCAACAACAACAACCAGCTATCCCTCCATTAAATCTTAACGCTCCAAGCAATGAAAAAAAGCCTCCTAGATTAGGTGGTAATCTAGGACCACCAGGGAATAATATAGGTGGTGGAATGGTAGGTAATAGAGGAAATAACGATGGAGGAAATAATAGAGGTAATAATGATGGAATGAATAGAGGTAATAATGATGGAGGAAATAATAGAGGCAATAACGATGGAGGAAATAGAGATGGTGGATTCAACCGTGGAAATGATCGAGGAAACCGTGGCGGCGGTAATCGTGGTAAATTCGGTAATCGTGGCGGCGGTGGTGGTGGTGGCGGTGATAGAGGAGGTGGTGATAGAGGAGGCGGCGATAGAGGTGGCGGTAATCGAATGAACAGGAATAATCAAAACAAGGGTGGCGATGTAAGTAGAAATTTTAATGAGGGTATGTACTTACGATATAATTTTCTAAATGGCGTCACATACAATTGGATCAATTAATTTTAATTAGCACTATGAATTTATTTTCTAAATTCGCAAATATAATCCTAAATTCATTTTGATTAAAGCTGGCTTTGTTCTAATATGCCACGTTTATGATTTTATGGTTGGCGGCCATTTTTATTAAATAGAATAATGCGCGTCATATTCCACTTGTGAAATGAAGCAGCATTATTGATTTTGATTATATAATGGAAAATTTTTATGAAGTTTCTGAAAATAAATCCTTATTGTATTTTCGGCTGTACCGAACAAGTTCCACAGCCGAATTATTGAATTTTTTATTCTTTTGGAATGAATTCCAATACAAAAAAATAACTTGGTGTTGGAACTGTACTGAAATTTGTTCAGTACAGCCGAAAAGAACACTTCTAAAATTTATAGCCATTCCGAAAATGTTGACTGTGTACAGTATATAAACCACACATCCAATTATCCCCTTTTTAATTTCTAACCATGTACTTTCTAGGGTTATTCACAAGATTTCTTAATTAACCAAAAACTTAAATTACTCAGTGGTCCAACGCATGAAATACAATCAACAGAACCTGAAGAAATTAAATTTTCAGGAAGAAATCGTCTTTACATTGGTAATTTAACAAATGATGTTACTGAAGAAGAATTGGTTGAGCTTTTTAAGCCTTATGGTGAAATCAGTGAAGCTTTTATCAACAAAGATAAGAATTTCGCGTTTTTGAAGGTTGATTATCATATTAATGCAGAACGAGCAAAAAGAGAGTTGGATGGAAGTATGAGAAAAAATCGACCGATTCGGATTCGTTTCGCTCCAAATGCCACTACAATTAGAGTAAAGAATCTCACACCATTCGTAACCAATGAGCTACTGTTTAAATCTTTTGAAATTTTTGGAGCGGTAAATATTTTTATATGCTACATTTATTTTATTAATCATAATATTATTAATTTAGATTGAGCGAGCTGTAATCATTGTTGATGATCGTGGTAAAACTACTGGAGAGGGGATCGTTGAGTATGCTAGGAAAGCAGGAGCATTGACAGCTATAAGATATTGCACAGAAAAATGTTTCTTCTTAACTGCGTAAGTAACTATAGATATTTATTTTTCCCCAATTCGCCACGCTCACTTTGATAGTTTATATTAATTTAAAGAGCGCCAAAATTATTTTTTGGGTAGATTAAACGAACCTTAGGAAGCGCTTTTGTCATTATGATAAGAAGCGTGCCGTATATGTGCTCCAACATTAACCTAGTAAAGAAAAAGTAGAGTTTGTCTGACGAACTTTTGTTTTATAGGTCACTAAGACCATGTGTTGTTGAACCGTTTGAACATATCGATGACACAGATGGTTATGCAGAAAAATCTCAAAATAAAAAAAATCAAGATTTTTATAAGGCAAGACAATATGGGCCACGATTTGCTGAAATAGGTTCATTCGAACATGAATATGGAACAAGATGGAAACAATTACATGAACTTTACAAACAAAAACATGAAGCATTGAAAAGAGAAATGCAACTTGAAGAAGAGAAATTGGAAGCTCAAATGGAATATGCTAAATATGAGCATGAAACAGAAATTTTAAGAGAACGTAAGAAATGTTTGTTTTTAATAAATTTCCAATCATAATAATAATAATTGCATTTACAGAACTTCGTATGAGAGAACAAGATCGTGATCGCCAAAAACATGAATGGGAACTTAAAGAAAGACAGGCTGAAGAGCATCGAACCCGCGAAGAGGAACAAATGCGTCGTCAGTCTGATGAAATGCAAATCAGAATGCATAGACAAGAAGAGGAACTTCGACGAAGACAGCAAGAAAATACCTTATTCATGCAAGTGAGCATCATCTACGAAGTGTAATCTGATATTTTCTCATATGCTAATTTATTGTTTTTTAATTTAATTTCCCAGGCACAACAGTTAAATTCAATGCTTGATCAACAAGAATTAAATCAAGGTGGTAACCGTAATAATAATTTTAAAAACAACAATGACCGCGGAGGATTCGATTTACTTAATCAAGGTAATTTAAATAAAAATTTGAGGTAACCCAAATCCGCCAAGCTCCAATTGATAATTATATTGATTCAGAGTGCCAAATTTGTATATGGGAAGATTAAAATATGAACCCTAGGAAGCGCTGTAGTCTTAAAGTGGCTTTTTGCGTGCCGTATATGTGTTTCAACAAAATTCATAAATATATTTTGCTGTATATATCTAACATTCAATTCGTTACAGGTGTTGGTGCAGTAAGCGGTGTCGGTACTGGAGCAGCACAGGTTAAACAGGTAAAAGTTTGGTGCATATGGAGTGTCTCCTTATCTCGTAATTTTGAAAAATAATTATAACATCACTTGTTGAAAAGTCGTTTAAAAAGTTTTCTTCTAAGGCTCAGTGTATAGTTCGTTAGTTTTCATTTAGTAATACATATTTTAACTATCTGAACATTTTTCTTACGGACAAAGAAATAAATTCTATAAATTTGAGAATGAAATAGCTCATATTGAACATTAATTTAAGACATGCTTAGGGTGGAACATTTTGTTTGTTTATAATAAAATTCAGAAATTTGTTTCGACAAATTGGGCATATTGGATAATAAGCTGTTGTTTCAGAATTCCAGAGCGTGTCTTTAATTAAAAATTTCTTTATAAAAATATTAACTTACAAACTACGAAATACTATTTCTATTGAATTTCTGATACAAAATCTTCGATTTCTTTCACGGTTCGATGAATAAGCTTTTGTTTGAACAAAATTAAGAATAAAACAAAACCCTAACCGTGCTTGAATGAAATTGATTGATAAAATTTACATGACAGCATTTATCTATCTTAACTTGATCTAATTGATCGTTAGTTTTTTATCAACGGAAATGTGTCACATTTTCAAATGACTGAATATTATTTTTGTGCTGTTTAAGCTGGGATTTGTATTGGTTGGGATTTTAGATGGTATACTGAGATTTTTGGTTGGCAGCGACTTTTTAGTTCTGATCAAATATTAGTTAATACATCAAAATATCATGTACCATTTATTGTATCATTCTTTGTTCGCGATTTAATTACGATCAGCATTCATAGCTGTTTGTTGAATAATAATTACTGAATAAGTATGATTTTTTGGTGCTACATATTTCTCTAAATATTAAATATAGCAATCCTATTGCTTCACATTGTTTTTTTTTTATTCTATTTTTGTGAAACTACGAAATACACTGAGTCATAAGATATTAATTTAACCAGATATTCATAATTTTAGGAAGCATCGTAATTAATACTGAATTTCTTACTCATTAAACTATTTACTTTTGAACCGTTATTACAATATACAAGTAGCGACATGAAGCTAATTCTCATATAACATCAACTGTTAAATATATAAATAGAATATTAATGCACTAAATGTAATTGAACATGTGGGTATACCGCAAGAATTTAGATCATCAAAATTTGTAATTCTGGCCAAATTACTTTTTTTGATTTTGAAGTTTTGGGTATCTGATGTGAATCATTATATAAAAGCTAGGACTCTTTAAAAAAATATATACTTGTTTTTAACCAAAATATAATCTTGCACAAACAAATTCTCCATGATAAAATAATTGAAATAGGAAAACTGATTGCATATATGCTAATTGTCTTCTTGTTATTGAATTTCATGTGTTACTTTATATTAAGGTTTAACCGTAATTAGTTTGATTACTAAGTTATAAATCGTTGCAAGGTGATAATTTAAGGATATTTTAATATTCAAAAAATTACACAACCAATTATTTTCTTCCTTCAATTTATAGTTTGAGAACTTCTATAAAAAAAGCAACAAGATTAATAATTATAGTAGTTTTTCTCTATTTACCTTTATTCCTATCATTATTTAAACGATCAATCTGAATATTGTTTTGATTCAAATTTGTGATCAAATAATTTTCGGATACGATTAAATTTTATTTAAAAACGAAAAATTTAAAAATCTTCATTCCCAAACTCTTTTCCACGTTAGGAAACTGGATTCATGGATCATAATCATGGCCAGAATAATAGACAATCTCGATTTGATGATCAAGGACAAGTCGGCGGAGGTAACAATAATAATAATAATGCCAATGGTCCACGTGGTGTTAATCGTCAATGGAATAATAATGATCGACGCGATGATTTTCAAAATAAACGACGTCGTTTTTAATTTGTTTTCTTTTTAAAAGTAATTTAAGTTTGGATTTATGGTGGTAAAAGAACTTCTGAAATCAACGTTTTAACTATCAGCAAAACAAAAAAAGTATTTTAAATATTAGCTAATATAATATAAAATTATTTTGGTTTTTATATATATACTACAGAAATATTATTTCTTATTTTTATTTATTTTACTAATATAAATAAACATCTTCTTTAACATACACTAGCAATTTCTTGCTAAAATTTTGTAACAAGCCTAGATATAATTAATTTGTATGAATTCAAGACTTTTAATTTTGATTTTATTTTATATATTAGATTTCCAAAGTTTTAGTTTGGAATTAGAGAAAATCAAATATCAAGTAAAATTATGCTTTCTAAGTAAAATTTATTTATATACTTAAATACAATTGAATAGTATATATTCAATATTCTTTATATAATTTAGATTTAAACTACTGTACGTCTTTTAAAACATTGTATTCTGTGTAATATTATATATATTCATATTCTGATATGATCAATGAATTGTTTATCTTAGTTAATTACTGAAAATGAAATGGTTAATCATTTCTTTTAATGTTATTAAAATCTAATACATATATACATACAAATCTAAAAATCTGATATTGCATTTTGGGGGTCAATTTGTTTGTGATAAGTTGTAGCAATGATGCCACATTAAGCAAGTTAGGATTCTGGGGAATAACTAAATATAATGTTCCACTTTGATGGTGGAGCGCATAAATATTTATATTTATATATTAACATGATTAACTTCTATCTAAACTTAAAAACCTAATGGGTAAGTTGTAACAAACTAATTATTTCTTACAATTAAGAAAATTTGCATATAAAAAAATTAAGGGTTTCTAGAAGCGTATTGTTTACGACCGCTGATTTTATGCGTTTCGTCTAGTAAATTTTGTGTGAATGGAGTTTATTGAATGTAAGATCATTGTAATTGTTGAAATTTTATTCATCACCAGTGATCATCAAAATATGTTTTGTGTTTAATACTATTTCTTATGATACAAGAAAATAGGTGTTCTCTAATTTAGGCGAAATTGAATAAGCTTAATTTAATATTACTAAAATAACAGCATGAAATGCGTGTTTTTTCAAAGCAAAGAATTTTAACTATTTTTGTTGGTGGTTCGATGAAGGTTTAGCACAAATATATAAGTATTTCTTAAAATACCAATAATTCTTTCAAATATCTACTATGCAAACAACATTTGGCCGAGACATTTTTTGAATAACTCAAGATTAGTATTTCACTTCAATAATTCAAACAAAATTTGTATAACTCAAAAAAACTTGCCAGTATTCTAGTAGGAAGGTAAGAAAGTACCAGATTAAGCATCCACAAATTTTATATAGAACAATCAGAAGCAGCAAGAAGCACTTTACAATTTGTCTTGAATATCTGAAAACAAAATGTTTTTGAATTTTGAAATTTTTGGATTCTTTTCATCAATTAAATTTATAAATATTCATCTATTGTATGACACAGCTTGATAATTATCAATTCTGCTCCAGGAAGCATTCACTATTCAATCAAGCTAGTCAAATAAGATAAAAACGAGGAAACTAAGGAAAAATTAATTTCACTTCAATTTTATACAATTTATTTTGTATTTTAAAAAATTAGCAAAATTCTAACGAGATACTCTATTTCAGGTTCAATACCAAGTAAAGTGTGTGGCTCTTATTTGAAAAAAAAACTACAAGTTTCCTTGAAATGGTGAGAACCACATTTTTTTTATATTTTATTTTATACTCAATGATTATATTAATTTTACGGATCTAATTCCTGAATGATACTGTAGACTTCCAAAATTGATGAGATTTTCTTTCTTTGTCAAGAGAAGTCCTAAACACATATATTTTAAGTAAAGCTAATTTTTTTCATTTACTTATTTACAGGAAATCGTAAAACTGATACTGTAAAAATAGGGATCTATACATCTCTTATAAATATGGAAGAATGAAGATCGCCCAAATGCAAAATAAGGTATGTATTGAAATGCATGGTATTTACATTAAAAAATGATGATAAAAATTACCGTTTGATTTCAAATGATAATAATTGCTGGCTGCAATTTTTTCTGATTTTTTTTTTTTTGATTATTAAACCAATGTTAAATTTTTTAAAAATTCATTGTTATAACATTGATTTTTTTTTAGTTCCAGAGATTTGTGCCAAGAGTGGTGGAGATATGTTTTGAAACGTTTTGAAAAGGTGAGCCAAATTTTATTAAATTATTCGAACACGTTAAAATGATGAGACTATTGGTCCGTGTTTATGATTTTTAATTGATTTCAAAGTTTAACCAATACTGATTTTAACTACGGTATTTATACTACCTAGTCGAAAGCTATAGATGATAAATGTTTTATATATTGTTTTTTATTTTAAAGGAAGATGAACTATAAATCCGGATTAATAGACGTATTAGAACTATGTAATAGCTACAAGAAGGAGGTACGTTGTATAATTTTTTCACATTTTTCTTGGTTATATTATAGTGTATTCTTTTCGACTGTACTGAACAAGTTCTAACTCCGAATTATCGAATTTTGTATTCTTTTGGAATGAATCTCAATACAAAAAAAATAATTCGGTGTTGGAACTGTACTGAAATTTGTTCGGTACAACCGAAAAGAATACACTATTAGTTTTAAATGATCTTGCATTTATCTTAATCTCCTACAAATTAAAATGATGATATTTTTTTAAACATGTGGTCTTCTTTACCCGTCATAAAATAAATTTTGATGATTATTGTTTTCTGATTTATATTTGCCCCAACACTATCTGAAGTTACAGAATGCTCAAATCTAATAAGAACTCTTTCTTTACAGGTGATGAACCAGAAACAACTGTTGGAATTGTGAAAATTAAGGATTTTAATAAAGAATTATAATAGTAAAGAAATAATTTTTTTTTATTTGGTTTCAAACAATATTTATCGTTTATATTTTTGCAGTAATTAATGTTAACAATCAACCTCACACGTCAGATTTCTTAGTTATCGGCAATCTTATTAACAATAAATTATCCTCATTGGCAGGCCTGTTAGATGATATGTTTTCTTCTCTGAAATCAATCTAATTCAAGATTATATATTGAGAGATTTTTTTTTTTATTCTATTATGTACTTCAACAACTTTTCAGAAGAAATTGGTTCGTACAATTTTTATGACCTGTATAATTGTAGAATTTAGTATCACTCTCTAATTTGTATTAGTTTTTTTGTGTACATCATAATATGGTGCAAATTTCTACTTTAAATTTTACGATGTTATTATTTTGGGTAAACTTTGTGAGTAGCATGGATTCTTTTATCTGCTATTAGTCGATCAAATATTTTGAAAGTGTTTTGATTAAACTCAACAAATTCGCTCTCTGTTGACTATTTGTTTTCTTGGTTGTCCTAACCCAGTTACTCATATGTTAAAATTAAAAGGGAATCTTTGTTTAGTATTTTTGTAATACTACTTTTTTTTACAAGGTATCTTCATATTTCATTTATAGAAAAAATATAGTTTTTAAGTTGTGTCTGTCTAGGTACGAATAACTTTTGATATTTCTTCATTCAGTCCAGAGTCGTCACCGACATTACTATTATTATTTCTAATTTGTAGAGCTAAAGCGTTTAAAAGTTGGTGGGCTTAGTCATCTGAATTAACTTAGAATATATGCATTGCACCATACGCAAACTTATGGGATGAAACTTGGTTAAACTTTGATATATAATCCTGATTCACTTGAAAATAGATTTGGCTTCTTTTGAAAATTCGACAGATAAAGAGGGCGATGATGATTCTTCAGAACAACAGTTAATTTAAAACTTCAATAACAATGTTGTAGCGACGGTTGTGAGTGTTAGTCCTCCGGCTCCATGTCAAGGTTCAGGAACTCTGCCACTGCCCTTAGGCGGTACCACAAATCTTCCTTCGTCAGGTTGGTTAAATTATCAAGACAATAGGTAGGTGGTTTACATTCGGCAGCGTGGCTTCACATGCGGAACACTTTCAATCGTTTCGAGAACAGCTCTGCTCATGTAGTTGTTTAGGATTCTTGACCAACCGGATATTAGGCTAGGGTGGATGTTTAGGTGGTCCAATCGTTGATAAGGTGTCATTGCAAGAATGTTGCTCTTTGTGACCGCCCTTTAAATATTTAGTTAGCATTTCATTATGTATGTATAGTAAGGACAAGCATTTTTATCTTTGTCCAATGAACTAGTAGTGCTTTTAAAGCTAGTACTTTCAAAGCTAGTACTTTCAATGCATTAATCCTGTTTTTTTAATCTAGAGTTTACTTGTGCATGAGCATTGAATTTAAGTCTCGGATTTTTTACTGCAGGAGTTGTGGTCTATGCGGATGCCTAGTGTTGAATTTACTTCCTTCGTCCATGTGGTGAAGTGGATTTTTCGGTGGAAAGTTTTGGTTTTCTACTTTTAAACCTATCATCCAGAATATTAAAGTAGGTATTTAGAATATTGTGAGTTGTTGCAGGTTATTTCCTGTTGCAAGCACCGTGCAGTCGTCTGCATATGACGTGATGGTTATTCCTTCTTGTGGGGTCAAACTGCTTAGGTAGAGATTGAATAATGACGGTGAGAGAACTCCACCTTGTGGAACTCCACCTTGTGGAACTCCTTGTTTTAGCACTCTCATTTTGCACTTGCAGTTACGGAACTCAACGGGTGTTTGGCGACCTCATTAAATATAGCAAATTAGTATCAAAGATATCCAGTAAAGCAGCGTGCGACACTGTCGAATGCTTTTGATAGGTCGAATGCAACTAAAATTGTTTTTGCACATGGTTGTTTTTGGTTCAGACCATCACTGATCTGGTTTTGTATTCTGTGAAGCGCGGTGGTTGTACTATGTGCTCGCTAAGTCATGTTGGTGTGGCTCCAAATTGCAGGATCTTGTCAGCTGAGGGAGCAGAAGTGCTTGAATAAGTTTTGCGACCAATGACAGGGTGGATATTGGTCTGTAAGACTTCTTCTGTTTTTCCAGGTTTAAAAATGGGGCTGATTCTGGCCGTTTTCCTGATATTTGGTATCTGGAGAGTATTTAAAGATGTATGAAGTATAAGCTACTCAATTTTCTTGAGCTTAATGGCTCAGATGCCGTCTGGTCCTATAGGTTTTGATGGCTTATTTTTCCTTGTTGGGAAAATATGATATCCTCTAGGGTTGTCAGTGTTAAGTTGACGGAGATGTCTTAATACTGATCTGGTCACGTTGCTTTTCTGTAAACAGTGTTAAATTTGTTTTCGCATTTCCTGTGGTTTTCTATTGGGATAGTGTATCCTTTCGTTGTTTCAAGGATTCCACTACCTGGCCATCTTTGTTCTTGTAATGCCACTATATCCAGTGTGTAGCACTCGACTTGTGTGAGTTTTAGGAGATCTCCTGGTTTTCTAAGGCTTAGCACGTTCCAGGTTCCCATTTTTAAATCGTAGTCCGGGTACAGCTTCCGAGGTCGTTCCAATAACGAATTTGAGATATTCCGAGGCCTGTGCAGAATTCATGACAATTATTTTTTTTTACGGAAATGAGGTGTTAGCCCTTCGCCTAACCCAAATTTTCGTGAATGTGTTCATTCTGCATCTTAAGGTCACCAGAAACAACCTTTTTACACGTTTATATAGCCTCTTGATCCAAGACAGACGCCCGCTCCAAGCCGCCCCTAACATGGAGAACAGACGTTTGAGTTGCACTGGTTTTATGGCGCCAATGACTCGCCATGGTGCAGAATCATTGAGTATAAGCAGTATTTACTCTGCCCCTCTCAACTACACCAACCCAATTCTGTTAGCGTTACCCAGGCAGCACGGCGTGGACGCAAAATTTCGGATTTTCGCTACCCCTCCTTTCGTTTTCCCAGTCCGCTTTGTTAAAATTAATGTATGTATTCTTTTCGGAATTTATTTGGTTTATGGAACGGTTTAAGGTGATTATACTCGTCACATGATCTGACCTCAATGCAATTTCTGTTCTCCATTCTGCAATTGGCATTAGTGACATGCTAGCAAGGGAGACATCTGGAGAAGAGTATGAGTTATTTGTTACTTAAAATTGGAGCCATAAATTTGATCAGCAATGCTTTCGCCTCGTGAATCATGTTGCGCATTCACATTTCCGAGAATTAGACAGTCTTTGGTATAATATAAACGTCCTATGGACGGTTCATAACCTGTATCAAAGCTGCTTACTGGTGGAATATAAATATTGACCAGAGTTATCTCCGGATTTTATTATAATACCTTGTTGTTCTAGGTGTTTATCAGTTGCCGGTACTGCAGGTAGTGTGGTTGTACATTTATAAAGTTTTGTAAGCTTTTGAGAAACTGATTTCATTGTTTTTAATTATGATTCTCTTGTTTATATGTATATTCACTAATGGTGATGAGAAATTTATCGTTAGATTTATATATTACAGTTACAAGAATGAAATTTACATGAATGAAATAAACAAAAGCACTTATCCGTCTTCAATCAGCTCACCTTTATGCCTCGTAAATTTAGGGTGGATCTATCCGCTTAAACTCCCAAAGCAATCAATGAAGGCTGAATTAGGAATCGGAATATTTATTTCTCTTAGAATTGAATTCACAAACGTGAATTTAAGGAGAATTTCCGGTTGGAAGTGATAGCCGTTCTATCAAAGTTTAAAAACCAAGCTGCTTACCACGTATTTGCGATAACGATTACTGCATGGGATGGCATGGTAGTGCCGTTGCAGCTTCACGATTGTGCTTGATTGCTGTGAACCAGCAGGTAGCAAAAAACAATACTCAAACGACTACACATTTCAATGTCCAAAGAAAGCATGGTCTTTTGCAAACTCATCAAAATTTGATGAAGTAAAATATTACATAGTAATTTGGTTGATATAACAGGGGAAACATAGTGAAACATAGGGGAAACATAGTAAGCTACGTTTCTAATAATATTGTCACGATAATGGGCTACAAAATTTACAAAAACTACGTGAGGTTAAACCTGTCTCGGATGGACTGAAAATTAAAGTTGTTGCTAGATGTGTAGAATATCTATTCCTTGAAGTTATTGTGGTCAGTTGTACTTGTAAGGTAACAGTTTAGAATTGTTTATCGCCCACACTGTGAGTTAATTTCAATTGAAATTCTTACGCGATTTGGTGCGATTTTAAAATGTGGTAATGGGCGACTTCAAACTAAATCTACTTGAATTAACTGCCGCCAACACATGTAAATCATTCTTTGAGAGATTCGATGCCATACTTCTCCACAATAATAAATCAACACTTCGATCTCATTCCTTACTTGATTTTTTATGTTGTCAATGTTGTTAGTATGTACAACAAATAAGAGATGCAATGTACTTTGGACTGCTTAGTATAGGTCAAAATGCCAGGGTTAAATCTAATGTCACTGGGTTGCATAACGTAATGTTTTTTCCCCGACACATCTTGGATCTGATAAACAATAATTGCAACATAATATGTTCCATTGAGATGGAAAGATTAAGGTACTGAAGTCATCTTCTGCCACAAAACTTACTGGTTAGACCTATTTTTTTATATTTATTTTCCTGTATTCATTTTGCCACTTTTATATATTCATTTTCATAGAGTATTTCAAACATCAATTAAATTAATATATCCATTTATTATTTTAGTAAAAAATTATCTTATTAGTCAATTTCATATTATTTGTTGTTTTCATGTATAATTCTGGGTTTTGTAATGATTTTTATAATTTCTTTATATCATTTAGTATCATTCAGTATCGAAAGTTTGGCAAATACTAAGTAACAAGTGATTGAATTCTTAACTGATCGTAACTGTTTGTTTAAAAATCGATCTGGATTATTATTTTACCATAATCTACTGTTTATATTAATAACCTTCATATTCTGTAAACCCATATTCATATTCTGTATTCTAAACCCGCATATTCTGTACGGTTGAATATGCTAAAGCATGTCTTGTGTGTGATCTTGCCAAATTTTTTGAGGTACGAACTTGAATTATGTTATTCAAGATTATTTAAAATCAAAGTTTACCAATATTAAGGCCTCCCTCTTTTGTAACTTTACGTATTAAATAGCTAGTGATAACGGTCATCATTGTTTTCTCACTGTGCTTCCCAAATATTTAGTGAAATTATTTAATTCGATATTAATAAATTCGTTTTCTTTTCAATGGTTAAACGCCAATTAAAATGTTTGTTTTCCAGATCTCGTAGAATTGCTCATAGTCACCAGGCTCTTGCCGGTTTCATTTGATGATTTCCACATTTTATACTTCGACAACTTTTGTATCTGCCATTTTTCTCGTTCATTTTATACTTCGACAACTTTTGTATCTGCCATTTTTCTCGTTCGGCTGCTTTTTTGTTCGGCAAACGCCGATTGTCCGAGGATCTTGTCAAATTACTACCACATTTTTTGTTAATGAGGGTGAAAATTTGTTTTATAAAACGAGGGTAACCTTGTCCGACAAGAATTTGTCTGCAGCTATTGTTGAATCCGACAATCCAAACATGCCGAAATTTCAACTGTCGGACTTAACAATAGGAGAAACATTTTTGTCGGACAAGGTTATACCCTCGTTTTCTAAATCAAATTTCCACCCCAAATTAATAAAAAAAAAATTGTGGTAGTAAATTTACAAGATCCTCGGGCAATGGTAATGTTTCGGCGTTTGTCGCAAGAAAAAGCGGCCGAATCGAGAAAAATGGCAGGTACAAAAGTTGTCGAACTCGTCAAGGATAGGCGTCTCAACAAGTATAAAATATGTGGTAATCATC
This sequence comes from Diogma glabrata, assembly GCA_963693315.1. Classification (NCBI taxonomy): domain Eukaryota; kingdom Metazoa; phylum Arthropoda; class Insecta; order Diptera; family Cylindrotomidae; genus Diogma; species Diogma glabrata. The sequence continues at coordinate 54,232,461 of OY856188.1, forward strand.
AAATGACAGCGGTGAGGGCCTGGTGACTATCATAGAAAAAAACTTTATTATTTTTTATTAATTTGGATTCACAACAAAACTTAAGTTAATTGATCTCAATACCTAAACGCCAACAAAATATCAAACCTGGCATGGTGTCCACCAGGTATGGAATTCTGGAAAGTCATGGAAAGTCAGGGGATTTTATTTTGGTCAGGGAAAGTCATGGAAAGTCATGGAATTTTTGTTATTTTCTGGAAAAAAATTTATTTTAATAAAAATCTTTTTTATAAAAAAAAAATTATACTGCATGCATTCTTAATATTTTACTTATGTCTCCTTTGTATGTATTTAAAATATTTTTGCGAGCGACATAGTTTATAATACAATCTATCTAATGTTATATTTTGAATTTCAGTTCTTAAAAATTTTTGGATACTCTAAAATTTTACGTAAAGGTTCAAATTAATATTTTTCGTCAATGTACAAAAAATCCCTTTGCATTCTGTCGCTATGACAGCGTGTGATCACTAGTCTCAACAATTACTAATCAGCCAGCACTAACTAACTGACAAGACGCAGGGACGCATATATTACTTATAAATATTAAGTCATTAATGTGGAGTGAAGTATTTTTTAACTTTTATGGAGGAGGCCAAGTTTTGTACACATGGTCTATGTTATTGCTATTAAATGATCGTTTCATAAGAAGTTATATGCAATGGTGACTCCCCATAAACGAATGCTTTCGCATTAACGTATTTAATCTCCACACATATTGATTGAAATATCGTTGGGAAACTCAGTTTTCAAACTAGCTCTGTTTTTGAAAATATAGTCAAATTTCAATCAAATTTTAATTACCCCAATCGGAATTTTAAGCTACTAGCTTACTTTTAGTGCTGCACCTTTCGGGGACGATGTATTTTATCATTTCAAGATTGGCTGACCAATGATTTGTGCCGTTTTACCATCTGCAAAACTACTTATCGGGTTACTGTGAATTTACAACAGTTCGTTCATATGAATCAAAAATAGAGTGGGGACAAAATTAGGGCTAGAGTGCACCAGCTTTAATTAAATTAGACTAAAAAAAAGCCATCTTAGTAAATGTTGCAGATTTCGCAATATTCTACAAATACTTTATTAATGATCATTTTTCTAAGGAGATCAAATCAATCTTAATCGAGCTTGCTACATTGTTTCGCTGCTTTCTTGCTGCATTGTCCACAACAAATTCCACTGGCCACCCATTTACTGTTCACATAGCTAAATGTAGAACAGTGACATTTTAGCGTGATTCTTCAACATAATTTCACTTTTTTTCTTTTTAACAGAGATTTTTTACGTGATTTAAATGCCAAGCTTCTTAACCTCAAATAAATCCCTCAAAAAATTCTTCAAATTCTTAATCCACTAACCTCGTGTAAAAAAAAAAATCAACGCACTAACGTAGGGGTAGGGTACACCATCTTTTTTAAGTATGCAGTTCCAACAACGGCTTACTAAGTTCAGTAGTACGGCTGTTGATGTTTGTTTTGAAAACCGCATTAGCTATCAGATATCAAATGATTGTCTTCCAATTTGATATATGTGAATGAATATAGTGGTTATATATTTTGGATAGGACTATGGGCTGGGAGTAAAGCTGTTGGTCTACCACATCTTGTTTCTTTTTTGTAGATCGACTGATATTGGGCTTTTTCTAGCACGAAGAAAAAAATACTATAGATTTATAAAATCTGTAGACAATTTTAGTTAAAGTTAGTGCAAGTTCTTTTAAATTTGTTCGGAATAATAGGTTGGATGTTTTCCAGCTTTGTTGATGTTAAACCCGCCTTTAAAAATTTTTGGACAATTTTGGGTTCGAATTTTGAAATGAATTTTTTTCATATAAACTCCTGAAGACTGAATTTGGGGTATTTCTTCAGTAATTGTCAGAATGGTGTTGTTTGAAGCAAAGTGTTTCAAAGCGTCAGGGTCAATTGATTTAGTACAAGTAGTAGTAAAAAGTAGTACAAATAGAATAAGAATTTATGGCATTGTCAACACTTTTCAAATTGATATATTCGAAACCCAAGTAAGAATGAGCTAAAGTACCAAACTTGGGCCAAGCCCACTATACAGCTTTTGTGGTTCAGGCCAGGTTTAACATTTTTAAACGGCCCAAGTTTGAACCTAGTTTGGACTGGTTGCATGGGGCCAAGTCTGGCAAATTAGACTTGGACCAGGTCTACCAAACCGATGTTTCCCCCAGATCTCTTTTAAATGTGTGGAAAGAGGTTGTGGCATCCAACCGCTTTCCACACTTTTATGATTATCTTTATTTTTATGAATGCTACTTTTTAGTAACATTCATAAAAATAAAGATAAACATAATATTAGAAAGAATTAGAATTAGAAAGGTGAATAACGCAGAATATAATTAACTAAATCTTGGTTTAGTTTATGCATTTACAACTGGCCCAGACTGAAACCGAAGTTAAATAACCAATGCTTGACTCGCTAAAACGGGCCCGAATTTGGTTCGTTGTAGGGTTGCACCGATTAATCGGTAATCGGCCTTATCGACCATTTTACCGATAAGTCGGTATCGGTTTTTTGTCCGATTAATAGGCCGATTATCAACACATGCGTTTTTGATTGTTTATTAAGTTTTAAAGACAACAAATTCCAAATTCTAAAACACCATAGTCAGCCATAGTTGAAAACCTTTTTAAAAATGTATAAGATTGAGGCCTGTTTAAAACAAATCAAATCTGTTTATGTATTTCTGCATTTTTGTGATAACTTGACAGTTCTAACTTTTGAAAAACTTAATTTAAAATAATGCTGTTTTTAAATAAAGTACTTCAGTCACTGCCATCGACATATGGTTTTTTTTTTTAATTTTACCAAACTTCTTGACTAGCTGTAAATTTGTTCAAATTGTTTTACACATCAAGTTCGAAACAAATAGAGGCCCATGTATATGACATGAAATAACCCTTTTTTGACTTTAATTTACGAACTGTGTAGTGCAAAATTTTACAAAAAATTCCGTTGTTACTTAAATTAAAAGCTCTTTCAAATGGCACTTCTTTAAACTGTGTTATGAATGTTGGATTCATCCTTTCTAAAATTCTTACTTGAGACAACATTGTATTTTTCATATTAAACTTAGTAATTTTTCTATCATTGCGAACTCTTAAGTTTTTAAAATATTGACAACGAAGTCGTTCCCAAATACATGAATCTACCAAATGTGCCACAGTCAACCTAGATATTGGGTAAAAAAATAAGCTGAGGACTGCAGATCGTTTTTCCTGCTAATGGAAAATAGTTGCCAGAAAACAAAACGCTTTCAACAGTTACAGAAATTTTACTATTTGCCGAACTATAAATTAAAAAAATAAAAGCGACATTTGCATAATATTTTAAACTAAAGTTGCAAAGCGTTCCGATTTTGGTGGAACTGTCCCGACTTGTGAAGAAAAGTCCAACGTTCTAATTAATAGTAATTCTTTGCGCAGATTTGTTTAACTCATTACCATCAAATAATCGGCAGCCGATTAATCGGCATCGGCCGATAAAGAAATCCGATTAGTCACTTTTCGGCAAGTTTGCTTATCGGTGCAACCCTAGTTCGTTGTTTAATATTGGCAGCTCCTACCCGTGAAGTTATGCTGCTTTCGTTCTGTCAATTTCGGCTTATGGATACTGTTAGCTTTTAGATATAACGAGTATTTTCTTATATATTCAAATACAAAATAATCTACGGTAGTTTCTAAGAGTCAATTTGGCCGCCTTTGAACACATTTTTAGTTGGAGTTTCTATTGAAAAGGGAACCAATTTATTAATCCCTAATTGAATGGTTTCAGTAAATTTTGGAGCAAAAACGTTTACATCGTCAGTTTAAAACAATGACGATTGAAAGGGAAACCTTGGAAAAACTTCAAAAACCTTTGATTTCTATTTTTGAAAAGTGAAACATTTTATCGAACTTCGATGCTGTTGTGTTTAAAAATCGGTGTATTATTATTAATAAGTTAAACATGTTTAGCACACCATTCATTATTTAGACTCTTAAATAGCCGAAGATGCCATGTCAACTAGAGAAACAGATGGGGAAAATTCATCTGGAAAAACAAAGATTGAGCATCGAGCAAACATTCAGTTCTTCAATTTGACCACGCTATTAAAATAATCGGTCAGGAAAGCTATATGTAGTTCTACAACTCGGTCTTTTATGTAATTAGATATTTATCAGAATTTCAAATATTTTGTGTCTTTGTTGGAATTAAAACATGTCATGTAACATCGATTCATGTCAAAACATTTATACATTTTAGGTTTTTTGTATACAAAATTATTAGTTTTATTTTAAAAAAAGTCATGGAATTTTCATATTTTTGGTCTGGAAAGTCATGGAAAGTCAGGGAATTTTGTTTCGAAAAAAAAGTGGACACCATGCCTGGTAATCGAATTTATCGAAATGAAAAATTATAAAAACTCCCATCTTCGCGGAACGCTATGTGTCGAACTCGGTTGTTTCAGAAACACCTATAGAAGAGCCACATTTCAAACATAGCAAGATCCAAACTTTTGATTAACTATTAAGACAACATGCATAACTAGGTGAATATGTTTATTCGATTTTGTATATGTTAACCGGAAGATATGCTAACAGAAGTTTGACCTAGTCCTAGTGGATTGTGTTTCTTTAAGGAATTTGTTGATTTGTATTTTATATAGTTGAGAAGCCACCGTGGATGGTTGACCTGCGTTGACTTGATTCTGGAAGGATCAGTTGGTCTTGTACCTCTCAGTTCAATCGTCTTCTTTGTGTCGAATCTAGAAATCTCAAACTGTGGTCTAATATGCTCCAACCCAATCTGTGTAAATTGGTTTATCTTTCCTAATCATAATTGTGTTGGTGAATTAAATACATACAGTACGTATCTTAATTGGAAAAGGAAACAAACCATGAATTATTTTCCAATTTCTTTATTGAGAATAAAAGTACCTACTATATTTATTTTAAAGAAATACAAGCAAATTATTTATATTTGTAAATTAAATTTTCTCTACAAATAAATATATTTTATTTTTGGGTGTTAATACTGGTGAGGCGAAGGAAAACTCTAATGGTTGTTCAATTTCTGTAGTTTTAGAAAATCGAAAATTTTGAATTAAGGTAGACAATCCAATTGTCATTTGCATCAAACCAAATCTTAATCCGATACAGTTTCGTGGTCCATCCCCAAATGGAAAATAACAAAAAGCTTTATTTTTTAAATCCTCACTAAAGTTATCCGGATTAAAAGTTTCTGGATTTGGATAGTATTCCGGATCATGTTGAATTGGATAAAGTGGAAGAAAAACTTGAGTTCCTTTTTTAATAACTAAATCAGAATTAGGCACGATATAGTCTTTTGTTGCTATACGATTTAGAGATGCTCCTGCTGGATATTTTCTTAGAGTTTCTGAAATATATTTTTGTTTGATTAAAGAAAAGTTTGAAAATAATTTTGTGCGGTTGAAATACCATTGATAACCTGTTGCAAGTATGTCATTTGCAACATTCCTTCATACGAAATAATACCACTATTTTTCTCTGAGACGTCTTTTATTTCTTGACGAACCTTTTCTTGGATTTCTGGATTTAAAGCTAATTCATATAATGTGAATAGCATCGCCGTTGCAGATGAGTCAAACCCGGCTAAAAAAAACATATACGCTTGAGCGGCGATTTGAACAATAGTTAATCCATCGCTTTTTTCATCACTTTTTTTTAAGTTTATTAAAAGATCCATAAAATCATTCCTTTTGATTTGATTCTCTTCACGATATTGAACAGTTTCTTTAACGGCATTTAAAAAAAAATCAATAACTTCATCAGGATTGATTTTTAATTTAAAAAAACGTGCTAACCCAGGATATTGTCCCATAACAAATCTGTGAAATGTAGTATGACGTGGATTCGAATTTATAAGTTTTCCCATTTCACGGAATATTTCATTTGGATTGCCTAAACTGTTGCATTCAATTCCAAAGGCACATGTTCCTATTATATCTGTTGTATAACGCGATAGAATATCTTTTATATCTAATTCATTGCTTACTTGAATATTTTCTATTACACATTTCTTTAATTCTTCGGCCACATCGGTTATTATTGGAAACATATTTTTCATTTTGCCTGATGAAAATGTTGGTGTTAATTTGGATCTCAAATCTCTCCATTTTTGATTTTCCATTGAAACCAAATGTGCTGATAGCGGATCATCTTTTTCGTTTGAATAAAAGCCACGATTAACAAAATAATTGAAATCTTTAATTAAAATATGTTTGATTAACTCCGGTTCTGTTATCAAAATAACAGGTTTCAGTAAAAAGGAGTAAAGTCCAACGTACGGGGTTTTTCCTTTAAATTCATTATAATATTGTTGAAATACTTTTGTGATATGACGTTTTTGTCTGGCATCTCCAAAGTTTCCATATGGAAAAGTTGGTTTCACATATGGAACGTTACGATCTTTCCAATAATTAAATCTTTTCGTGTAAAACAAGGAACACGCAAGAATAACCGTTGAAACGAATAATGCAGCCACAATGATCATTTTAGATTTTGTTTCTAAGTTATCTGCAAGAAAATACATAAAAGTTATAAAAAACCAATAAGGATTAGGAAACATGGGCAAAAAAATCTAGTGTAGAAAACAATATCGAAACTTGAACTTCGAGCTAACTCACTTAAAGAAATTCTACATGCGCGTGAACTCTACTAAAAACATTGGATTTTAGCTTGTTTTTTTTGTAAATCAATATGGAGCTCGACCAAACATACCGTAACCTTTGAAGTATCAATTAAAAACTAACAAGTTTACTTACTTGATCAAATGTGATCTCACTTGATATAGTTATTGTTTAATTCTATTCGTAAAAACTAGATTCATAAACGCGCTTTGAATATTTGATATGTCAAACAATATCTGACTATCATATTTACGAACACGAATAAACCCAAATAAATATATTCTTTCATTTATTAAAATTTTCGTTTCTTTGGGTTCAACGTTCTATCAGTTTTTTTGTTGAGAAATTATTATTCAAAGTCAAATTTTATTAGTATAGTCAAATTTTGTTAATATAAAAAGTAATCGTCACAAAAAAGCATACAGAAACCCCTTAGTTTGTTGTGCAGAATAAGTGTGACTAGGGTGTCGATTCTGATCGGTTGGTCAATTTTTTGTCTAAAATTTGTCTAATTCTCAAAAATATATTGAGTGAAGTGAATAAAAACTAGAATAATCTTAAAGTATAAACTATTTAGCATTAGCACATTCTTTATTTCGAGTGAATAAGAATGTACTAATATTTTTTAGCATCTGCTAGAAAATTGTAGAATATACTGAAAATTATAAATGTCAAATTAAAACAAAACTAGACTAAACAAAACTAAAATTAAAATGTCGGACGAGAATACAACTTCCAACTTTAATAAAAATAATTCCAGAAATTTTGTTAATGTTATCAAAAAATTTCCTATAGTTTTAAGCAAGTCGAAACTACCAGGAATCAAAGACAAAAAAAATGCCGTGTCCTACATCAGAACAAATAAAAAAAAATTAACAATATAAAAACTGATGTAAAAAAAACAGATCCCACTCAAACTGGGAATCGGAGGATTGAGATGAAGGATTGGGAGCACGACATTTTTTCCATACAATCCAGTACTCCAACCACAAATGGAATTTTATGTTTTCTTTGGCACATTTCTTGGCATTTCCAAATTTCAGCCTCAGATTTTGAAAACACAATAAATTCGTGAGCAACTGACACAATTTTTTTTCCAAAACCTAAAAATATATGTGTGTAACATGGTTTTGTTATATTTTAAAACGGTTTCTTATCTAATTAAAATATTATTATAATTCTCCTTACGAGCTTTCGCTCAAGAACATTTCACACAAAGTTTTAACATTTTCTTCTTTGAAACGATATATGCTTTTATAATCAGCATTTATTTTTGATTTTCGGTCTCTATAAAATTTTTTATTTTGCGAATTTTCTGCATTATTAATAAATTCAGCCATTGTTCAGAAATAAGTTGCACAAACAGCAACTTGAAAATATTTAGTACGGCAGTGTCAAAAATTAGAATATTCTTGGTTTTATTCACTCGATTTTAAGCATATTTTGGAAAATTTTCAATGGATTAAAGTATATGCTATAACCTAGTTTTTATTCACTGATTTGTCAGTATATGCTTAAAAACTTGAGTATTTAGTATATTCTAGTTTTTATTCACTTCGCCCATTATGACAATCCTGCAAAAACCATAGGGCAACATTTAAATTATATTAATTTCTTTCAGACAAACGTTTATTATTTAGTTTTTGTATTATGTAAATCGAGTAAAAACAAAATTTTATTTTGTCTAAACGTTGACAAATAATTGACAAAACCGACACCTAGATTTAGAAACAAAAATCTGTACGTTTTCTGTTTTGGTCTACTTATTCCTGGGTCCTTTTATTCCATGTATAAGTTTTTTTGTTTTGGAGTGACCGTTTATGGAGAACCATTGCAAAACTAACCAACTTTGATTATTTACTTCACCACGATCAGTGCCAAGAGAATAGGAAGGGGGAGGGGGAAGTGAGAGAGAAACATGTTACAAAATGATCCTCTATCTAACGTGACCTAATTACAGCACGAAATAACTCCTAGCAAAAGTACATATAATTTTTAAATTTCCAAAAAAAGATTTATTGAAATTTATAAATAGACACTTGTTTTTAATAATTCATTTTTCTGTGATAATATTGTAACAATTTGTGTTTTTTTATATAAATATATTTGGTGAAAAATTAAACCAAAAAAAATTTAATTTCTTTCGTGTTAATTATAAATCGATATTTTTTACGATATATTTATAAAAACATTTGTTTTTGTGTGGTTATATATTATACATTTAATATTAGATCAAAAAACACTTATATAATTAAATTTAACTAATTAATGGATATATCCGGCAGTTACTTTTTAAATAATAAAGAACAAATATAATGTGTTTAGAAAAAAATGAGTATTAAGGTTACTTGGGTGAGAAGAGTGAATTTTTGAATATAGATGCTTTACGTGTCGTGCTAGCTAGTGAAATTATTGATGGATCGATTGATTGTATTATATTCATATCAAAGACTTCAGTCAATTATTGTTTTTGTAAGAAATTGTAATTTTTCTTCTACCATTTTAGGCATATGACACTGGACGGCATCTGGTAAGTACAAAAAGGACAGCATAAAACAATTCTGTGACCTGAAGGGCCAACATTAAGGCACATAGGATATATTCAAGACGTAGTTTATGTTGCTGAAAAATTAATAAATATGATACACCTGCCGAACTGGGTAATATTAGTAACACAGAACAGATGACACGCCACCCTGTAATATCAAAATATGAATCAAAACATTGTTTTAAATTTTAGTAATCCATAACTACTTACCATGATCATTTAAACTACCATTTCTGCCAAAAACTATACGAACGGTTTCTAATATAAATAATGTTATCAAAATAGAAATTTCATATTTTAAACCATTTCCTTCATATTTTAAATGGACTGCTTTTAATACACCCATTCCTAGTTCACAAGTTGCGAACATACCAAAATAAAATGAATTTAGATATAACAATATTTCGTATATTAGACTAGAGTTCACCATTTTTTATATCACATTTAATTTAATTATTGGACCTAAAATTAAATGAGATATTTATATCAAAGAAAATTTGTTAGGAAAAAAAAAACAAAACTTGCCCTCTTCTCAATGTTTATTTTTAGCACATTTATGAAAGCTATTTTTTATTCTATTTTTATACAAAATTGAATTGGTCTAATTTTTAGTACATCATATTTTCCCTAAGAACCATGGATACGCTCCGAAACTTTACTATAGCTAAATATTTAATGCACCAATCAAATCACCGCATTAAAATATTTAATAACTTTAGTTAAATAATTTCTGAACGACGATCATTAAGTAAAATATTAAATACACAAATACTAATACAATCTGTTAAAATCGTATGTCAGAATAATTCTTTCATAAAATGTTTCAATTGAATAAAATTAAAACTGAAAAACTTAAAAACTAAGATAGAAATTACTAACCATATTGTTATAGAAAACTTGCATTTTATTCAGAATTTGAAAAATATACATGCTGCAATTTCAAAATAAATTGAACTGTCAATTTGAAATCGTTAAATTTTAAATAATGCTTATGTATATGTGTATTTAATTTTTAACTCTACTCGAGAGCACATTTAATTTTTAAATAAATGTGGGCGGGGCGTAGTATGTTTCTGAACGCAAACATCTGTCAAATAGTTAAATATTAACTTTACTATTTTGTTTCTGAACGACCGGATTTAAATGATATTTAAATATAGTTAACTATAGTAAAGTTTCGGAACGTATTCCATATTAATATTTAGACAGATTCGATTTTTGTTATTATGGCCGTGGCCCATTTCTCAAAAATGCCAATCAAATTGAAATATTGACGTTTCTCGCTGAAATATTAGTTTTTGTTTTGCTTTATTTTCTTCCACAAAAATTAAATTACGAAAAAATAATTATTGAAAAACAAATTTTATTTGAATTTCAACACAATCTCAAAATTTACTCAAGTAGGATAGCAGAGTGAAATTTTTTAGTCGATTTGCAGATTCAATTTCATCGCGAAATGGGCCACAACCATAGAAAAAGCCGTGCATTCACATACAACAGAAACCAAAACTGAATTTCATACAAATTTGACAGCAATTGAAACAGAAACCGAATTTAGAAACTGAAAATTCGTCTTTTTTGTCTGAAACAGAAACAATTAAAATTTAATTGTTTCTGTTCCAGAAACTGTCACATGACCAGAAACTGTCACATAATATTAATTATTATTTTAAATTTTGATAATAGAGTTTTGAATTTTGAATAGTTTTCAGTTTCTGTTGTATGTGAATGCCCGGCTTAACACGTCTTTAGTTTGTTATTATCACAGAATTATGAGAAAAGAGGAAGTGAAATTGATGTTAAAAATTGAAGTAATTTTTGCACACCAATAAATTGTTACTCACTTGCGTTTTAGTAGAGGCGCCGTAAATATTTCTATTATTGCATTGAATTCCAAATTTAGGCGTATTTTTGCCCCCAAAATTAATAAAAAAAGAGACGCCATTACATAGAAAAACAACATACACAAATTTATTTACATATTTATTTATTTCAGCAAAAAATACACATATTAAGACTAATAAGTCTTATTTACAATTTGATCAGAAAAAAAATGTAAGAAAACAGCCAAACAAGACTAGCTTCAAAAATAATACTAATAATAACAATAATAATACACTAATACAATATAACAAAAATTATTTCATCACTCATCTCAACAACACATAACAACTTACAACTAACCTACTACAGCTCACTTTTGTTCCCCAACGGTCCAACTCACCACCAATGCCAGTGCACGAAGTATAGCAATCCAAATGAAAAAAAAAAGAAAATGCTATAATTAAAGTCCCAATCCAGTGTCACAAGACAAGAGACTGAGACCAAAATTAAAGCAAGAAATAGAAACAGCAGCCTACATGACAACTCAAATTTGACAATAAAACATAAAAAAATTTGACAATCTAAAAGCGAAGCATTCTATTACTGTTTACATTGATTTTAGATTATATTTTTTTCTCGAAAATATTTAAAAAACAAAACTTATTAATCGAAAAGTAAATATTAATATCAATACTAGTTATCTATGATAAGAAATCCCATCCTGTATATGTTTTCGGTAATTTTTACACGTCATTATCACACACTTCATATTTAATATTAATTCAAAATTTTCACTCAAATATATTAATTTTTCTTTAAAATTATTTTGAAATCACTAGTATTTTTTATATTCATTATAAATTCGTCAAAATATCACCACAATAAATAATAAAAACAATTTTATTAAAACCAAATTATAACCAATCTTTTTTTGACAATTTAAAATCTAGAAATACGAGAGGAGAAGAGCGAAAAACCACTTAAAATATTTTTGTGTATATATATATATATAGTAGTTTCATTTCCTTAGTCTCTTAATTCTTTGGTTATTAGTCATAAGAGTGCATTAGTGGAAGTGGATGGACATATATCTCTTATATAGCGCCACTGTTTATTTAAACACACAAAAAAAAAATCGAGACAAAAATATATATGGTTCAAACAATTGTGTTTTACGACTTTTATTTATGTATTTCGGCCATTTAATTTAAATAAAGTGAATTTAATTAAAGTTTATTAATAATGTTTAAGTTATTCCAAATTTTTTAAAAAACAATTAAGGAAATTGTAAACGTAAGTACCTATGATTATATATAAGTAAATACCCACTAGATTTTTTGTTACTATAGTAACAGGTCTTTAGTTTGTTATCATTCATAAGAGTGCATTAGAGGAAGCGAGATAGACATATATCTTTTATAGTGCCATCGCATAATTTGAAAAAGATCAAAACTAATTTCAAGAATATATGGTTTGAACCAATGTTTTTTACGACTTTATAATATATGTCGGCCATTTCATTTAAATCATGTTAAAGTTTATGTTTGATATTGAATAAGTCAAATTTATTTTAAAAATTAATAAGGAAAATATACAATAGTTCTAAGTATTTTTCTATAAAAGTAAGTATTCAAATCAATTAAATGTTGATATGTTTTAAATTAAGATAATTATATATGTAATTCTTTTAGTTTGATTTAATGCCATTTTAGTTTTGCAGATCTTATTATTTGATAAAATATTGAATTGTTTAATATTATTATTAATTGTTGTATTAGTGTTTTAATTAGTTCTTTAAGAAATAATATATATTTATATTTATTAATTTATTTACAGTCAATAAAAACTTAAAATTATAAAAATGTATTTTATTTCCAAAAATCAATATTTATATAACAAGCTTGCGTTGTGGTTTAGGTTAACCAAGACAAACTAAAGACATGTCTGACCAGACAACCTAAAGACACGTCTTACCAGACAAACCCTAGACTTGTTACACAAGACGAGGTGGGACATTTTGTTCGAGCGGTCTTGGGTTTGTCTTGGTCTTGTTACTATAACGCGTTAATAGTATGTTGCTAGTAAATCTGGTATAACACTTTTACTGGGTATTCAAATGAATTGAATGTTGTTATATGTATTTAAAATTAAGAACATTATATATGTAATTCTTTTAGTTTAATCCCATTTTATTTTTCAGATTGTCATATGATAATTAAATCTTTGCTACAATTATAGTATTATTCTAATTATTTTTTCTAATTATTTATATTTATTTATTTTCTTAATAAAAGACTTACAATATTATAAAAATGTATTTATTCCCAGTAAAAGTGTTATACCAGATTTACTAGTAACATACTATTTACGCGTTATAGTAACAAGACCAAGACAAACCCAAGACCGCGCGAACAAAATGTCCCACCTCGTCTTGTATAACATGTATAGGGTTGGTCTGGTAAGACGTGTCTTTAGTTTGTCTGGTCAGACATGTCTTTAGTTTGTCTTGGTATACCTAAATCGTGTAACCACCTTGATATAGAATTTGGAATTTTTGTAAATAAAAAACATTTTAATAATTTTGTTTAAGTTGTTTATTATCTGTAATAAAATAAATAAATATAAAATATTTCTTAAATATATATTTAAAATAATACTATATATACAGTTATTAATTATCATATATCAATCTGAAAAAATAAAATGGGGTTAAGCTAAAAGAATAACATATATAATGTTTTAAAATTTGAGTATTTACTTATATATAAATATAGGTACTTACGTTTACAATTCCCTTAATTATATTTAAAAAATTTAAACATGATTAATAACTTTAATTATAAATTCACTTTATTAAAATTAAATGGTCGACATATATACATAAAACGTAAAAACACAATTGTAAATTGTTCTCATATAATAGTTTCGATCTTTTTCGTATGTGCGTATAAGCAGTGGCACTATAAGAGATATATGCCTTTCTCACTTCCACTAACGCACTCTTATGAATGATAACAAACTAAAGACGTGTTATACTAGTAACAAAAAGTTTAGTGGGTTTTACTTACAAAAATTCCAATTTCTATACAAGATGGTTACACGATTTAGGTTTACCAAGACACACTAAAGACATGTCCAACTAGACAAGCTAAAGACTCGTCTGATCAGACAAACTAAAAACAAACTCTAGATATGTTTACAAGACAAGGTGGGACATTTTGTTCGCGCGGTCTTGGGTTTGTCTTGGCTTTGTTACTATAACGCGTTAATAGTAAGTTACTAATAAATCTGGTATAACACGTTTAGTTATTACAGAAAAAGTTTTATCCAGCAAAATTTTGTAGCTTAAATGCAGCAGTTACAAAATGTGGCAGTTTATGCAACTTTTTGACCGAAGCAGCATGTTTAATGCAGATATTAATGTCGTTTTCGATTGAAGAACTAGTTAATAACTAGTGCTTAACGAGTTCTTTTCTTCAATCGAACATGCAAGCATTCAGACTTATTGCATGAGTAAATTGAATTGGTTATTTTATTAATTCTTTTATTTTGGAATGTTTGAAAAGCAATAAAAAAACAATACATTTTGCGAAAAAAAACTAATATCATAATATATATGTTAAATAGCTAAAAATAAAATTAAATTATTTATATGATGCTGCGCTATAAGTATAACGTTTTGATTTAGCGTTTGTTGTGCATACTTTTTGTCATAGTATGAGTAAAACTCAAAAATAACTGAAAATAAAACTAGTTCTTCAAAAGGGGAAAAAATGCACAACTAGTTCAGAGCTAGTTTTTTTATTTTGCTTCAATCGAACATGATTTGGAGGGGAAATAATTTTTTTTGTATTGAAAAAAAAATAACTAGTTATGAACTGGCTCTCAATCGAAAATGCTATAACACTAAGTTTACACCAGTATCTAATCGTTACATACCATACTTAAGCCGTGCATTCACATACAACAGAAACCTACACTGAATTTCATACAAATTTGACAGCAACTGAAACAGAAACCGAATTTAGAAACTGAAAGAGAAACTGAAAATTCATCTGTTTTGTCTGAAACAGAAACAATTAAAATTTAATTGTTTCTGTTCCAGAAACTGTCACATAATATTAATTATTATTTTAAATTTTGATAATAGAGTTTTTGAATTTTGAATAGTTTTCAGTTTCAGTTTCTGTTGTATGTGAATGCCCGGCTTAATGAGGTTGACTATGGTCGACGTAAACAGTTATCAAAAAAGTACGAACCAAATATTTGGTAGGATGATTTGCTGCGTATCATATTAGGTACGTAGCAAATAGGTATAGGGCGATTTTTCTGTTCCTGTGTTTACCGCAATGGCGCTGCAAAAGGGGGATAAGAGAAAAAATTCAAAAACTTTTATATGGGATTTCATACAAAACACAACTTGAATAATTTTAAAAATTATCTATGAAATTTCTCATTTTACCACAATCGAACAATTTTAATTTGCTTATGGAGTATTATTGACTATATTTTAAGCGTAATATATAAAATATTATTCTTAAGTCGCTCAAAAAAGAAACATAAAAATTGCCAAAATTTCCCATACAAAGTTGTATGAAAAATTTACCCTATTTTCGTATTTGTTTTAAGGACAGAAGAAAAGAAAATATTTTATATATTATGCTTAATATATAGTCAATAATACTTCATAAACAAATTTAAATTATTTAATTGTAGTAAAATGAGAAATTTCATAGATAACTTTTAAAATTATTCAAATTGTGTTTTGTATGGAATTCCATACAAAATTTTTGTGATTTTTTCTCTTACAGGCTGATTCTGACATAGCCTCACAGATGTAAAAATAGTCATAGTAAAGACTTTTCTCTTAGCTAAGACTAAAACCTCTTAAATGCGATTCTGTATGTAGTCACAACTGTGAGATGTCAAAAAAAAACCTCTTAACGTAAGACCATCAAACATGGTCATCTTAAGCATCATAATTTAAAGTTTCATATTTTTTTATTTGAATTCTTGTATGAAAAATTATTTTAATAAAGGATAAAATATTAATTATGAATTATTTATGTAATTATTATAAAATTTATAATAATTATCTATATTTTATTATAGTTTGAATCAAAAATATAAAACAAAGTATATATTGATATTGATTTTAAATAAAATGTCGATTGAAAATTTCATATTTGCAATATCAAACGTCGACGTCTCATGTTGTTTATGAAAATTTTGCAAATTTTATATAAACTTTGAGGAAAAACAATCATTCTTTTCTCACAAATTTATTGCAAAATAATTAATATATGGTATACTTTTATGTTAATTGTATATAAGTTATTATAAAATAAAATACATTTTTGATGTTAAGGTTGATATTCACTAAAATGGCGGTTGAATATTTTCACAAACAAAAATTATTAATACCTTAAAAAATTTCCTAAAACATAAACTTGATTCTTATAAAAAATTGTTATATAATATACTATAATTCTTAATAATAATTTATATGGTATTTTAATTTGTATCTAAATTATTTAATATGACATTTCATAATAATTTTGTTTATAAAAATAGCCGTTTGAAAGATATCCAAAACATATTTGTAGAGTTATTATGAGAATTTTTATGACAACGTTCACAGAATCGCAATTAAGATATTCCTCTTAAAAAAATTGTCATAACAAAAATAATCATAGCTAAGACCTCTTAACTCAGAATCAGCCTGTAATCCCCCTTTTGCAGCGCCATTGCGGTAAACATCGGAACAGAAAAATCGCCCTATAGGGCGATTTTTCTGTTCCGGTGTTTACCGTAATGGCGCTGCAAAAAGGGGATAAAAGAATAAATTCAAAAAATTTTATATGGGATTTCATACAAAACACAACTTGTATAATTTTAAAAATTATCTATGAAATTTCTTATTTTACTACAATTAAATAAGTTAAATTTGCTTATGAACTATGATTTATTATATATTAAGCATAATATATAAAAAATTTTATTATCTTCTGTCCATAAAACAAATACGAAAATAGGTTAAATTTTTCATACAACTTTGTATGGGAAATTTTGGCAATTTTTATGTTGCTTTTTTGAGCGACTTAAGAATAATATTTTATATATTACCCTTAATATATAGTCAATAATACTTCATAAGCAAATTAAAACTGTTCAATTGTGGTAAAATGAGAAATTTCATACAAAACTTTTAAAATTATTCAAATAGAGTTTTTTCTTTAAACTTCAAATCGTTGTATTGCTGCATGGATTGCTGCATGGAATCTGTCAAATGATAGTTAGAAATGAGTAATTATGTATTAAATTTTACTGCAAAAATAATAATAATGCAAATATAGTAAAAAACAACTTAAAGACAACGCAAAACAATCTTGATTTGCAAGAAATAACAATTTTTTAAAGTTTTCGAAATCCAAATCAGCTGATCACAAATGTCAAGTTTTTTTCGGGAAAAAGGTCTATTGTGTTTTGTATGGAATTCCATATAAAATTTTTGTGATTTTTTCTCTTATCCCCTTTTTGCAGCGCCCTTGCGGCCAACACCGGAACAGAAAAATCGCTCTATTGTTTTTACGGTGTGAACACTAAATAAAAACAAATCAACTTATTTTATAAATATATATTTATGTTTCATGTGATTTTTTTGTTGAAATTGAAAGTAAAAGAATTTTAGCAAGAATATAATAAATGTTTACAAGTTTTTATAAAGTATATACGGAAATTCTTTTTTTTTAACCAAAAAACTAACAATGAAAAAGACGCGCTAAAAATTAATATGTCAAACCTAATTAAGGGTGTATATAACATTTATGAAATCAAAGATTTACGTCGGATTTTAAAATATATTACAGAATAAACGTTCCTGCATCGATTGGAATCAAAAAATTTAGATCTCACCGACAATTTTCGCGAAATAATCAATTTCAAAGTTATCATTCACTAACAGGCTGATTCTGACATACCCTCACAGATGTAAAAATAGTCATAGGAAAGACTTTTCTCTTAGCTAAGACTAAAACCTCTTAAATGCGATTCTGTATGTAGTCACAACTGTGAGATGTCAAAAAAATACCTCTTAACGTAAGACCATCAAACATGGTCATCTTAAGCATCATAACTTAAAGTTTCATATTTTTATTTGAAATCTTGTATGAAAAATTATATTAATAAAGGATAAAATATTAATTATGAATTATTTATGTAATTATTATAAAATTTATAATAATTATCTATATTTTATTTTAGTTTGAATCAAAAATATAAAACAAACAAACAAAAAAACATTCAGGCTGATTCTGAGTTAAGAGGTCTTAGCTATGATTATTTTTGTTATGACAATTTTTTTAAGAGGAATATCTTAATTGCGATTCTGTGAACGTTGTCATAAAAAACCTCATAATAACTCTACAAATATATTTTGGAGATCTTTCAAACGGCTATTTTTATAAACAAAATTATTATAAAATGTAATATTTTCTTTTTAAATAATTTAAATACAAATTAAAATACCATATAAATTATTATTAGAATTTGGTATAAGAATTGTGGTATATTATATAATAATTTTTTATAAAAATCAAGTTTATGTTTTATAAAATTTTTTAAGGTATCAATAATTTTTTGTTTGTGAAAATACCAAACGCCATTTTCAATAATCAAAAGTGTATTTTATTTTATAATAATTTATATACAATTAATATAAAATTATACCATATATTAATTATTTTGCAATAAATTTGTTAGAAAAGAATTATTGTTTTTCCTTAAAGTTTATATAAAATTTGCAAAATTTTCATAAAACAACATGAGACGTAAAAGTTTGATATTGCAAATATGAAATTTTCAATCGCCATTTTATTTAAAATCAATATATATCAATCAGGCTGATTCTGACATACCCTCACAGATGTAAAAATAGTCATAGGAAAGACTTTTCTCTTAGCTAAGACTAAAACCTCTTAAATGCGATTCTGTATGTAGTCACAACTGTGAGATGTCAAAAAAATACCTCTTAACGTAAGACCATCAAACATGGTCATCTTAAGCATCATAACTTAAAGTTTCATATTTTTATTTGAAATCTTGTATGAAAAATTATATTAATAAAGGATAAAATATTAATTATGAATTATTTATGTAATTATTATAAAATTTATAATAATTATCTATATTTTATTTTAGTTTGAATCAAAAATATAAAACAAACAAACAAAAAAACATTGATATATATTGATTTTAAATAAAATGGCGATTGAAAATTTCATATTTGCAATATCAAACTTTTACGTCTCATGTTGTTTTATGAAAATTTTGCAAATTTTATATAAACTTTAAGGAAAAACAATAATTCTTTTCTAACAAATTTATTCCAAAATAATTAATATATGGTATAATTTTATATTAATTGTATATAAATTATTATAAAATAAAATACACTTTTGATTATTGAAAATGGCGTTTGGTATTTTCACAAACAAAAAATTATTGATACCTTAAAAAATTTTATAAAACATAAACTTGATTTTTATAAAAAATTATTATATAATATACCACAATTCTTATACCAAATTCTAATAATAATTTATATGGTATTTTAATTTGTATTTAAATTATTTAAAAAGAAAATATTACATTTTATAATAATTTTGTTTATAAAAATAGCCGTTTGAAAGATCTCCAAAATATATTTGTAGAGTTATTATGAGGTTTTTTATGACAACGTTCACAGAATCGCAATTAAGATATTCCTCTTAAAAAAATTGTCATAACAAAAATAATCATAGCTAAGACCTCTTAACTCAGAATCAGCCTGTATCATATGTTATATTCGGCGGAAGTATCAAAATTTGTTAAAAAAATTAAAAATTCAGAATGTTCTTGCAAAGACATCCGAAAAAAAAACTTACGTTCAGTTTCACTGTGCGATTTATGATTTTTTGAGCCCAAAAATAGCGGTGTCACCGGCAATCAGACGTAAATATTCAATTAAAAAATTTATAAAATCTGCTGCGTACAAAGGAAAGCTAACCGCCATTTGCAGTAAAAAAATCTGGCAACGTTGTGTGTGTCGATCAAAGAGAAGTCTTTTTTCATCGTTCTTGTTCATAATAAGATATCGTGACAATCCGATTTTAAAATAAAATAATAAATATATTTATTTATGTCCTGTAGGAACAATAAAACAAAATAATTTTAAATTAAAATAATAAATATATTTGACTGACTGCGACGTTGCCAGATTTACTTTTCCATATAGTAGCAGTAGTCAAATTAGAGACACATATTTTTTGGTGCTATGAAATTATATAATATTTCGGAAATATTCTATCATAGAAAATTGTTGTAATTGATAAAAAGCATTCCTGTATTGAAATTTTTACATAATAATTTGTTTGAAATTTTATTAGATGTACTACGCGATTTGACTATCTATACATCCTTAATAAGAGTTTACATCACCGTACCAAATTTTAACAGGCTGATTCTGACAAACCCTCACAGATGTTAAAAGAGTCATAGCAAAGACTTTTCTCTTAGCTAAGACTAAAACCTCTTAAATGCGATTCTGTATGCAGTCACAACTGTGAGATGTCAAAAAATAACCCCAACGTAAGATCATCAAACATGGTCATCTTAAGCATCATAATTTAAAGTTTCATATTTTTTTATTTGAATTCTTGTATGAAAAATTATATTAATAAAGGATAAATTATTAATTATGAATTATTTATGTAATTATTATGAAATTTATAATAATTATCTATGTTTTATTTTAATTTAAATCAAAATTATAAAACAAAATATATATTGATATTGATTTTCAATAAAATGGCGATTGAAAATTTCATATTTGCAATATCAAACTTTGACGTCTCCAGTGGCGTAGCGACATACGGGTTTGTTCGGGTTTAAACCCCCCCCATTGAAATTTTAAAGTTTCTGTAATCTAGAAGAATTGCTCTAATATTCTAATATTAAGATTTTTTCCCTGGTATCTTACGAATGAATTGAACAGTTGCTTTCTTTTCATTCCACAGAACCCCACCCTTTCTATGTTGTCATAGTGATAGCACACATACTCACTAGCACACATACTCAAAAGGTTGACTGCCAGCTGCATGCCACGATGCGTACTATAAATGGTACTATCAGACCCACCCATTTTCCTTGGCACCTGTGTTAAGCTATATCGCTCCTTCTGCACTCAGACGCTCGCATGCTCTTATGCGTGAACATTAAAAGGTAACCAACAACATCAAGTTACCTTTGCACGAATATTACGGTGACCACACTCGTTGTCGATTGAAGTCAAGAAAGCCTCTACATAAAACTGTCAGCAACCTGCTGGCAACTAATTTTAATATCTTGGATGCCTGGGACACCTCCTGGCATTATTACAACACAACTGGCCTTTCTATTACTAACCCGACTTCTACCCAACCTGGTTTTGATCTGCCACGTCATACCTGGACTACACTAAACCGAATAAGAACGAATCATGGACGTTGTGCTGATTCTTTCTACAAGTGGGGCATTTCAGAGTCCCCTGAGTGTAACTGCGGCGCACCACAACAAACCATAAAACACATTGCAACTGTGTGTCCAATTCAAAGGTACAATGGCGACATCTCAGACATCCATTTGGCAACTCCTGACGTAGTAGCATGGATAGACTCGCTCGATGTAAACATCTAATGTTCAAATGTACTGCCCAATGTTCAAATATTTTACTTTTTACTTTTTTACTCATAGACGCGCAATCAAATCGATTGTATGTTCATTTAATGTGTATCCATGTTTTGTTTTAGGTGGATTTCATAGAAGAGTCTATCTATTTTAAGTTTAATTTTTAATGTGTCACAAAAAAAGCCATACGCTAAATAAAAAAAAACAGTGATACAATAATTTGGAAAAAATAACAAATATTATGTCAAAGGTAGCTTGTTCCACATATTTTTATCTCAAAATTTATGCAAGTTTATAATTTTTTTCTATAACAACTGTTAAAACGTGCTATTATCAACTAAAATTAGAGGGAAAAATAGCACTTTACCATCAAGGGTAGATAAAGGAGTACTTTAACAGCAAGGGTAGATAAAGTATTTTGCTGTTGATATTCTCCAAGTTTTTCCATTTTTGAAAGCACAGGTATTTTCTTTGATGTACCATCCACGAGTTTTCAGGCAATTCAAAATTTCAGGCCATCTACGAATTGTCTCTGAAGCCTCCTCTTCCATATCAGAAGGCAGTTTTCTTCTGTAATATCGCAGATATTGACAAACCCAAAATATCTAGTTTTCCAATTCAATTTTTGCAAAAAACAAAAAAAAAATTGATTTGTTTGTTTGTTTATAAAACTAAAAAAGTTATCAAAGCCTACCTATACTCATTTTTTCGTGAAACTGTTTTTTTCCTGATACTTTTAAATTAAATTTTTCATTGATTTTTCGGCATTTTTTGGTCTTCTTTAACAATTGCTATAGAAAAAAATGTTGTATTCCACACTTAGAGTATATATAAATATAGAGAGAACATAACTTTAAAATTGTATGAAGAGAGACATAAGAAATCGTGTTTGCTAAAATGTCATATTCAATTTCTCATTTCGCCATTTGCATTTCTGTTTATTTACAACAACCAACTATTGTATTAAATTATAAATTAAAAACAATTAAATAATTTAAAACGAACCAAAAAGTACAATCTATTATTTTTAGTTGTGCTAATTTTTATAAAATGAATGAAAATAATTACGAGAGTATTTTACATTTATTGTGTTATTTCCAGTGATTTTATAATAGTGAATATTTTATTATTTTATAATGCAAATGTGCAAATATTTAAGTTATGTATACATCCTGAAAGTATATTATGAAAACTAGCTGGCGACCAACTTTTCATTATTGTGTAGTTTATTTTTAATAGATAAAAGATTAAAATTTATATATTTGGTTAGAATCAAATCCTAATCTGTCATTTTTCTTATTTCTTTTTATATAGTAGCAGTGAGGGAGAAACTATTATTTTTTTGTGGTAGGTTTTTTTCTTATAGATTTAAAAAAAACTCGCAATAATTGTACAATTTTGAATCAAATGAAAAATTTATGCACGTCTTTGGGAAGACAAACCGGTTTCTCTCTCAGAGAAATAAAGGAAAACAAACAAACAAAAAAACGATTTGACAGAAGATCAATCACCATTAATATTAGTTATGGTGGTCGGTTGATTCCACACGACGATAAAATTTCATTATCTTCTCGATGCTGACGCCTCGACGCTAAAATAGCTCTCGAAGATAAAGTGCAATTTTATCATCTTGTACAATAAATAACTATTAATTTAGAATAAACATTTTTTTTTTAAATATTGTGCTTGCGGCGAATAAAAAATAGTATATGATGCACGGACGTAAGCTATTTTGGACTTAATGTGGATGCAAACTCCACATACGTTCAAAATCTTTAGCTTTACGTCCTAGCATCATAATGTACTATTCTGGCGTATTTTATTTATGCCCACTGGTCTACTATTTTGTCTACTATTCTTTCTTTATGAGTACATCTGTAGCCCTATTCCTGTACATCGTGAAATAGGAATTGAGAAATAAATTACAGCAATTTTTTCATAACTAGTATTCCGTGCCGCGGGAAATAGCAATTTCGTATTAGATTATTTTCTTTATTTCATTTATTGCACTTTTGGAAATGCAGGAATAGACGTACTGGTGTTCTTTTTATTTTAAATTACTTGAACTTTAAATTACTTGAACATTAATTTGAACGAATCAGTACCTCGATTCTGGTTCCATGAGAAAAAATGAAGTGGAATGGAATTATTATTTATCTCGAATTTTGATTTCTCACTAAATAATTCAATTCCACTAATTGGTATTCTCGTTTTCTTTTCGAGATAGCCTTTTTAGTACAAGTTCTAAACTAGCACAAATTTTTGAAGATGGAATACTTTTGTCAGTTTATTGACTTGTTTTTATTTGTGTTATTTTTGATAGCTAGTTTACAAGTTCGCTATAGATTTTAGCTGTAAAATTGTTCTTCAGAATTTAATAAATAGTGTGTTTGAATAGTGTATTTTGCCACATCGTCCCATATCCCTATTTCCGTCTGCCTTATCAAATCTGCGAGAAGCATACAAAACAATATGTTTTGTATATAAATTAAATAAATAATTTAATTTTTCTAAAATAGTTATTGATAAATAATAAAATAAAATATCGTTAACTCCCACGCGCCAAATCCATATTCTCCTCTAAATAATTAACTAAAATTTCTTTTGGCATGATTTTTTTTTTTTTTTTTTTTTTTATTAATCAGTTAGACATGTTTAGCACACTAAATATGAAATATTCATTATTTAGACTCTTTGAATATCCGAAGATACCATGTCAACTATAAAGGAATGGAAGGAATGGGGATATAGGGATAACTATACTAATTTTTTTAGATGATGATGGACATTTTCTTTAAATGCCTGAGGAGAAAATTCATCGGGAAATACAGAGGAGGGCAATGAATTCCATAATTTGGCCACTCTATTGAAATAGTCGTTTTGGAAGGACACAGTTCTACAACGAGGTATTTGTACAACAAATGGATGGGATAACTCGGCAGCTCTTGTTTGTCGATTATACTGCGCACACGATGGAAGAATATTTTGAATTTCCTTAGAGGAGAATTCGCTAAAGTTATATTTATAGTAGATTGACAATTCAGCCACATTTCTTCTGTGCTGGAGTGAATCAAGCTGGTCCGTTAGTTCGGTATTACCAATCAACCGTATTGCTTTTCTCTGTACAGAGTCTAAACAATTTATTGTTGACTGACAAGCACCTCCCCAAACATGACAGCAGTACTCCATACATGGACGAATAAAGGACTTGAAGATTAGCAAAATTTGCTCGGGATTGAAATACTTTTTACATCGACTCAAGAATCCTAATTTTTGCATTGCAGATTTAGCGAGGTTGAACACATGTTTATTCCATTTCAGGTTATTTTGAATATCCACTCCAAGAAGTCTAACTGATTCAACCTCACGCAATTGCTCTTGGTTTATTTTAATAACTTGAACTTAGGCGCAAGCGGATTTTTTAAAAATTTTTTTAGGGTAATTTAAGTAAATGTAGTGAGGAGTTGGGGTACAGTTGGGGACAGGTTTGATCTGTTTATCTTATATACACATAGGAAATCGGGATAGTAAATTTTGTAGAAGGAACATATTTGAATAACATCGTATCAAAAAAGTGTAATTTTGTGATTCTATATCAAATAGAAAAAAATCTTGGCGCCTAAGTAGATATTGTTACGAGTGCAGAAAAATCTAGACGATTACAGAAAGATCTAAACGATTACGGTCACTTCCAGGAAAATAAAATCAACAAACAAGTTAATGAAATGAATATTGTTGTTGTTGTCTCTTCTTAGAAATAGGGTCAACATAAACGATTTTATGAATCAAATCAACATAACGTAAAATAATCGAGTATTCTAATGTTTTCTCAAGGTTTCTGGAAAGTGATGTCGAATTATCTAGAAGTATTGCAGAAGGTATATAAGAAAAATACCTTTTGTAGTTTTTAATTAGTTTATTTTAGACCTGCGACAGTAAAGTGAAATTAAATGTAAAATTAGTTTTATTTTAAACCTGCGATTGTGAAGTTAAAATTATAAAAGTGATTTTTAAATTAGTGAATAAAGTTATAAGTGTTATTGAGTAGAAATAAATTGTGTATTATTTTGAACGTTGAGTTACTGGAAATTTCTACAATAAACCGTTGGAGTTCTGAAGCTGTTAAAAGAATATTCTAGTCAGGAATATTGTTTGGTGTATTGTTTTCCTGTTGTTGTGGAACAATTAAGGTGTTGAATACTTAATAAAACCTGGTGTTTGTGCTTACTAATCAGTGATCGAACTCAGGAAGAGATTGGGAATTACGTTTATCGAATTGTGAGTTAGGCCAATTCGAAGGAAGTTTGGAAAAACGTAACAATATCTTTTTGATTTATCGTAACTTTTTTCGACATTTTTTCTCCATTTTTGTGGGTCTATACAAAATTTCAAAGCAAATAATCGCATTTCGTCTATAAATTCGTTGACGAGATAATTTGGCAGTTCATCCCACAAATGCGGAATTTATTTTCTCATTCCACTGAATCTGAATGCAAAAATCCCATTTAGTACGAAATCTCATTCCACGAAATAATTCCATACAACCAAAATCTAGCAACTAGCTACTTTTTTTTTCGTTACTTCAAACATTTATTGCTCAGTGCTAATTTCAATTTGAAGAGAGAAGTTATGTTCTTGCGTCTTTAAATTTAACAAATAGATTTAGAATTTACATAGTTTACAAGGTAAGAAATCTTTTTCTGTAAAATTAATTATTTAATGTAAAATAATTTAAGATAGTTAAAAATAATCATTAATCTACTTTTTAAAAAATCATTAATTAAAAAAATTAAAATTAAGGAAACATTAAAATGAATTATATATTATTGTAATGAATTATAAATAAAACTAATTAATTGGTTTATTGGGTTAAACTATTAAGTCTTATAAAATAATTCTTGACCCCCCCAATGGAAAATTCTGTCTACGCCACTGGACGTCTCATGTTGTTTTAGCAAAATTTTGCAAATTTTATATAAACTTTAAGGAAAAACAATTATTCTTTTCTCACAAATTTATTGCAGAATAAATAATAATTAATATATGGTATAATTTTATATTGATTGTTTATAAAAATATTATAAAATAAAATACATTTTTGATTTTAAGATTGATATTCAATAAAATGGCGGTTGAATATTTTCACAAACAAAAATTAATAATACCTTAAAAAATTTTCTTAAACATATTGTTACGTTTTTCCAACCTTACTTCGAATTTGCCTAACTCACAATTCGATAAACGCAATTCCCAAATCTCTTCCGAGTTCGATCACTGATTAGTAAGCACAAACACCAGGTTTTATTAAGTATTCAACAACTTAATTGTTCCACAATACAGCAAACAATATGCCTGACTAGAATATTCTTCCAATAGCTTCGAAACTCCAACGGTTTATTGTAGAAATTTCCAATTCACAACGTTCAAAATAATACACAAAATATTTCTTCTCAATAACACTTATAACTTTATTCACAATAACTAATTTAAAAATCACCCTTATAATTTTAACTTTACTATCGCAGGTTTAAAATAACACTAATTAAAAACTACAAGAAACAATTTCCTTATATACCTTCTGCTTAACCTCTAGAAATTTCTAGGTAACTTTTTAGAAACCTTGAGAAAATATTAGAATATTCGATTATTTTACGTTACGTTGATTTGATTTATAAAATCATAAAACAAATAGACCTTAATTCTAAGAACATGTACAACAACAACAACACTATTTCATTCACTTTCTGTTGTGTTTTGTTGATTTTATTTTCCTGGAAGTGACCGTAATCGTTTAGATCTTTCTGTAATCGTCTAGATTTTTCTGCAATCGTAACAATACCCTCCACTTAAGCCTGTTCGTCCCGAACAGGATCTAGCTCTCCTTTGTATAAGGCCAATCTTTCCAAATGTACTACTTTCGCTTTGCCTCGATGGCCTTTCTTAATTCTATAAACCACGTCATTCAACTTCGTTATAATGTTGTAAGGTCCTTCCCATGCAGCTTGCAGTTTTGGTGATAACCCTCGTTTTCGTTGTGGGTTGTGTAGCCATACTAATTGTCCTTCTTCGAAACCTTTATTATTAGATCGTATATCATATCGGGCTTTCATTTTATCACTGGTCAGTTGTATCTTCTGCCGAACAAGATTGTGAATATCCTCAAGGTTCTTCCTGATTCGGTTGACGTATTCTTGCGCAGACAATGATGTTGATGGTACCGCTCCAAATTTGAGGTCACCAGGAAGTCTTAAATCACTTCCAAAAATAGTTTGAGCTGGTGTCATGGTCGTGGTGTCATGAACTGCTGATCTGTATGCCATCAAAAATAAAGGAATATGTTGATCCCAGTTACGTTGGCTCTTACTGACCACTTTTGCTAGAAATTCCTCCAATGTAGCATTGAATCTCTCAACCATCCCATCTGACTGTGGGTGTGAAGCTGTCGTCCTGGTTTTGTTAATCTTCAGTATTTGGCAAATTTCCTGGAATACGGCTGACTCGAAGTTCCGTCCCTGATCGGTGTGGATCTCCATAGGAACTCCATATCGGCTAATCCAATTATTTATCACAGCTTCAGCGATGGATTGTGGTTGCTTCCTGGTTGGGAATCGCACACACTTCCGGCCACTTACTAAAGTAGTTCATGAGCACATATTTATTCTGATTATCAGATGTTGGGAATGGTTCCGCTACATTCATTGCGATCCTTTCAAATGGAGCACCTACATTGTATATTGCTTCATTTTCCCACGACTCCTTCGTGCGGGTCCTTTTACCGCCGCACACCTGTCGCACTTTTGACACCACTCCACAATTGATTGCCGAGTCCCTGACCAGTAAAACCGTTGTCGTATTTTTGCAAGAGTTTTATTGATCCCAAGATGACCTCCACTCGTCCCTTCGTGATACTCCTTCAATACTGTTGGTATTTTCTCTTTTGGTATCACTATAAGGGATTGCTTTATCTTGCAATCTGAGCTTTCCCATACCCTCTTTAAATATCCTTTCTCTAGCTGGAGACTGTCCCATTGCGCCCAGTACGCCTTCAAAGTTGGAGTTTTATCAGCAATATCTCCCCATACTGTTTTGCAACCCTTTTCCTTGAACTCGATGATCGGTGCAAGATCCGGATCTTCTAATTGATCTCTCCTTATGGCTTCAGCAGTCCATTCATCATCAAGTAGCACTTGTAGTAATCTTACATCGATGATGTTCTCCTTACTTTCTTGGCGACTACAATGCTTGCATTCAACTTGACAGGGCCATCTCGATAATGCATCAGCGTTCCCATGTGTAGTACCTTTTCGATGCTCAATGTCCAAATCGTACGCCTGCAACCGTTCGATCCAACGTGCTACTTGTCCCTCTGGATTTTTGAATTGGAGTAGCCATCGTAACGCACCATGGTCAGTTCTGAGATGAAATTTCTGACCATACAAGTATTTATGGAAATGTTTGACGCATTCCACAATAACCAATAATCCTTTCGAGTTACGCAATAATTCCGCTCCGGCTTGGATAGCATTTTGGAGAAATAAGCTATCACCTTTTCCTGACCATCTATTTTCTGCGACAAGACTCCTCCTATACCTTCATTACTGGCATCAGTATCCAAAATAAACTGCACATTAGGTATAAGATAGAATTGGAGCCGTACATAATCTCCTGCGGAGCTCCACAAATGCTTGTTCTTGAGGTTGATTCCATTCAAATGCCTTATCTTTTCTGGTTAACTTATGCATACTTTTGGCAACGTTGGCGAATTCTGGCACAAACCGTCTGTAATATGTGCACAATCCAAGGAAGCTTTGTAGTTCATGTAGGTTCTTTGGTCTTGGCCAGTTCATAACTGCTGCAATCTTGTCAGAATCTGTATGAATTCCCATTGCCGTAACCTTGTGTCCCAAATATTTTACTTCTTCTTTGGAAAGTGAATACTTTTTGGGACTTAACTTTAAACCGGCTGCTTGCAACCTTTCCAGTACCTCCGCCAAGTTCTTCAAGTGGTCATCAAAGTCTTTGCCCATGACGATGATGTCATCCAAATATACAAGGCATGTTTTCCAGTACAAGCCTTTTAGTACCCGTTCCATTAGTCTTTCAAAAGTTGCGGGAGCGTTGCATAACCCAAATGGCATGACATTAAATTGTCATAGTCCATTACCTACACTGAACGCTGTTTTCTCCCGATCTTCCTCCGCAACTTCCACCTGCCAGTAACCACTCTGCAAATCCAATGTTGAAAACAATCTTGAACCCGATAATGTATCCAGTGTATCATCAATCCTTGGCAATGGGTAGCTATCCTTCTTCGTAACTGTGTTTAGTTTCCTGTAGTCAACTCAAAATCTTAAACTTCCATCTTTCTTGCAAACTAACACCACAGGTGAGCTCCAGGGACTGTCTGAAGGCTCGATTTCACCAGCTTCTTTCATATCCCTCACCATTTTATCAGCTTCCTCTCTTTTAGCTAATGGCAATCTCCGTGGTGCTTGACGAATTGGCTTTTCTGCTCCGGTGTCAATACGATGTTTCACCATATTGGTTCTGCCATTTCCTTCAGGTGAACTGCAGAATACATGCTTGTGTCGCTCTAACAATTGACGGACTGCTTTCTTCTGCTTTTCTGAAACCCCATCTGTCCATTTTTGCACAAGTTGTTCCATTTCTGCATTTTGTTGTTTTGTGTTGACCGAGCTATTGATGTTTTTCTACTCCACTTTATTATTTTAGTTACCTCTTCACATTGCCCTATGATTGATCCCTTCTTAATTGTTTTCTGCGTATCTGACAGATTTAAAACCCTAACTGGTATTTTGTAATCAGCATCCGATCTAACTAAGGCTTTTCCTATAACGACTTCTTTACAATTTTGATGTTCTTCTTTGTTGGCTTTCACAACCCACAACCTGGTTGACCCAGAACCTCCTTCCAATTTTCCCCAAATGATTGTTTCTAATTGGGGTGGCAGCTTTTCTCTGTGATCCAATATTATTCGACGAACACAATTTGAATCTTCACCATTAAATTGGAGTGGCAACTCAACATTTCCGTACGTAAGTACTCCTTTGCCAGCATCAATTACGAATCCATTTGGCCTCATGAAGTCCATTCCCAGGATTACTTCATCCACAATGTCAGCGACAACCACTTCATGTTGAAAGTGAGTATTCCCGATTTCAAAGTTGACCACTTTCTTTCCTTTAATACTTGCACTTTCGCCAGTAGCTGTCTGCATTCGGTATCTTCCTGCTGGTTTTAGTTTCCCTTTCACAACTTCAGTGCGGACAATTGTATTTGTTGCTCCCGTATCTAACGTGATGACACAACTTTTTCCATCAATATTAGCCCTAACAGTAAGGCTGTCACCTCCCCTTGTCAATCTCGATACGTGGATGAAGGTTATGGGGCAATCGGTTGTGGGAGCCAGCTTACGCCCCTTTAGGCTGGCTCGTTGTAGTTTAACTGATTCGGTGCTGCTCCATCGTCCTCTCTAGCTTGCTGCACCCGTTCTTCTGCTGGACGTCGCTGCATAGGCGATGCTGATCTTGTTCGTTTCCTTCTCACATCTCTGCATTCCCTCGAAATATGGCCCAACTTGCCACATAACCAGCATCGTATTCTATCACTTCTGACACTCTCTCGTGGTCTTGACTTGTAGTTGTTTTCATCAGCCAACTCCACCCGGCGTATTTTAATTGATGGTTTAATAATTGCTTGCGCAGTTTCATTTGTTAAGGCATAAGCAATAGTTTCTGCGAATGTTGCTTTTGGCGACAACATTACTGCTTTTCGTGTTTCTGGATCACGAATACCATCAGTAAACGCCTCGATCTTCATTTTCTCCATAAAATTCGGTGGAGTATTCGAGTGTGCCAAATGTACAAGGCGTTCTACTGCCGAAGAATAGTCCTGAATGCTTTCTCCATTCCGTTGCAAGCGACCCTTTAACTCGATCCGGTATAGCTCCTTTTTGTGGTCGCTGCCATATTTTCGTTCCAACGCATTCATCACTTCAGCATAACTTTTGCGATCGTTTTCTGGTACTGCCTGTAATGCTTCAGCTGCTTCCCCTTTAAGTGCAACTATCAATGCAGCTAGACGATTTTCAGCGTTCCAAACATTTTGATCTGCTGCGGTTTCGAACTGGAACTTGAAGATGCCGAACGATGTTGTTCCATCATATGATGGTGGTTTTAGTTTGATATTTGCTACTTGATGTACCACCTGGGAAATAACTTTAGTCGTTTCAACGTCCTGCAACCTCTTTTCAAAATCATCAACTTTCGTCAACATTTTATGTTCAAACTCCTGAATTTCTGTTTCAATTTTCTCGACTTTTACATCGAATGCAGTTGACATTTGTAATAGTTTCTCATCCAAATGTTGATGTATTCCAGTTTTCAATTCATTTATTTGCTGGTTCATCTCATCTTTATTTGCAGCAAGTGTTGCAGTAATTTCTTCTTTATTAACAGCCATGTTATTGTTGACTGTTTCCAACTGTTGGTTGATGTTGCAGCTTTGTTGATCAAATTTTTGATTCATATTCAAATTTATCTGTTGACTGATGTTCAAACTCATTTGTTGCATCATAGCCACTAACTGCGTAAAATCGAAATTTCCAGATGGCAATGAAGTTGTTGTTTCCGCAACAAAACTTTTGTCCTCATCAACTGAATCAGTATTTGTTGTAACAATTCCAAACTGGTAACTTTCCACGTCCATTCCATTGGCTTCCATACCTTGTCGAAGCCGTAGCATTAATTCAGTTTTGTTTCCGCTTGTTGACAATCCACGTTGTTCTAGTTCTTTCTTTAACTCAAGAACCTTCAAATCACTTAATAAAACCATTATTAACAGCTAACTAATCCGCCGATGTCACCAATGTTACGTTTTTCCAACCTTACTTCGAATTTGCCTAACTCACAATTCGATAAACGCAATTCCCAAATCTCTTCCGAGTTCGATCACTGATTAGTAAGCACAAACACCAGGTTTTATTAAGTATTCAACAACTTAATTGTTCCACAATACAGCAAACAATATGCCTGACTAGAATATTCTTCCAACAGCTTCGAAACTCCAACGGTTTATTGTAGAAATTTCCAATTCACAACGTTCAAAATAATACACAAAATATTTCTTCTCAATAACACTTATAACTTTATTCACAATAACTAATTTAAAAATCACCCTTATAATTTTAACTTTACTATCGCAGGTTTAAAATAACACTAATTAAAAACTACAAGAAACAATTTCCTTATATACCTTCTGCTTAACCTCTAGAAATTTCTAGGTAACTTTTTAGAAACCTTGAGAAAATATTAGAATATTCGATTATTTTACGTTACGTTGATTTGATTTATAAAATCATAAAACAAATAGACCTTAATTCTAAGAACATGTACAACAACAACAACACTATTTCATTCACTTTCTGTTGTGTTTTGTTGATTTTATTTTCCTGGAAGTGACCGTAATCGTTTAGATCTTTCTGTAATCGTCTAGATTTTTCTGCAATCGTAACAATATAAACTTGATTTTTATAAAAAATTATTATAAAATATACCATAATTCTTAATAATAATTTATATGGTATTTTAATTTGTATTTAAATTATTTAAAAAGAAAATATGACATTTTATTATAATTTTGTTTATAAAAATAGCCGTTTGAAAGATCTCCAAAATATATTTGTAGAGTTATTATGAAAGCCATGCCACATGCAAAATATAAACGAACGAATTCGGTAGTTTTAAAAGCCATGCCACATGCAAAGTATAAACGAACGAATTCGGTCGTTTTAAGTAAATTGTGTCACATGAACAAAAAATTTATCGGCGATATTTACAACAACAACAACGCTAAAACTGACAGTTTGCAAAATAAAATATGAATTGTTATATTGAATTTGAAATGAAAATTTTTACTATGAATGTAATTATATTCCTAAAATTTTGAATTAAAACACATCGACGTAAATTATATACAATAACAAAAACATGAAATTTCAAAATGAAAAATACCATGATGTGGGTTAAATCCGAACGATAAAAAAAATCGGTCATAATTCTACAAAAATCGTCCATGATTCTCCAATAAATCAGTGGAGATTTATGAACGATTTTTTTATTTCTATCGGCGGTAGAAATAGTGCAAAATTATTTTTGGACAAATTATCAATTAAAATTAATTTAATAATAAGCTTTGTTTATTTTAATCGATAGATATTCTAATTTACCATACAATTGGCATAATATCCAAATAAAGCAAGTCTTCGTTTAATCAAAAATTAGAAAATCGTTGCTAGCCATCCGGCAAAAATGTTTGTCATGTGGCAACGACTTGAGGTTTTTTATGACAACGTTCCCAGAATCGCAATTAAGATACTCCTCTTAAAAAAATTGCCATAACAAAAATAATCATAGCTAAGACCTCTTAACTCAGAATCAGCCTGTAAAAGTATGATGGTGAAAAGGGCTACATACAGCGTTGCCGAAAATAGTCACTATAATCCGCTGTTCCTTCCCACCAGAGAAAAATATTATATTATTTCATCTTAGTAGGCGCATAAATGTTATAAATTTGTAATTTATTTTTGACAAACAAACATAAACATGCAATCATTTATGAATGAAAACGGACTTTTTTATGATTTGCAAATTGCATTTTTATATAATTTTGTATTATTGAATAATTTGTAGAAAAAATTTTATTTAGAAACTAATAGTTATCTTTTAAACAAAATTATAAATAAAAAAAATTATCTTATTAAGCAAAAAAAATTATATCAATATCTCTAGTATTAAATTAATATATTAAATAGGCCGAAAATAGTCACTATAATTCGCTGTTCTTTCCCACCAGAGAAAAATAATCGATATAATTCGTTTTGATTTGTTAAAAAATAGTAAATGAAGCGTTTTTATGACCTTATCGAAACTTTATTTAGTGAGTTGAATTGTCACAAATATTCACTTCACAAACAAATTAGTTTTCACACAGAAAACTGTCACTTTCACTTCCACACAGGAATTAAATTTTAAATTTTAATTTATTTAAATTTCCAGACAGGAATTAAAGTTCAATTGCACTACATGGTATTCACTTAAACCGACCCGCAACTTTCACACAGGAATTAAAACTTTTATTTAAACACACAGCAATTACAAAATTTAATTATATGCCACGAAATAATCCAAACCGAAATCAACCAGGCTCTGCTACCATGTTGAGATTAGTGATGTATTGGATTAGATTATACATAGATATAATTAAAACCTTGGTTGAGTTTCAAGAGAGAACTAACTTTATTAATCATAACATAATTTATCGTTTGCTCAAACGCCCAAGCACAAACAATGCTTGGTAAGCAAATTAATCTACAGCTAAGAAAATTATTCTATAGTTGCTCTACATAATAATTTGTATGTGTATATTTCAACACTTACTAATGAACAGTACAGAGGAAATGTTACTGATCTGACAATTTTCTACACATACACTATGGATGAACCAATTTCCACAGAGATTAAATCAATTTTACAAGAACTAGCAAATATCTCGCGTTACACCTAGAGCAACTACTGTGGCCCATCCGTTTACGATTCAAATAAAAAGGATTTAGAACTGTTGCCTTTCAACGTGACTTTTTCAACAGAGTCTCTCATCTCTAGAATTCATTACCTTTATTGGTTTTCCCCGATAGCTTTAAAGAAACTTAATTTATTCAAACTTACTTTTAATCCCTAGTTGGTATCTTCAGATATTCAGCGACGTTAATTTATAGTTTATTATAATTAACATTATACATGCCATACTTTGTATAAAAAAAGTAGTAAGAGCACTTCTTTTTCCATACCATAAAGCTTGCAACAACAATTTATACGTACCGCTTGCGGGAAAGTTGTTTGCTTTCGTAATCAAAACTTCTATTGAAATTAAACCAATTCCTACATACAGTTGTCTATTTCTAATTATTAGCATTTATTATAAGTCAACATTATATAATTATTTAAATTAAAATACAGTTTTAAGATTTTTTATTCAATATAAAAACTATGTACAACTCCTAGTATTTTGCTCTCAAACATTTACGTCACGACTTTGTGTGGCCGCTGGTGCATTTATACTTTCAGTTCGTGCGGATAATAAACGAGGAAAATGATAGTGTAATACGTTCCGTATTACAAAAATTACGTCATGATTAGCAAAACAAAACAAACATGAAACACAAAAGCCCTGAAAATAGGAAAAAAACATAAATTTTGATTAAAATGTTCCTCGGATTGTGTACATTTCATGATACCTGTAAACTAATAATACCGGCAGAAAGGTATTGATAAATTTTGTCAAATGTAGTGCCGGTCTCCGGCCGAAATGGCAGTAAAAAATGTTGCAGTCCAAATAGTGGAACTAATATTAATGTTGCTCTAGCTGCTTTACGTGATTGTGTTGAATGTGGATGGAGTTTTGTTAAAAGAACACGAACCACTTTGGCAAGAAAAACTGAAAAAATGAAACAAAATTTTTTATAAATATGAAATTAATACATCAATTTTTTTATAAATATATATGTTACTTTACTGCCGCCGTAAATATATGGAAAGAAAATGGCGACACTTTACTACCGCCGTAAAATTATGGCAGTTACTTTGCAGCCCCTCTGAATATATGTCAAAAAAGTAAGACTTTAACCTTCTCCCTAGCAGCAAAGTTAAATTAAAAGCTGTTTGTCGAAAAACTTTACTAAAGCCAATTTTTTAACTTCTATTTACTATATTGCATCTAGTCTTACTGTGGTTACTCTATAGCTGTGTTTTATTTGCCCAACCGGAATTCGAATTGAACTGTCATAAAACAGATTTCAAATAAAACGAACCAAAGAATTGGATTTGTACACATATTGTTTTCTATAGGTTGGTAGAATTTGTTCAGAAAATATAAATTGTAAATGTCAACAAATCAAATGTAAACGTCAAAAACCTGATCCATGAGATTTCTCTATGGACTTGCATATTTATTAGCATCAAAACAATCAACAAATGTCAAATCACAAATGCCGAATTAGATAAAATATAAACAAAATTCCACATACTGACAATTTATAGATGTAAAAACTTGAAACGGTGCGCTGTTAGCGATGAACCCGCGAACTAAACCGCTATTCCAGATTTTCAAAACCAACAATTTGTGAGTTTTGACATTTTGGAATTGGATACATGTAATTGTTAGTGTAATTTGGCAAATAAAACACGCCTTATTTAATGAAATATAATTGCTTTGGCTTTGGTTTTATACAAAACGATTTCACCAAACTATCAACTATCAACATCTAGTAATGCAATCAGTTCGAAAAACATCTAACATACGCCATCAAAGAATTTGCACTCGCTTTAGATAGCAAGACTTCGAAAACAGTTACCAAATTTAAGAAGACAAAAACAATACATCGCTCTATGAAATTCGTCTATATACATTTTTGGCCGAAAGTTTTCTCGTTTGGAAAAAGATGGAATGACAGTACCGAAATAATTGGTAATTTTGACATCCGATAAGAATAAATTAAGCGATGGAAAAATCCCGGCGAACATTTCTTTGAAAAGATGTTAGTCGATTAAAAATAACGTGTGACCAATGGTAACAGTGCCAAAGGTATCAGCGCTCTTTCTCCGGTGTTCCGATAAAATATAACACGAAAAAATCCCACACGAAATAATATCACGTCGAAAATATCACAGCGAAAAAATCACACTGTACGAAAATATCACATCACGAAAATATCATATCACGAATATATCACATCCTAAAATCACACGCGAGAAAATATCACATCCTAAAATCACACGTGAAAAAATATCACATCCTAAAATCACACCGGAAAAATATCACATCCTAAAGCCTCGTTGACACTAAGACTGTTTACAAGCTGCTAGTTGGCGAGTTTAAAAGCTGGCGAGTAGATTGTAAAGTAGCCAACCAATCAACTTTTTCGGTAGATCTGCTAGTTAGATTGTAAACATGATTACACTAGGCGAGCTTACAAGCGGCTAGTAAACTCGCTGGATAGTAGATTGCCAACTATCTTAGTGTCAACGAGGCTTAAAATCTTACGTTAAAATATCGCTTTCTTAAGGTTCGTCTCCACTAACCGCGCCGAGCGTTTGCTAAAACCGGGCATTCACATACAACAGAAACAGAATTCCATACAAATTTGACAGCAAAAAATTCTGTTGCTGTAAAATTTGTATGGAATTCTGTTTCTGTTTTATATAAATTTCAACCTTAAGCCTTGTCACTAGACAAACATAGATTTGTTTAGTGGAGACACAAAATATGAAATATTTTAATAATGGATTTTATCAATTTGTTTGGCAAATAAAAGCTGTCAAAGTTTTTATTGCAAAATTTTCGGCACTTAAACAAATGTTTGCAACCATTTGTTTTTAGAAAAAGTTTGGTTGGTGACGACAGATTGTTAGCAAACGTTAGTAAACATTCGCAAACCTTTGTTGTTTGTATTTGTGCAGTGAGGACTAGCCTTAGAATCACACGAGTAAAAATAGTGCATCCTAAAATCACAGGCGTAAAAATATCACATCCTAAAATCACACGCGAAATCATATCATGGAAAACATTTTATTGTAAAAAAAAACAACGTCGGTATATAATATATAAATTTTAACGAATTCTATGCCAACAATTGTAACGACCATTGAGACACAATCTTTCATATGAAACCGTATTTGACTTAGCAAAAACGTTTTCACGTCATAGCCCTTCCTATCAAACAAATGACACCCATTTTATTTATTTTGGATCCCAAATGATTTAAGTAATACTCATCTCAAATTTTAGATCGAAAAGATTTATAGTTTACAAGATAGCGGACGGTAACAGACAGACAGTATAATAGGAACTCTAAAATAAATTGATTGCATTTTTTCACAATTTCGTATTTTTACTATCGATTTCTTATATGTGCCATACATGAGCAATTCTTCCTAACATTTCGGTTCTTCGACCAAGACTGTAATTTATAAAAATGTTTGCTATTTTTTCGGCCGTTGTAGTGATCTCCAAAATTAGAGATCGAAGGTACGCATTTCTGCAATCTCAAAAATTGTAATATTTCTTTGTTTTTTTTAAATAAAATTTTTGCTATAATATTTTTTCGCGTGTGATTTTAGGATGTGATATTTTTTCGCGTGTGATTTTAGGATGTGATATTTTTTCGCGTGTGATTTTAGGATGTGATATTTTCGAGATGTGATATTTTCGTGATGTGATATTTTCGTATGGTGTGATTTTTTCGCTGTGATATTTTCGACGTGATATTCTATCGTGTGGGATTTTTTTGTATGATATTTTATCATAGAACCCTTTCTCCACAAATATAGCAAATCTAAATTTAGGTAGAAACACAACACGGACGATAACGTCGGACGATAAAAAAACGTCTAAAATTTCGCTGTTGCAACCACAACAAAGGCGTCAGCGTGAAATGCTGTCAAAAATAAAATTGCATAAACTAAAATACTTTGTTCTTTGTCAGAATGAATTTCACAAATTCCAAATTTAAAAATAACTAATTTTTATTAATAAATAAATAATAATAATTTTTCTACTAATAACTAATTTTAAAAATAAAATACAAAATACAAATTATGAAAATATATAAATGAATAAAACCGGACTTTGAACATAAACTGAAAATTCAGTTGACAACTCAAAACAACACGATTACCACCTCAGAAACGCGAAAAACATCTGAAAATCATATTTTTCAGTTGGCAGCACTGTCACAATAACATTAAAAATTACCCTTGCAGCCAAATAAAAATAAAATTGATATCTGGCAATAATCATCGCTGACGATAAATTAGAAATAGAATCTAAATTTTCTCCGACGAAAAAAACTTTTTCGTTTGTCGCTGTAGTTGTGTTTGAAATGTATGTATTCTGTGTATTCTAATGTTACTAACGTCGTCGTCGGACGATTTCGCCCGTGTTGTGTTTCTAGCTTTTCATTCAATTCAACAATTTTGTAGATTATACCTAAAATGAAATGAAAAATTGTGCGTGGAGTCCCCCAGCCCGGAAAAAATGAAACTTCGTAATGTAAAACATATTACATTCTTTTAAAAGTCATTAATTAAAATTATTTTTAAAAAATCACGCTCAACGAGTTACCTTATAAATATATACACAAATGATTAAAACAAAAATCTTAGATCAATCATTTGCATAGACACTACAACAAATAATCAAACATCTTATACAAACAATTTTGTTTTGTAAATCAGGTTATCTAAATACAAATCAAAAAAAAAAACTTACGAACAAATACGAAAACAAATTAACGATATTTACGAATTAATCCAAAAACACACAAAATACTGTCACAGTAGTCTATAAATTACATAATATGTTTGTGTAGTAAAAAACTAAAATTTCTTTTATTGTATAATTTAAAATTTAACGTTCAACGTTTAACGCAACCTTGTACACTTATTTTGCGTTGTTTTATATTCCTGAAGAAATTTTTCTGTCACCGCCGTAACAGTTTTTCGTTATTATTGCGATAAATTTAACAATTTTATCTCATTTTTCTTAACATTTTCAAACGATTTTCCTAACAATTTAACAACAATTTTTGGCCATTTCATTAATCGTCATCATTAAGTTCTAGAGATTCTATTTATTATTTACTCTCTTTATTATTCGAAATAATCTTTCTATGTACAATTAACATACACAACCCTTTAATTCTAGATTCCGTTATAGAGCGTAACTATGTCTTTACCACTCGTAAAGAACTAGAGGTTCGCTCTATCGTTGCAGTTGTAACGAAGTCGAGGTATGCCAGTAAAATAAGGAATTTATGTCTTAATTGATCGAACAAATTCTGTTGCTTTAAACGTGTTGTAACGACCAACAAAAATCTGATCAGTGGACATTTTCTTTTAAAATCTAAAAACAATCAATCTAAAAACGTATCATCGATTGTCGTTTCATTTTTCTTAGATAACGAAATAGAGTATATTGAATCTGCGTAGGTGCGTTGAGGTTGGGTTATCTGAATAGGGCAATCCGATTCATGTGTTTTAGCTGAGATGTTTTCACAATAATAATAATTGATTGAATTTTGATGGACCTTATTGTTATGATTTGATGGTGTGAGACGGTTTATTTGAATGATTTTTTGTCTCTGTTTCATTTGTTTTTTACGGCAGATTTTCAATGTATGGTATAATTTATGTTGTTTAAGTTAGGTAAATTGTCATCAATCCTGTTGATACTAAACGTTGTGTTGAATGTTTTTTGAATAATTGTAATCCCGGATATGAACAGAAACCTGTTTATTACAATGTCATCCGTAGACAATATTTTGGTATCTGTTGTAAAGTTTTGCAAAGTTAACTG
Organism: Diogma glabrata; assembly: GCA_963693315.1. Classification (NCBI taxonomy): domain Eukaryota; kingdom Metazoa; phylum Arthropoda; class Insecta; order Diptera; family Cylindrotomidae; genus Diogma; species Diogma glabrata. The sequence goes on from OY856188.1 coordinate 54,273,686, forward strand.
TTTGCGAGTACTGTGTGAACTGAACGAGTACTGTTTTCATTTAATAAAAACTACTAATAGTAGAATATTGATAGTGAAAAAAGCACAAAAATATATAAAATATGTTTGCCTTAAAATCGCTGCGATGCTTGAAGTGCTGCTGCCTGCTAGGAAGCCTCATAAATTTATATAAATTAGCAAACGAAATAAATATTTCAGAAAAACCCTGAATATCTGACCGTATACAACGTTTCACTGTATAAATAAGTTTATCTTTTAATTTATTCCTTCATAATGTATGTTCTTTCATTCGAACTCAATTTACCTTATCTTATATATCGGTGTATAATCGATTGTTGTTTTTAATAGTTGTTTAAACAAATATATTTTTTTTATAGAATAGATCACGAAATAGTGTATATTGAATCTGCGCAGGTGCGTTGATATTATGACCAATGATATAATAATAAATTTTAGGCTCAGATTGTAAAACCGGGGGAGGGCAAGTGCCGCTTCCCCCCTGCTGACACCTCACCCATGTCTCAGTAGTCCATTTTAAGTATAGTTTGACCCATTTTTGAGTACCTAACAGAAATATGATGATTGGGAGTATATCATTCCATATATCTATATTACCATGACTTTTTAAAGATAATTTATGTTGTCTATAGAATCGTACTTTAAAGAATAAATATTGTTCATCACTTCTTGGAATAACTTAAGTTCAAAATTGGCAAAATTGGTTAGAAGCCATATAACAACGTCAAGTCTTGATATCACATATTGTATCCCGTACAATAGATTCGCTTGGGTTATACTCTGCAGAACGATTTAGTGTCCGCAATGATAAAACACTAACGTTAGCAGGCTATGAAGTGGAAGATCGTGAGATAAATCACGGCTATTATACCATGAAAACCATAATGCTGTTACAAGGAGTTGTAAAAAAACTGGATAACTCAGTAAGGCCTTGTAACGTTCGCTATTTTTATAGGCATATTTTCAAATGATTACACTGGTTTGAATGAAGAAACAGGGAGTGAAAATCGAATAATCTCCTTAATTTCAATTACAAACAAAAGTAAACTCTTATTATTCAGTAAAGTAGGTCAATTCTGTTGATTTTTAATCGAGCTACACGTTTTTTGCCGTTGCACCGGTTCTGTCGATTGCACTCCGCCGTCTGACAGTGGATCTAGGTAAAACTAACCGGAAATTAAAGGTGTTATTTTCCATAAGTATATTAAAGATTTCGTAATGTTGTTGGTACACGGTTAGCTTGCTCAATGTTGGTTGGAACGCTTAGACTAATGTAATTGTCTAATCATGCTCGCTGTATCGTGTTTGTTTGCTTTCTCAATTCCCAAATCTAAAAGGTGCCTATTTTGTAACAGCCTGGACAATGGACCAACTTCAATTTATTAACGAATAATAACTTTTATTGAATTTAATTGAAAAATGCATTGAGGTTATTATGTGTTTTTAGACAGTCTAATTTGGTTATCAATTAAATGTATGGTGGGATTTTTTTTCTTTAATGTTGCTTTAAATAACCCCCGCTTATTTTGTAGTATGGAACACAACTTTATATCTGTCAGAAAACGAATTGGTCTTGGACGCGAACCTATGGGGAATATAAATTGTACTAAATGTTACGCTTAACTAACAAAAGAGGCAGTATAGTTTTATGTGTGGGGGAATTGGAAAATTTAAGGTGTGGTGTTAAATTTTCTAGAAGGCACGTTCTCTTACTTCTGAATCGCCGTGGTGCATAGACGTTTGTCAATTCTTTTAGTTATTTATATTTTTGTGATAATTTTGTTTTTATTATTGATTTATCGTAGTTATTTTCGTATTAATTGTTGTTTTTTTTGTTTGATTATTAATTTATTCGTCAATAAATTGATGCTCTTCCTTTTGTACCGCCGTGGTGGACAGTCGATTTTTAGAATTATTTCTTTCTTTTGTTTTTTTATATTTCTATTTTTTGGTAATTTTTTTCCGTGTTAATATATATTTTTGTGAATTAATTTATTTACTGATTAGAATAATTTTTGTATTGAGTTATTGTTGGATTATTTGTGTGTAATTTATTTACTGATTATTAATAACTTATATCGATTTGGTTGTGTTAATTTATTATTTTCGTGATTAATTTTATACGGTTGCACTGTCAAATTTATGTTGTGAACACGCTCTCTTACTATTGGATCGTGATCGCAATTGTATTTTTTTCTTTGGTCTGAGAGAGCACATAGCCAGCATGATAAGGCAAACAGCGGTATTTAAATTGTAAGTAAGTCCTAGAATAAACGCGTGTATCGTTTACTGCACTCGGATAGTTATTTCCATCATTGAAAACACATCAGTCGACGCTGTAAATGTCAACAGATTACAACGTTAAAAGTTTTATTATTGTATCAATCAATTCTGGTGCCAAACTAATGCACCCAGATTGCTATTTTCATCATTGAAAACACATCAGTCGACGCTGTAAATGTCAACAGATTACAACGTTAAAAGTTTTAAATATTGTACAAATCAATTCCGGTGCCACACCAATGAACCTGGATTGTTACTTTCATCATTGAATCCACATCAGTAGACGCTGTAATTGTCAATAGTTTTCAACTTTAAAACATTTTCTTATTGTATAATTCAATTCCGGTGCCACACCAATGCACCTGGATTGTTAATTGCATCATTACAAACACATCAGTCGAAGTTGTAAATGTCAACAGATTACAACGTTAAAAATTTTATTATTGTATCAATCAATTCCGATGCCACACCAATGCACCTGGATTGTTGATTGCATCATTACAAACACATCAGTCGACGCTGTAAATGTCAACAGATTACAACCTTAAAAGTTTTATTATTGTATCAATTAATTCTGGTGCCATACCTATGCACCCGGATTGCTAATTTCATCATTGAATATATATCAGTCGACGCTGTAAATGTCAACAGATTACAACGTTAAAAGTTTTAAATATTGTACAGATCGATTCCGATGCCACACCAATGCACCTGGATTGTTAATTTCATTATTGAATACCCATCAGTAGACGCTGCAATTGTCAATAGTTATCAACTTTAAAAATTTTATTATTGTATAATTCAATTCCGGTGCCATACCAATGCACCTGGAGTGCTAATTGCATCATCACATACACATCAGTAGACGCTGTAATTGTCAATAGTTTTCAACTTTAAAGCATTTTATTATTGTATAATTCAATTCCGGTGCCATACCAATGCACCTGGATTGTTAATTGCATCATCACATACACATCAGTAGACGCTGTAATTGTCAATAGTTTTCAACTTTAAAACATTTTATTATTGTATAATTCAATTCCGGTGCCACACCAATGCACCTGGATTGTTAATTTCACCATTGAAAACACACCAGTAGACGCTGCGATTGTCAATAGTTTTCGACTTTAAAAAATTTATTATTGTATAATTCAATTCCGGTGCCACACCAATGCACCTGGATTGTTAATTTCATCATTGAATACCCATCAGTCGACGCTGTAACTGTCAATAGTTTTCAACATTAAAAAGATTATTATTGTATAATTCAAATCCGGTGCCATACCAATGCACCTGGATTGTTAATTGCATCATTACATACACATCAGTAGACGCTGTGATTGTCAATAGTTTTCAACTTTAAAATATTATTGTATAATTCAATTCCGGTGCCACACCAATGCACCTGGATTGTTAATTTCATCATTGAATACTCATCAGTTGACGCTGTAACTGTCAATAGTTTTCAACATTAAAAAGATTATTATTGTATAATTCAATTCCGGTGCCATACCAATGCACATGGATTGTTAATTGCATCATTACATACACATCAGTAGACGCTGTAGTTGTCAATAGTTTGTAATTGTGCTGTAATTGTTAATAGTATCTGGGCATAACTAGTCATTGTAGAGTGCGGCAAGCTTAAATACAGGAGTTAGACCACAGGTACTCACCATTTATTAGGATATATTATTATTTTGTTTTTATAAGTACTTTTCCTTCTGGACACATACATGTCGGGTTTCCTAATTTGATTGTAAGTAAGTCGAAAAATAAACTCTTGTTTCTTTTGTTAACATGTAAATTTTTATGATTTTATTTGTCATCGCCGTCATGTCGGGTTGAAGGAAATAGTGGAGTTGGAACAAAGAAGTTATGTCCCAATTAATTACTTCATCGCAGATCTCGCGCTGCAATCATTAGTTTGGCTGTCTTCATTTTGGCTTGTTTTTTTTTCTATATTTCTTTTTTGGTCCCGAAATATTTGACCTGGAACTCAGAAACCGACTCGAGTTAACCCGGTTATCCCTCAGAGGGAAGAAGACGAAAGTTTTTTACCACAGCCTCTACATGAAGTATAAACATCAAAACAAAAAACGTTAACAGAAATGTTATAAAAAAGATTGTAGAAACTGTGTGTTTTTGTTCTGTTAAAAAATGTATGCAGATGGAATTTTCTTTCATGAAAAAAAAATCCTATTAATAAAATAAACCAACGCTAATAGTAATTTTTGAAAAGCTTAGAACTTTTATTTATTTTAAAAAATGTTCCATCTAAATTTCGATTAGATTTCAATTTAATGTCATTTGATAAATTCTACATAATATTATTCAAAGAAATCAATGAAATGAATTCAGTGGAAAGAAATGGAATCAGTGAAATGAATCTACACAGTTGAAAAAGTAACTGCAGTATTTAAAGCAAGTCTTGCAATAGGAGCTATGCGTTGCAGGTTATTATTGAATTGTAAAGTAAATGTTGCATTAAACCTAATTTCAATGCATTTCTATAAAATTTAAAACAACTCTTGCATCATAATTTATTTCTATAAAACAGCTAGAAGTTTTAATGCACCTTGCTACAATTTAATGCATTAATGAAATTTTAAAATTCACTAGAGTATTATCCATTCTAGAAATATATAGTTAAAATCGTTTCATGTATGTTTGAGTTATCGCTTCTCAGCTGAAAGTCTATAATAATAGTGATTAAGATGGTATGTATGTTTTAATTTTTTCCGTTGTAAGTTTTTATTTTAATTTGATTAATTTAGGCAGGTGCGTAATAATCAAAGTATCTCAAAGTTATAATGTAATTTGCATTAAAATGTCATACTAAGAAAAATGTTGCGCGTAATTTATTTAATGCAAATAACAGACATTTTTAAACAACAAGCTTTTTTATTTTACTCCAAGTACTCTGTTAAATATTGATGCAAAGAGCATTAGTTTAACTTTATATAGCAAGCTTTGTATTGTTTTGTAATGGAAACTTCCGTAGGACCTATATGTGTAGCAATTTGCATTACATATTCAATTTTTTTTAACTGTGTAGGGATCCAATTTTCATCTGCGAAAGTCAATATTTTGAAATATTCTCGTCAGTCGTTAAATTAAGAAAACTCAATACATTGACATTCAAAGGCACTTAAAGTGTAGTTATTTGTTAAAGGAAATACAAAATGACTTTGCTATTAATTATTTTAAGGGACAATTAGAAGTAGAAGCCACAAAACTTGTTAAAAAGTTCGATTCCTAATCTTATCATGTGAGTAGAATAAGAAATTAGGAAGAATAAATAATCAAAGAACAAAAGAAATTCTAAGAAAATCCTTCCAGTGTTAACCCACCCTCTGATTGTCTATTTATAAGAATTTTCAAGATGGGCGCAAAGTACGTAGAATAAAATAAAATCATAAGGACATAAAATGAAAGTCGACTTGTTGGTAACTACTCTGCAGGAATAAGCCGAATTCATATGGAATTGCAGAAAGTAATGCCAAACTTTTACATTTTTTTTCAAAAAATGACATTCATTTTCATTCTTTAACTTACTTGTTGATGCAATTAGGGATACCAGGACTGGTCCAATCAAAATCCATAACGTTTGACTTTCCAATGTCCAACAACTGAAATTATGTTTACATTTTTGAAACTTGTTTGTAAATTGAAAACAAATAAAAATTAATACTGTTCCACATCTGGAGAATTTCCTCTAACGATGCCGTATATTGTTAACCAAACCATTGGAGAAATCCATCCAATTACTAGAAACCATCGCATAGCAATTGTATCCTTTACGAAAACCTATTGGAAATAAAAAATAATATATTTTCTTTTGAATCAGTCATATAAAAATTGTTAAAAAAATGTGAATTACAATAATAAAATAAAAATTGATTGTGAACCAGGTCCTTATACCAACGATTTTTTTTATTTTAAGTTCAGATTAGATTTCTATTTATTGGAGGGAAACAAATTTTTGGCGAAAAAAGTAGTTCTAGTAATTTCGTTATTCTGTATTGGCAGTTTTTTTGCAACAACTTTGTCAAATTTCGTTGATTCCGTTGTCAATTTAATATCAGGATAATTCTTGATAGTGACAGCGATTTAGCAACTACCCCTGCATGATATACTATAACTTACAAAGTCTGAAAATATTTTTTTTGTAAGAATTCAAAGGGCTTCGCTCAATCTTTTTTTTAAGAGTTCTGTAATAGGAATAGCCACAACAACACATAGTTACCTTTTAAGACCAACGTCTCTTTTTTCATCCATCCATTTTTGAAACGCTTTTCTTTACTTCACACTATTGGATCAAATCTTGTAACGTTAATTTGACTGCCTTATATTCAATGAAAATGAGTGAAACTTTGCAGGCATGCGTATATCCGATGACAATACACGAATATCATATTAACTAACAATTTTCATTGTTTATTCGTTGTTTAAATAAAAAAATCGATTTTCATAGGAAATATTCAAATTCTCTCGATCTACTTAACGTAGCGACTTGAAATTTGCACAACATAAAGATCGATAGATAAACTATAGAGAATTATGCATTTTACGTTCATAAATTAGGTATTTTCTCGATAAATCGGCCAGCATTTATATGTTTACAAACATTCTATGCGTTTTCAAAACAAAACAAACCAGACAAAAAAACTTAATCTAGAATTCTGCAAATTTATCTTTTCAAAAAGTCGTAAAAAAACAATCAGTAGATATGTTTCGTGCATTAATTAACGATTCGACTTGATTTTGAGTATCGATTTTGAGTTTGTGTGAACATTAATAAGGGTCAGTTTAATTATTGTTTTGGTGCTCAGTTTGCTGTGAATTTAATATACTGTTTAGTGTTTATCAAGTGAAATTGTACAATTAAGGATCCAGCTATAAAGGTATGTGTCATAAATTGTTTGATTTGATTTTTCTGTCGCGATTTGCAATAACCATTTAAATGCTTATAAAGACTTATATTTCCATTTAAGCATGGCAAAGGCATCGGAAACTGCAATTCAACGGAATCGAAGATTAGAAAAAGCAAGAAAGAAATATCGCGAAAAACGTAATGCTGAAACTCATGAAAGTAATTCGATTAGCAAAAAATTGAACGGATAGCAACGCCGACGCGCACGTAAAGAAGCAGAACGTCAAGAAAAAAACCAAGTTGAAGGAAGAAATAAGCTTACTACCACAGTTCAAAATTGTTGTTACGACGATTTTGAGGCTGAAGTTAACACTTTTGCAGACAAAGTATGTGAAATTTGTACGAAGCAGTGCTATCCCAAGCAAGTGTCAAACTACCAGATTCCAATCCGACCACTAGATTGGATGCCGCCTGAATTAAAAAATAAAGGTGGCCTTACAGTTTGTCAAAGCTGCAAGTCACACTTAAGAAGTAACAAAACAACTCCACCTGCTAAAGCTTACTGGAACCATTTAGACACAGGCAACATTCCACCAGAAATTCAGGCACTTTCTCAAGCTGAGCAACGTCTTTTGTCTCAGATTCACCCTTTTCTTAAAATTGTCAAGTTTTCTGGATTTTACGGGCAGTACGGATTTAAAGGTCAAGCAATCCTTTTTGTCTTGGACATTTTTGACGTCATTTCAAAACTTCCTACGTCTCTACCTCGATCAACCTTGGATGCTGACATTATAGTAGTAACGGAACGCGCTTAGAAAAGACTACACTGTTTCCAAAACTAAATTAATCGCAGCTTTAGAATGGCTTAAATCAAATAACCCATTGTACCGAGACGTTGTTATTGATGAAAATGCACACCTTGATGAATGTGATTTGATTCGACCATCAAATCCTGGCTCAAGTAATGAAGAAACTGAAGGTTCTAATGAAAATACGGAAATAATATCGGAATATGTGCCTATCGGCAGTAGTTCACGCATTATCCATGCATCTTGGCATCAAGAAAACGCGGTAAGTTATTAATTATATAATGATTATAAAAACATAATCAGAAAGTATTCAATTTCTTAGAATAATAATATTTTTCAGGAAATTTTCAACCGTGAAACCGCTGGAGTTCAGTGCTGCGCTATGGTCTTGCTACTATTGCGCGATCTCCAATATTGGGCATGCAACGATGGAAAACAAACATCATGAGTGAAAACATGATAGAAGCCGACAAATTATATTCCACTATAAGAAGACTGATTGATGAACGAAACGATAGATATGTTGTTCCAGCAAACAGATACCTACCGTCAAAGATTTCGATGTGGTTAAAAACAATCAGAACATATTCGGACAAACGTTCAAGATTCAGTTCATTTATGATACAGAAATATACGGCAGTCTCTGTGATCAGGTGAATAGTCGAGATTTTAGATACAAATTATCCGATGGACTTGCAAAATTATTCGAAACACATACAACAGGCATTTTAATAACGGGTTCAAAATATTTTGCAATCATCAAATCTGAAAACAAATCCTACTTTGTTGACTCTCCCTCCTGCGACCCGAAAGGTTCGACGGCAAGTAACGGAAGTGCATGCGCTATTCAGTGTGATGACATCAATGAGTTACATCGAATCTGTAGACGAGCTACAGCATCCAGAAGAATTGATTACACGAACAACTAATACAACTACGAGTTATGACGGTAATAATTTGTTGTTTTAAAATTGCATGTAAAAACATTAGCAATTAAATTAATTCGAAATTTTGTTGCAGGTTCCTGAAGATTTTACTTCTTAGACTTATGTACCTATGCAAACTTCCATGATGGCTTCTATCGATTGTGTACAACGCAATGTTGAGGATGAGTTGGAAGTTTCGAGGAGATTGAATGAAATAGTTCGAAAAACAGACTGAAATATAGTTAACGAACGTCATGAATTGAAAGCTGAAGAATTTGCTTGGTTTTATTTGTTTCTATATGGAAAAAATGGATTGAATCAGAGAAGAATAGTAAAGATATCACCATTGGACTACTATCAATTCCGAATACTTGGAAACGAAGCACGATTTCGACGGAACGATTAGCCTTTCTACGCCTTGTCAATGTTTGAGCACTTTCGCGTGAAATCAACAGTCTCTGCCTGTGGTAAAAAAGTTCAAGGCCAGGATGGCTTCGTAAGTGATGTCCATCTTTACATGCAAAAATTAAGAGGGTCTGCTGCATACTGGCAGACCAGTTTCAATGAGCTCCTCTCGCTTATTCGCTGTCTAGGACCTCCTCATTACTTCATAACATTAAGCTGCAACGACCTTTGGTGGGCTTCCATGCGAAAGGCTTTACTAATTGCTGATAATCGACCTGACATCGACCCTGAAACTTTAACAGTGCAAGAAACCCAGTGACTTATTGAAGAAAACCCTGTAGTTGTCGTTTGAAGAACAGCAATGAAGTTTTCGGGTCAAAAGACATTGATTTCTGGTGGCGAGTAGAATTTCAAAACCGAGGTAGTCCTCATCTTCATATGGTAATCTGGTTGGAGAATTGTCCTGCATTCGATACTCCTGAAGGCTTACAGCACATTGACCGAGCTTTTTCCTGTGAACGCCCTTCTAAAGAAGATTCAGAAATCACGCCAATTAGCTCAGAAATGTCAAATTCATCGTCACAGCGCTAAGTGCCAAAAGAATTCAACGGTCAATTGTCGTTTCGGTTTCCCACGTTACGGATGTGCAGAGACTAAAATAGTTGCTCATTCATCTGAAGAGTTTGTTCGAAGTAACGGACGGATTGTGTTACTGAAAAGACGTAAGGAAGATCAATGAGTTAACAATTACAACCCAACGCTTTTGAGGCTTTGGAAAGGTAATATGTATATCCAACCGTGTGGTACCAATAAAGCTATAGCCTATTACGTAGCGAAATATATATCAAAAACAGAACTTGCTGGACTCGAAACATCAATTGCCAGGGTTATTCGAGATAAACGTCGGGAAGAAGCAGGTGAGTCAACTAAATTATTCAAGATCTGTATGAGAATTCTAAAAGAGCGGCAGGTCTCAGCTTGTGAGTGTGTTTTCCGATTGTGCCATCTACCGCTACGTGACAGCTCAAAGATATGTGTGTTTCTAAACACGCGAAAACCTGAGCAAAGATATAAGGTACTCATGTTTGATCAAAACGGAACAGCAGTGGGCTACTTTACAAATATATTCGAAAGGTATGAGAAGCCTCCGCTCCAACATCCAGATTATGATTTTGAAAACATGCCATTGATGGAATTTGCCTTGTTGTTCCAACCTCATTATCCCAAAAGACAAACAGACGACGAAGCAAATGTAGATAACGAGTTCTACATAGAAGAAGACGATGTGGATTCGCCGCTTATAAAATTGCTTGACCAAACGAAGAACTCGACCAGCAAGGGTTAGAGTACCTTACTTCAGAGTAGTAACGGACCCAGATAACTTCTACTAAAGCTAACTCCTGCAATATATGCCGTACCGGAATGAAATTTTGGAAAACTTTGATTCAGCCAAAGATGCTTTTCTCGCAAAGGAAGAACACTTGAAGCCGATAAGTGTTCACATGGACCTGTACAAAGAACGTGATAAGCAATTAGAGAATGCCTTCATCCAGATACACGCTTTCCAAGTATTAGAGTTATACGAACCAGCTGAAGATTATGACGAAGTAGATGTTCCTGCTGATAACCAGATGGACGATGAGGAATTCACCAAACTTCGGAATGCTATGAACGTCGCTCAGAGGAATTTATACAATCGAATCACACAAAGTATCGAAGAACAATCACTGGGGTCCAAAGAACGAGAATACATCTTCATAACAGGTGGGGCAGAAACTGGAAAAACCTTTACGCTAACGGTACTAAAAATCCAAATCAATCGTTGTTACGGTAACGTAAAAAAAAAATAAAAAAAAATTGAAATTTCTTTACTTCATTGTTATGCATACTGTAAAAAAATGACTAAAAAGCAAAAAATAAAAATAATTCCAAAACTCAAATAAATTTTCTAAAAACCTCTGTAAAAAAATTCAAAAATAAAAATAATTCCAAAACTCGAATAGATTTTCCAAAAAATTCTTTAAAAAAATTCAAAATCGAGTAAATCTGACACATTCGTTAAAGAAAAGCGTGGGACGCTAATCCTACACGCGAAACATGGACTGAATGTTGTGGCAAGCTGTTCCAAAATAATGCATTTACGAGTCTATCGCTATGCTTTTTATTTTCACAGACAAAAAGTTCGCTGGAACCTCTCTGTCGCACGTATTCACTCGTAGGAATATTGCACCTTTTAAAACTCGACAACCCTAATTCAGGACTGATTTTTTGCAGACAACCCTATATCACCGTGTTTGTAATAAATTAATCTTTATTTTGACATAAAGTTTATTCATTAACCAGATCGGTGCAAATTACTAATTTCGATCTGCCTTTTTATACCTGCCTACCCTAAGTTATGACGGGAAAAAATAGACAACCTATCGTTTGCATATTCTAAAGGCTTTATACTTTTGATTGGTATGTCATTTGTCTATTAACCGAAACGGTGAAATGTTTAGAAAAAATTAATTTTTAAATTTTTAATTAATCATATTCTGGACCGAAATTTTTTAGACAGCCCACTTGCAATATATTTATTAACATATTTAATTTAATATAAAATACTTTTCCTCCATTAACCAGTTCGGTGAAGGTCGTTGTATACTCGGATCCTATACTATAAGCTCCATGAGGATAGCGTTACAGCTGAAATTAATCAGGCTACTTAAATAAATAAAATTCAAAAATTTTGCGGAAAAAGACAAGTGTTTTAATTGAAAATTTTTTTAAAGTTTCTTTTCATGTTATTTTAATGTATAGAATAACTCCCAGTTGTATTCTCTTTTACACTTCCTTTTTCTTTAATTTCATTTGAATAGAACATTTTTTATTTCAAGGAATGGTAACATGGTAAATAGTAAAAGATCTTACTTAAGCTTTCCTTAACACCTTAAGAACCTCATTTTTAATAACAGTTTCATAGAAAACACAACAACAAAAAATTAAATGAACTTTTTGAAAATAATTAAAATCGTTAATAGAATTATTAATTTTTAATTACGAACAAAATACTCACCACAACTAAAACTAAAATTAAATGTAATCCCTCGCAGAACATCCAAAAGTAATTTGTCAGCATTAAATAATGTAGTAAAATATGAAATGCTAAACATAAATTCTGTAACGAAATAAAGATAAATTAACATATTTTCGGAATTAAAATTTTGTGTAAAATTATGGAAATTAGAGAAAAATAATGAACAAAAGATAATTTGCATGTCATTTGTTTTATGATAACTAAAAGAATCTCTGTATTGTCAGAATGAAAATATTGTTTTCATAAATAATACAATGTGAACCCTTTTCAGTTTTAGAAGCTATTTTATAAACAAATAGAAGTTTTATGGTACATATTTTAAAAATATAATAAGATGATAATTTCATACAAACAATTATTATATAAAACAACTCATTTGTTCTTCTATTACATTTAATAATAGTTCATTGTACAAGGATTACGAGTATGCACTCAAAACATAAAATGTACATTCTAATTTTATATATCTTTTACATATTTCACAATTTGTTTTGATTACAACTGGTTTGGGTCCATGAATTTCAGTTTCGAGAAGATAAATAAACAGATACAAGTTCTCGTTACGTCTCAATTCTTAGAGGTCCGTTTTAGGTAGATTAGATTTCATATAAAAATCAGCTTATTGTAACGTGTGTCATCTCGGAATATATAAAGGGTGTCCTAAAATGAACTCAAGATTTGAATTTGCCGCCATTAATGCAGTAAACTGGTGGCAACCTTGAAAAAAAAGTTTGACAATTGAGAGTTTGAGCACGTTTAGAGTGCCAGATCAGCCAATAACAAAAAGAGGAAATCCAAGTAAAAAAAGAGGACAATCAAAAACTAGCCAAACTCCTTGCTTTTCAACACGATCAGTTAAATATCTATTTTAAGAAAACCTATAAATGTAAAGGTTTTTCATGTTTTTTGCAAGAAAATTTTAAAAAGAGAACATTTAGAGGACAAAAAGATGACATTGAGGACAAACTGCCAATATAGGACAAAAAAGATTATGGTGCAAAAAAGAGATAGGACAAAAAGAGCGGAGGTCTAAAAGAAGACAAATCCTCTAAGAAGAGGACGGATGGTCACCCTAGCTTAGGGTTAGTAAGACGGAGCGTTACACGATACAACAAAAGAGTGCGTATGTGACACCAAAGTCGTGGAGCACAGATGTAACGAAAACGGCACTATAACGGTCGTATTTATTGAGCTAAATCAAAAAAAAATTCTAAAAATGTATATTCTACTTATATCTTGAAAAGTTTTTCAATCAGCCAAATTATTCACAAAAAAATGAGTTTTAGGCCGTGTGTCAATACAGCTAAATCTAAAACTAAATTTGCTTACCATATGGTAGAAAAAAAATTAGCCTATGTTGAACTTATTACCAAATTTTGCTGTGTCAATTGGCTAAATCTAAATTGTGAAATATCGAAAATAATTGTCTTTGCTTTTAACCAAAACCTCCGATATTCTGCAAGCCCTATTCGTTCACGCCATCTTAAAAAAACAATGAACATTGCCATATGCAAAAAATTAGATTAGCGTTTTTGATTAAATTTTTTGAATTTTTTTATATGGAGTTTTATTTTTCTGATGGCGTTAAGGCGATTTTTTGATTCTTCATTTTTTCTGTGCTAAAAAATGAAGAAGGCTTGTATATAGGGGGTTTTGTTTTAACAAAAAAAATTGATAATTTTTTTGGAAATGAAGCAATAATCCTGTTTTATTCGCCTACATATTAAAGTATTGCTTTATTACTGTGATTTGCGGCTTTAAAGTATCACTTTTCAACTATTTATTTTGCTGTCATAGCTACGTCCAAAAAAGTAAAAAGCATTTGTATTTGTTTAAATTCTATGAAAAATAAAATTTTTTATCAAAGCAACCCTCAAATTCAAAATTTCATTATCCAATTAAAATAGTTGTTATCATTTGTTGTCATAGTTACACAATAATTTGGAAAAAATAATAAATATTTTGTTAAAGGTTACTTGTTCCACATATTTTTATTTTAAAATTTATGAAAATTTATAATTTTAATTTAGAATTAACTTTTCTTAAAATATTTTGCTTGGGGCGAATAAAAAATAGTATATGATGCACGGACGTAAGCTATTTTGGACTTAATGTGGGTGCAAATCTCGGCTTGCGCCTCGATTTGCAAACTCCACATCCGTCCAAAATCTTTAGCTTTACGTCCTAGCATCATAATGTACTATTTTGATGCGGTTCCATCACAAATAAAATTTATTAATTTAATAAAAAAACACCTGTTAATTGTATGTAAGTTCAATTCAAAACAATAAACAAACAAAATCATTTTTGTTTTAGATTGACTTGTCAAAATTTATACTAGGTCTAGGGCAGGCTAATTTTTTAATTTTTTTTTGTGGTGTATATAAACGTCAAAAATTAGTTTTAGTCTTCAAATAATTAGAATTAGCTGTATTGACACACGGCCTTAAAAATCGTTATAACGGCCGTTTGGATCAAAATATTTTTAAAAAATTCATAAATTTAGTATCTTTGGAAATATTTCTATCAATTTCTTTAAAACATAAACTTCTGTAGTGAGTACTGTGAGAAAAATTTTTTTGCGTTTAAATGTTTTTGTTGGAGCAGATTGCTTAAGAGCCTCTTAAGCATTGAATAAATATCTAAGGAAGAGTAACGTAACTAGACATTTTTAGTAAAGCATCTAATTTTTAGTATTGGTGAAGTTTGATAGTGTTTGCATTCTAGCTGGGTGGTACTGTTTACAATTTGCATATTTATATTTTCAAAACAAATAAAAAAAATAATAAATGTTACATATAAATTTAAAAGCCTAATACGTTTGAATAAAATATTTCCTTATATTTCCAAATATAAATATTTTTAATTGTCCATACAACACAAATTTTAATCATATTGAATTACTTTAAGAACACCTTATATTCGGCTGTGATAGCGTTTGAAATTTGGTTTGACAACGATGGATTAAGAAAAATTACAGGTGTGTTCCATTTACCACATTTTCCTTTACTTTTGTACTAAATTTCGTTTTCAAGTTAACCATATCAAATGATGGTAAAGCTACGTAGCAAACTTACGCCTCTATTCACCGCCAGAGTTTTTGTCAGTTTAGAGAATAATTCCAAATATGTTTGCCCAAATGCCTATACAAATTTAAAATTTCTAGCCTAAAGGTCAAACTTCTATCCAGCTTTCTTTATTTGTTCATATTTTGCATGAATAATATGCTGTGTGCCTCACACCAACTTTTTGAGCTAAATCAGTGACTTTTCATTCCAAACCCAAGTTGCGCTATTGACCACCAGGCGGCGGACGAAAAGTTTCCTCGTCAGCTTGCATTTCAATTTAGTTGTCAATTCATTGAAACGTCAATATATTTAAAAACAGCTATTTAAAAAAAATGGAAAATAATTCAAATTTATACAAAAGAAAATATACGGTATGATGTAAGTATTTTAAAAAACAAGCTCCCGAATACAACTTCATTATCATCCTCCATTATGACAATGTTTACAAATTTTGACATTTAAAAAGATTCTAATTTAAATATGTGGTCAGGCACAGGTTGTACGTTTGATACGAGTGACATTTATGAATAGTAGGGCAACCAAAAATATGCACTATAAAAACAATTTTAAGCCCTTAAAATATGCTCTAAAAAAACTATTTTATGCATTTAAAATATGCTCTAAAAACCGAAAGAAACCATGGAAATATATATGTTTTCAGAGTTTTGTTTTTAATTCGGTTCCTAAGAGGTCGCTGTGCTTTGATCATAGTTACGGGGCTAGCTGACCTGAGATAGTGAAGTATATATCTGAGCTTTTGTCCGCCATTGTAATGGTAGTACTGCAGATATTGACAACTATTAAATATTAATTACATCAGTTGATTAAATTTTTTTTACTAAAATCTAAACTGCCAAAATCCCGTAAATTTTTTTTACTAAAATTTAAACTGCCAAAATTCTTTCGTTCTCAAAAATTGTTACCAAAAAAAATTTTCTAAATTTTTCGAAGTTATCCATTTCATTCGTTATTGTTCTTACAACGACGATGTAAATGTTTCTGCTCAAAACATTACCGAAACCATTCTATTCGGAATTAATAAATTTTTTTTTCAAAAATGAAACCCCAACAAAAATATTTGCATTAAATTGACGCTGATATAATCGTCACTGGCCCTGCAATGAAAGATAATTTGTTCGCAAAACGCTGTGATTCGTACTAAAACTCCTAAAGAAGTACTCTAAATTTTGTCTTCAGGAGTTAATATGAAAGAACTTCTTTCAAACCGAAAAAGATTGAAAAACTTTTAAGGCGGTTTAAAATCACCAAAGTTTCCATACCATTATCCCACATATTATTCTAAAAACATTTTCACACGAATTTTCGCGACTTAAACTAAAATCTTCCACAAATTTTATAAATATAATATTTTTCTTTCATGCAATTGGTCAATTGAAAGTTGCTCGTAATCAAAAAAGGAATGGAATGTGATATTTCCAATTATACACCAATAGCCCAAGGTACAATTTGTCTATCACTCTATTTTTAATTTATATCAACGAACTGTTGGAAATCAGCAGTGAACCAATAAATAGTTTTGCAGACGATAGTACCCTGCATAAGTCATTTTTCTCCTATTTTCAAAGGGTAAATGCATGAACAAATAAATGGGTAAATGCATTTCGTAAATAAAACGAGAACCTAAAAAATGTAGTGACCAAAATTTGGTCAATTTTAACTCCACCCAAACATAGTTTCTGATTGTTTGCAGAACGAAGGCTCAACAACGATGGTTCAATTATTATGTGTAAGCATTTGTTTATTGGGAGTCACAATTTCCAATGAATTACTCTGTAACGACCTCAAAAGGCCGATAAAAAAGAGCGCTTCTTAAAAAATTGATCTCCTCAATAGATGTGAAAAAAATAAAAGTTGTCAAGTTTGGTACACTCCTGCCTGGCTCTTTATGAGTCCGTTAAAAAACATGATATACGAATTGTATAGATGACGAAAAGTTAGGATCAAATCTTGATTTCCTACAACATCTTCACACTGTTGCTCATGGCCCCGAATGCCCCTTTGGCCCCAAATGCTTCTCTGCCCGAACTGCATATAAATAGGCTGCTCCAATTTTTTTCGCAAAACCATAGAATTCATATAACTTGCCGTAAGTTTCATCAAAATGTTTGCATGGAATCAAAGAAAATTTAAAAAATTTGCTACATCAAAAAACATATTTTCAATGATAAGAGTCTAATATCAGTTGAGAATTCAACTTGAGTAAATAGTGTAATTCTTGAAGATTCAACTTCGAAATATCATTCATTCGTTGATAGCGCGACTGCCACAGGATCTGAACTCATTGGCATTACTAAGGTTAAGAGTTCGAATCACAACCGAAATCCGCACAAGAGAAAAACCGCGTTTTCTCTGAAATAAATTCAACCACACATTTGAATTGAAAAAATTCAAATTATTTCCTAAGTTACTCGAGATCATAATTGCTCACAAAAATGCCAAACAGTTAAACTGTAGAGATCACTCACTGTCATAGCGAAAGAATGCAGAGAGATTTCTGGACAATACAGCGTACAAATGGAATGCTTTCAAATGGAATGCTTTAAAATTAAATACTTTGCACAAATTGAAATCTTTAAAATATTAAACTATTCTTGACACTTAAACGAGTCAACGAAAATTTCGTTTTCCATTTGCAGCCTATAGCACATCAAAACACAGAGCAACAAATTGCAAAGAAGTGGTTTTCGTTTTGAAATTCAATTTAATTTTAGCGTGAATTTTATATAATTGTTGGTGAATCACGTTCTGAGTTAAATCTGGTACAGAATAAAAATAACGCATTTTCAGAAATATACGAAACCAAAGGTTATTCAAATTACATAAAAGAAGTGTAATCTTCCTTAAAAAAAATCAACCTTCTACATGACATTCCACTCGACCGGTTCCCACCCCTTGTCCCTCAAAACACAGAGCTCTAGTTCCAATTTCTAGGAGGTTACTATGTTATAGATGAGATTGCTAGTATATTGCATAAATTTTCTACAAATTTTGAAATTTACCAAACTCTATGCTTTCTAAGCTAAGGGGATGGGACGCATACAACCCAACACAAGCATTTTCGGGAATGTGTCAACAGCCAAAAAGCTCAACCTCTCATATGACACCTATCTGAATGCCATAATAAGCGGTAAGATTTTTTATACGATTACTAAGCTGCTTAAAATAGGACAAAACAAAACTAGGATTAACAGCTTTTTATGGCCGTTCTAAGACCTTAGGTTGATAGAACCTATAGATGCTCAGAAAACTTATTGTAAAGGTCCAGTAAACGCTAAAATCTTGGCACTAGTGTTCCATTTTCAAAAGACAGGACCCTAAATATTAATGCCGCGATGGTAAAATGTGCCCAATTTTTAGATGCTCATATTTTTGTGCATATTGTCACCATCAATTTAGAAAAAAATGGTAATTATTTAAAAATATGCAAAAATACGGACTTTTGGTGAAATATGGAATAATATTCCCTAAATATATGTATTAAAGCTAAAAAAAACTCATTATTTTGCAAAATATGCAAAAATATACACTTTTGGTGATATATGCATTTATATGCATTTTAGAGTAAAATATGCAAAAATATGCTCTAACAAGTAGGGCTTAAAAGTCTTAGTTTTACCTGAAACAGATTTCAAGCTTAATCATTTTTTAATTAAGTGCTGTTAAAAAAACATGCTAGTGCATATTTTTGGTTGCCCTAATGAATAGCATATGTGCACTAGCAATTAATTTAGAAAAGTCAGTGATTTAGCAAAAAATACTAGTGTGAGGCACACAGCAATAATTTCAATTTTCAGAACTTTTTTAATATTTAATTAATTTTCTTAAATTTAACAAACTCAAAATAAAATTTAAACTTAAAATTTTGTTAAACTAATAATTTTCTTTTACGTTTTTTAGCAATATTGTTTTTCAAAATTGTCAAAACCATTTAATGTCAAAAAAATGTCGGAAACATGTGGTAAAGCCTCGTCGACACTAAGATTGTTTACAAGCTGCTAGTTGGCGAGTTTAAAAGCTAGCGAGTAGATTGTAAAGTAGCTAACCCTGGTTAAACATTCCAATTCAAACCTATTGAATCCTATTAAATCCAATATAATTTCAATAGGATTAAATTGGTTTAATAGGAAGACTTCGATCTACCAATTAAAATCCAATCGGAATGAATGGGATTTAACAGGAAAAGAGGTTCTGTAGGATTCTAAAGGAAATTTCCAATTGAATTTCAATCGGAAATTACGAGATTCAATAGGAAAAAGGAACTTAGAAAAAAATTAAACAATCTTATAAATTTAACAGGATTTAATTGGAAAAGATTTAATAGGAATGAATAGGATTAATCGGAATTCTGCAATGGAAATTTCCAATTAATTCCTATTTATATACATTTCCTATAAATTCCAGTTGAAAAATAAAATAGAGATATTTAACAGGAATGAATAGGATTGTATTGGAAATAGATTTTTTAAATAGGAATTAATTGAAAATTTCCAATGCAGAATTCCAATTAATCCAATTAATTTTTTTCAATTGGTTTCAATTGGAATGTTTAACCAGGGAACCAATCAACTTTTTCGGTAGATCTGCTAGTTAGATTGTAAACATGATTACACTAGGCGAGTTTACAAGCTGCTAGTAAACTCGCTGGATAGTAGATTGTAACTATCTTAGTGTCAACTAGGCTTAAGAAAGAATTTGAGTTGTAGTAGATTAAAAATCTAAAACACCTCACATTTATGTCGTTTCATTTAAAATTTGGTTCGGGTAGCAAGTTAACCTAAAAGAAACACGGGTATTTATGTAGGGTAATAAAATATAAAATTAAACAAGAAAATAACAGTTTTTGTAAAGCAAATACTTTATGTTTTTGTTAAAACATCATTCTAAACCCTTTTATGCGTAGTATTAGTAAAAATATTCGAATCATTGATATGAAATTCGATGATCAAATTTCAGTGTATTTAAGATTATTTGTACATATTTTAATGCAACACTTCATTTTTATGAATAAACTACTGCACAAATACTAACAATTGTTTTGTAAAACTATAACGGGGCTATGCGCCGTTATACCAGTACCCTATTTCACCAAACTTACAAATTTGTAATTTCATGCAAATTTTCACAAATTTTGTTAAAATTTGTATGAAATTACAAATTTGTAAGTTTGGTGAAATAGGGAACAGGATATATTAATGCACAAAAGAAATCCCAAACAAGAACGAATATGGTCTTCGACCAGAAAAAAAATCTCTATAATGCCCAAAATACATGTGCAGAAAGTCTGTACGCAGTGCTGCATGCATATCTGCATCTAAAATAGATGTGCAGAATTTTTATATATTTGACGTGCAGAATTTTCGTAACAATGACAGTTCGTGTTCTTACGTATTATGAAATAGTTATAAGGGAAAGTTGTCGCACCTTAAAGAAAACTGTCTTTTTAATTAAAAGATAGAAGAAAATAATTGAATCGTTGCCTGTAACAACGTTTATGTCTAAATTAAAATTTAAGTTCAAATTTCATATACCACTGTTTCCGATAATCCTTTCCCAAAAATTTATTTATTAACAATATTAGTTTTAATTATTTTATAATTTGGATTATTTAGAATATTTGAATATCTTTATAAACAAATAATCATTACAAAAATAATTTCATTTTCAAAAAAATATCATTCATTTTTATTTGAGTTATAAAAAAAATAATTCATTTTCAAACAAAATGTCAAAATCATCCATTTTGATCTGAGTTTTCAAGTAGTTTTTGTTTTTTTATTGTGGTAGCACTGCCTCTGTGCAGCGAAATTAGAATTAGAGATATCTTGCAGAATTTTTCTGCATGCAGAATTTACATGTAATTGCTCTCATATAATAACACATGTTCTAATTTCGCTGCATGCAGAATTGTATTTGGACCATAAAGAAAAAAAAACCTAACCTATAAAGCCATAATGATTTTATGAAAATTCAAAGAAAGAAATTATATAATAATAAGAAGTAATAATAGTAAATAACAAGACCTGTTTTATGTGATGGTAGCGGTGTTAGAAAATGAAATGCTGCAATGCCGTTCGTCAACCACCATGTGGTTCCTGGAAATCGTTGGTTGTTTCTTTTGTTCAAAATCTATGACGCTCTCAACAAATTCATTAAATATCTTCTTATTTTTTTTGATGCAATGCCGTACTCCAATATATTTGTAAAATGACTTCAAAATTTGTATTAATGCAACGTAGCCCATGCACTAGGACACTAACCCACGTTCGCCCACAATGTCACCCGAATTCAGATCACAATCAATTCGGCTAAGCTGGTGATGAATTCAACATATATCGAGGCAGATGTCAAATTCTCGGCCTCAATTATCGATCAAAATATGTTTAATCCAGCTATTTTCCTTTCCTCCTTTTTTTGTACGAAAAGAGATGAGACAACCTTAATCACGTTATTCAAATAAATTCATACAACGACACATAAAAATTTTTTTAAATCCCTTTTTTTTATTTCTTATATTTTGTTTTAACAGACTGTAACAAATTTCTTTTATTCACAACAATTATTGGCTCTTTTTTTTCATTTACTTGTACACTTCATTACAACACCACTTTGATTAACAGTATTCTCAATAACAAAAAATCTAATATGTATCTTGCGAACTAGCAATATTCGATATAAACAAAACTATGATCAAAGGTCGCGAACAGAAAGAAAAGTATTTTCAATTTCACGTTTTATAAAGTATAACACTTGTACTACTTTTAATATGGTCTATTTTTTGATTAATCAAACCCGGCTTAAATAGCATTTATCTGTTTTGGAAAACAGCACGAACCGCGTTAATCACAAAATAAATTCTTCCCTCTAATTCACGTACTTTTGGGTAAAAAAATATATCTTGTATTTTCGCATCGAACGCGTACCCATTTTGATTTTTCAATTTAAGATTAATTTTCAATTTAAGATTAATTTTCAATTTAAGATTAATTTGTGATTTTCTGAAAAAATCCAGGATAGAACTGGCGCAAATGCAAAATGCATTCTATAAATAATTTAAACGAAAAGTGTGTAAGCGAGATGATTGTTCAAGCATTCGTATATTTCTAATATTTTCATTTTCCATTTTCAATAAAAAAACATACAAAGTCAAAATAATTGGCATTTTAGTTCTATATTGCATGGAAAAAAACTCATTTTATTTATTTTTAATTGTGAATTAGTCATACAAAAAGAGAAGTCCAAACGAAAACTTGTTTAGGATTGCATTCTATTTCATCTCATCGTCAATTATAAATAGAAAGGATCAATCACATATAATGTGTTGGTTTTTGTTTCAGTTATTAAAATTATAAAGAAAAAATGAAATGTCAATAAATCGTTAATAATTCACTAGATGAACAACATTGATAACTACTACTACTACAATTTAAAACAATTTCAATATAAGATCGTATCAGAGAATATTAACGAAAATGTAAAAAATATAATTATGTAGATTTTACTTATGTTTGTTTCAACAGAATCACTATAAAAGAAATTGATAAGGTTAAGGTGAACGTGTAACAACACGATGATGGAAAACCGTGGTGTTGTAGGACCGATTAATAGACTCTTTATATTGCTGTTATATTGCCATGCATTAAGACAATGAACAATGTGATGCATTGTTGATAATACCATGCTTGTGGTTACGCGTATTTGCAGATGTTGATATCAAAAATACCAAGTAATCATATTATAAGGGAGAAAAACAGAACAGTGTGGCGATCGGAAGGAAATATATCTTTGACTGTTCGTTAGTTATTAAACCTCACTACCAAAGCATACATTTCCTTCAATCCAGCAGTACAGAACCTGAACTCGCTCTGGAGTGGGGGGGGGGGGGGGGTGTTTGAATGGTGTTTTTGTAATTATTAAAAATATTTAAAACATATATTATGGATTATTCACATCACTCCGACTCAACAATTTCAATTATTAAACTTTAATTTTTATAAATTTTGTTTAATTTGAATATCTTAAAGTAGAATTTCGGATAAAAGCTTTCATTTTATTTTAAAATACAAAACGAAATATGTCAAATGTCATGGATGAAGAACGCACAGATATACAAGTTACATGCTTCAAAAAATATTCGTGGAGCCACACGTAATTATTCCTCCTTATATATTTTTTCAATGCTCTTAAGCAATCTGCTCCAACAAAAACATTTATACTGCATTTACAGTGACATAGCAAATTAGTAGATGTAATTTAAATCTGTGCTGTAAACACTTTTTATTTTAAAATCTTGCAACTAATTTGATATCTAGGCTTACTACAATTACAAACGATCCAAATACTTACGATTCCAATTACAATCTACGTTGTAAACTCATATTAAATATGAGATGCAAATTATAATATACTATCTACTAATTTACTATGTCGCTGTAAATGCGGTATTAAACGCAAAAAAATTGTTCTTATATTTTACTAATTACTTCGGTCTGAAAGACCTAAGTATTACATTCATGAGATCAAAGTGAAATTCTTACCCCCACTTTTTTTGGCATTTCTCGACGTTTTAGGACCTACTGATTCTAAAAAAGCAAAAAAAAAATGTATGTCTGTCTGCCGGCCGGCCGTCCGGCCGTCATTACCTACGCTGCAGGGAAAACCACTGGAGGGATTCCCAAAACTCTAAATTCAAATCAAATTTTCTAAAAATAGGTATACTCAAGAGAAAGGTCCGAAAGGACGCTGTGTTTGATAACTGTACCGGAAGTGTGTCAAAAAAATCGTCAAGTGTGTCAAAACAAGGAAATTTGCATATTTTTGGCTTAAAAAACGTTTATTTTAAGTGATTACGAGTAGGAACGTTGAACTTCGAGAAATTTTGATAATCGGGATTGGTATGTGAGACCAAAATCTAGATTATTGCATTATAAGTTTGTCAAAAAAATGTTGTCAAGTGTGTCAAAAGAAAGATTTTTATTTATTTTTTTACCCAATTTTTCGGAAAAAAAAATTAAATTAAAATTTTGTTTGAAATGAAATTTTATTATTATTATTGAGAACAATGGCATCATAAGTTTGTCAAAAAAATGTTGTCAAGTGTGTCAAAAGAAAAATTTTTATTTATTTTTTACCCAATTTTTTGGAAAAAAATAAAATAAATAATTTGTATGACGTGAAAATATATTACTATTATAGAGAATTATGGCATTATACGTTTGTCAAAAAAATAATATCAAGCATGTCAAAAAATGATTTCATTGATTTTTTTAGCCAATTTTTTGGGAAAAAAAATGTAGCTGTTTTTATGACGTAAATGTAATTGAAAATGAAATTGGACATGGAAATTTTTGAATTTGTTATAGTTTTTGAAATATTTTTGGAATTTTGAAAAAAGTATGAATTTTTGATTTTGTAATAATTTTGGCAATATTTTTAGAATTTTAGAAAAAGTTTTAATTTTTGATTTTGTAAGAATTTTTGGAATATTTTTGGAATTATGAAAAATTTTAAATTTTTGATTTTTTATAATTTTTGGAATTTTGAAAAAAGATTCAATTTTTGATTTTGTAATAATTTTTAGAATATTTTTAGAATGTTGAAAAAAGTTTGATTTTATTATAATTTTTACAATATTTTTGGATTTTGAAAGAAATATGAATTTGTGATTTTGTAATATTTTCTCCAATCGCTAAATTGAAGGTTTTTGAATAGTTTGCTGAAAATGAAAATGGAAATGGACATTTTTGAATTTGTTATAGTTTTTGAATATTTTTGGAATTTTGAAAAAGTTTCAATTTTTGATTTTGTAATAATTTTTGGAATATTTTTAGGATTTTGGAAAAAGTTTGATTTTATTTATTTTTTACAATATTTTTGGAATTTGGAAAGAAATATGAATTTGTGATTTTGTAATATTTTCTCGAAACATTAAATGGAGAGGTTTTTGAGTAGTTTGCTGAGTGTAACTAAAAACCATGTCCGCATAAAAGTTTTTTGCCGAAAACTATATCAAAATCCTTAGCCCAGACCGAAGTCTTGATATTTTTCTTTTAAAATTTGTTTGATTTTTTTTTGTAATTGTTTTTTTTTTTGATTTATACTATTTGATACATTCGTTTCTACTTGTACCTACACAAAACTGTCTAGTCAAGAAATCTATTTATTCACGACTGCTATAGAACAGCGGTCGGGGAAATTTTTAAGCCATTACCCAAAATTATTTTTCTGTAAGTCGAAATCACTCCACCACATTCCGAAAAGAGAAAAAGCGAGGTACATTTATAGCCGAAACATTATAATTGCCCGAAGATCTTGCTAATTTACTACCACAATTTTGTTTTTTATTAATGGGGGGGGAGAGGGGGATGCAAATTTGTTTTAGAAAACTAGGGTAACTTTGTCCGACAAAAATTTGTTTCCTATTGTTGAGTCCGACAGTTGACATTTTGGCTTATTTGGGTTGTCAGATTCGACAATAGGAAACAAAGTTTTGTCGGACAAAGTCACCCTTATTTTCTAAAACAAGTTTCCACCTCTCATTAATACAAAACAAAATTGTGCTAGTAAATTTCCAAGAACCCGGGCGATCGCCATGTTTCGGAGTTTGCCGAATGAAAAAGCGACCGAATCGAGGAAAATAGCAGATAAAAAAGTTTTCGAATTCGTCAAGAACGGGGTGCCTCACGAAGTATAAAATATGTGGTAATCATCAAATGAAAGAGGTGAGTGCCTGCTGACTATTAAATTTAATAAATAAACAGAATACAGAATACAGTACAATGTATGAAAGTAGACAGTATGAATAATGAAATTAAAAAACCGTGGATGAATAATCAAACCCTAAATATAATAAAACAGAGAAATTTCTTCTATGGGCTGAAAAGGCGATATGTTAGTAACGTATATTTTAAAGAAAGATACATTTTTTACAGAAATAAAGCAAACTTTACTATTAAACAACTAAAACAAAATTACTATGCAAATAAGTTTGACAAAAATTTAACTAATAATAAAAAATTCTGGATGACTACAAATGAAATATTATTTAACAAAAGTAACACAAAATCAAGACCTGACATAACGTTAAAACATAATAATACATTAATATATAATCAAATAGAAGTAGCGAAAATATTTAACAAATCCTTTGTAGAAGTGGGTAACATAAACCAAATCACCAACAAACAGTACATTAATTCATACCGACCACTTTCAAATCCAACAACATTTTACCATGGCCATAATGTGACGTTACATTTATACAAGACAAAACCTGAAGAAATTCAAAATATTATAAATAAATTAAACCAGAACGCAGCATGTGGATTTGACGGAATCCCAACGAAATTCTTTGTAATATTTCAAGAAACATTATGCAAAAAACTATCAGACTAAGGTCTGATAGTGGTTTGATAAGTCAATGAAACATGTAGAACCGGAAACTACCCCGATTGCTTCAAAATTGCTAAAGTTACACCTATTTATAAAGCAGGAAATAGACAAGAAACTACAAATTATAGACCAATATCGGTCCTAACTACATGCTCTAAGATATTTGAAAAAGCCATACTAAACAGACTAGATAGTTTCCTTTTGGATAACAACATAATTAATAAGAATCAATATGGCTTTATATCACAATCAAGTACACTAGCAGCATGTGTTTCACTTACTAGCTACATAGAAAGTAATATAGATATAGGAAATATAGTAGCTTGCTTGTTTTTAGATATAAAAAAAGCTTTTGATACAGTTGAACCTACAATACTTTTTTCTGAGCTAGAATCAATCGGAATAACACACAATGCATTAAAACTGTTTAAATCCTTTCATACTGACCGTAAACAATTTACACAGCTAAACTCAAACCAAAGTAAACAACAGCAAATAACTGGCGGATTAGCACAAGGATCTATGATGTCGGCACCAGAATTCTCCATTTATATTAACAAAATATTTAGCCTAAAGTTAAATGGGAAAATACAAATGTATGCTGATGACGCAGTGGTATCTTACTCTGCGAAAGAAATTGATGTTATTCTTCTTCATATTCAAGACGACATAAAAACAATCAATCAATTTCTCGAAAATATGCATCTCCAAATAAATACCAAATAGTTACCAAAAGTAACTTTATCATATTTAACAAAAATAAAACGGTGAACACAGATAATTTCCAAAAGATCACATTGAATAGCAATATAATTAAAAGAGTTCATTCAACAAAATATCTTGGACTAACAATAGACGATAAACTAAACTGGACGAATCACATACATAACGTTAAACATAAAATAAGACCAATAACTTTTGCAATACGCCGACTCAGACCATACTTACACGAAAATGCTTTATGGAACATCTACAATACACAAATCTAAACACACTTATTATACCTTAACCCTATATGGTAGCGCTACCACAACAAGAATAGACGAGCTAAAAATTATTCAAAACAAAGCAGTGAAAACGGTACTTGGATACCCTAGACTATTTCCCACTCACCTTCTTTACACACTACACGAAAAAACAATGCCTCTCGAAATATTAAACAAACTACAAACTACACTTCTAATTTTCAAGATAAAAAATAACCTAATAAAACACAATTTTGAGCTTAGTTACAGATATAATATACACACACACGCAACAAGACAAAATGATGAATTAAATCTACCCCAGATAAAAACGAACACTGGACTAAATACACTGCTATATAAAGGAGTAGATCTATACAACAAATTTCCACATACAATCAAAAATACGTTAAGTATAGCACAGTTTAAACACGACACAACACACGCCAATATTTTTACCACTTATACCTACAGCAAATCAAACATATACACAACAAACCAAATTAAGTTATTGGCTCGAAGGCATTAAATTAAATTAAATGAAACAACATAATTATAGTTTTTAAATTATTTAAAATTGAAGATAAACTTTTTATCATTATTAATTTGTATAATTTAACGAATTTATTTAATCATTAATTACACTTTGAAACAGTTTACACATAATCATAAAATATAATTGTTAATTTAACTAAAGAAAACCAAAAAAAAATGTTACCTGACAAGATATACTCTTATGTAACATGTAGCTGAATTATGAAAAATATAATAAATAAAAAAAAAAAAAAAAAAAAATTATAATTCATTGAATTTATTGAAATTTACATGAAATTACTTTAGTTTCGAAAAACCAAAGTATTGAATTCATGAGCCAAAAGAGAAATTCTTACTTCCACTTTTTTGGCATTTCTTGACGTTTTAGGACCTACTGATTCTAAAAAAGCAAAAAAGAATGTATGTCTGTGTGCCGGCCGTCATTACCTACGAAATCTAAAAAACTGCTGGAGGGATTTCAAATTTTTTTTTTCTAAAAATAGGTATACTCAATGGGCAGGTCCGAAAAGACGATGTGTTTGATAACTGTACCGGAAGTGTGTCGAAAAAATCATTAAGTGTTTCAAAATAGCAAATTTTCATATTTTTGGCTTAAAAAACGTTTATTTTCAGTGATAATGAGTAGTAAATTTGAATCTGGAGAAATCTGGATGATTGTTAACCGTTTGTAAGACCAGGACCTTGATTATTTTTCAGAAGTATGCCAAAAAAAATCGTTAATCGTTATATTTTGTTTCCCAATTTTTTTGAGAAACATTTTATGGGAAACATTTCTTCGGTTTTCGACTAGAAATATATAAAACATAAAAGTAATTCTTTGAATGACATGAAATGTAATTGAACATTAAATATGACACATGAAGTGTGTCGAAAATCGTTAAGTATGTCAAAACAAGAAAATTTACATTGGTTTTGTTTAAAAAATGTTCATTTTAAGAGAAAATGAGTAGTAACATGGAATGTGAGGAAATCTTGATGTTAGATTGTTGCATTATAAGTTTGTCAAAAAATTATTGTCAAGTATGTCAAAAAAAAGATTTTTATTATTTTTTAGCCAATTTTTTTGGAAAAAATAAAATTAATTTATTGTATGACATGAAATTTTATTATTATTATGGAGAGTTATGGCATTAAAAGTTTGTCAAAAAATATTGTCAAGTGTGTCAAAAGAATGATTTACGTTTATTTTTTTAGAAAAAATAAAATTAGTTATTTGTATGAAATGAAATGTAATGAACATGAAATTATTATTATTTAATCCATACAATTTTCAAGCGATCTAGTTTCGAACCAATAAGAAAATTTTAAACTTTAAAAAAGTTTATCATTCTCATCAGGGCTAGCCGACTAATAAACTACCAAAAAATGTCAACGCTTATAAACCAAAAATTAGTCTACATTTCTAGCGAAGTATAAGAAAACCCAAAAAAATACATAAACATATATTTAATAGATTCAGGTTTAGTCAATTAGTTTCTGTAGTAATCACTGTTGTTGTTATCCTCTAGCTATGCTAGTACTGAATAACAAGCTTGTATCGGCGAGAAGAAGATTACTAGTCTTCACTTGTGTCTATTGACACATAATCAATAATTAATTCAGCAAATTTGTTGTGATATAACATCACTCCGATGGAAATCTCCCATCACGAATATAAGAACTGAGTCTAAAAAATTATGGTGCAAATTATCTAGTTTTTTTCAGTCAATACAATTTTCGCCCGATCTAGTTTCGAACCGATTATTGTCTTATATATTGTCTTATATTGAAATTTAGAACACAGAAAGTTCAGAGAAACAAGTTAAAATTGTTTCTTCTAATTTATCCTTAATTCGAACTTGCTCGAACAAACAAAATGATTAAAAATAACTTACCTCTAAAAACACGATTTTTGTAAATCGTAATTCAAAAACTATTAAACTTTATAGGTATAATTAATAATAGCTTTTAGTTTTAACAAAATGTGGTAAGCAATTTTTAGAAAACATTTAATGGGGTGGGAATATGAGTAAAAACAAACCGCAATTAAAATTAAACAAGTGTTTTGTTTGTTTCAGTGGGAAACCAGATTTCATTCAAATAATTAATTACAAAAGGGTTAATAGTGTTTAGTTGAAAAAATAAAGCAAACAGTTGTTTTAATGAAAAAACAGTAAAGGTGAAATGGGATCGCACTGTCTTAGATCAAAATCAACTTTAAAAAAGTTTTATAGCTCGTTCGTTACTAAAACACAACGTTGAAGACATTGTCGTTTTGCATATAGATACAAGCTGCTTTAAATAAATGAAAAGGTAATAAACGCAACGAGAAAATGCGTCAGTGATATTTTTCCTGTAAAATTATTGATTTTTGCTGACATAAATTTTTTTTTTGTAAGTTTATTGTTTTCTAGCATTCCAATTCGAGAATGAAAAATAACGAGAGACTGTTTGCCGTTTACAAATCTTCAAACAAAGTTCCACTTTAACGGCTACATCTCAATCTTACAAAAAATGCGGTTACAAATTAAAGGTTACAGAGAATTTTCCCGAAAACCAGAAATAACAGAATTAGAACCAATTTAATTACGTTCCATATTCAACGGGTTGCGCGAAATTTTACAAATATTTCGACTTTTTGGGATTATCCTAAGCTGAGAAGTCAACCAAACGGCTGATTCGATGGATTAAATTAAATTTAACAAATATCTGAAGATAGATACAACCTATCCCCGATAATGGTTTGAAGTTTGGGGTTTGAGGTAGAGAAAATATCCAAAACCTGACATTACGTTCTACACCTAACGGTTCCCAGATTTCACATAAGCTAAAACTGTTCTTTATCAATACAAATTTGTTGTTCGTAATAGGTGAAGAAAATGCTCTAAACCAAAATAACGTTTACATTTCCGCTTCAAAAATTTAATTCGTTGCATTCTGTGATTAAAAAAATTCAATTCTACCAAATTCTATTCTACCGAATAACGACTCGTTCTTTCTTACGAACTGTTATCTTTCAACCTTTCTTCGGATTGGCCTGACTCTCACTTCGACAAATGTAATTTCCAAAATCTCCTTCTCGATTCGATTACTGCAGTTAGTATTCAAAAACGCCAGGTTTTATCAAGTCTTCAACACCTTTACTAACCTTTAACACCTTTACCTTTCACAACAACAGGAAAAACAATACAGCAAAGAATATTCTTATCTAGCATATTCTTCCAATAGAAACTCAAACGGTTGATTCTAGAAATTTCCAATATAACACAGCGTCCAAAATAATACACAAAATGTTTAATATAAAAAGTAAAATTTAATTTACAATTTAATTAACACAACTAAATTAGCTGAAACACAATTTTAATTTGAACTGTATACACTTTCGCAGTCTAATTTGAACTAATTCTCATTTTGCAAAAGAAAATCCTTCTAATCCTAAACTAATTCTCATTTTGCAAAAGAGAACCCGTCAATGAAAGCTACTGCATGTTCCGAGCAAGCCGTTTTTATCGATATTTTTGTCCAACAAATTTTTTTCAAATCAATTTGACAAAATACGCTGGAAAGCAACTCCGGATATCCCTATAATCGAAATTAGTTAAAATAAGACGATTACTACATAAAACTGGCCTTATTTTGACAAAACTCAAACAATATCGTCATTCTTTAATACAAAACGAAAATATACAACATACTTCCATTCTTGGATCGGTGGTTCAATAAGGGTTAGTCATATTTTTGGATCAGGAATTCCCAAACTACTCCAATAATAAGCTTTGGTAATCATATTAAAGTAAGATCAATGTTGTATTTATTTTAAAAAACACATAACTTTTATCAAAAATCTTATCTCACCTCGTACTCTAAAAATCGATTTGGAACTTCTATGAAAAATTTGTACCAAAAAATCCACATAATGCAACTAAGTGCTAGTGATATGAACAATTGAATATGAATGCGAATTCTTGTACATTTTAATGATCTAAAACAAATTCATGGGTTTAGTAAATATAATTTGTTTTTTTTTTTTAATTTTAAACTTTGCTTACCTAAAGCTAAAAAATATACACAGTGATATGATGAGAGTGATTAACGAAACTATGTAGCCGCCAACATATAAGCTATTAATTAATTGATGAAACTGTAATAAAAAGAAAATATGTTAAATCATTTAATTCATGTTTTTTTAATTATCTTACCTCTAACTCCTTAGTATCTACACAATTAGTGTAATTTGACCATGCTCTACCTGACAGCGGATGAACAAACCATGAACCATTTTCATTGCATCTAAAAATTCAAATAAAAAGAAATCTTTAAACAAAAAAATGCTAGTTGACAAAAAAAATGACTACTAACTCCTTATGAGCTATTCGATTTTTATCAAAACCACTAACAAAATCTGGACAATTTTGTGTTGCTATCGCTCCGGCTGAAGTTGGAGGCCAACACAAATAACCATCAAATACACCTGAGCAATAAAGCTGGTCGCCATTTGTTTCTTAAATAAAAATTAAAACTCATTGTGTTGGGAAATTTATTTGATAAGAGTTAGTAGGAATAAAATTACCTGCAAATTTTTTTATAAAATTTTTGTTTTGCTTCGAACAATTTTTTAATAGCTCCCTTACGAGTACTAGTTGGTCTTCAATTTCTACATTCATTTTGATTGCAATTTTATATAAACATTCCCTGGATTCCTGAGAATATAAAAAAAATGCGAATTATTTTACTATTAAAATATATTATTACATATATACAGGACAGAAAAGTTTTGGTTCGCGCAGTACTTGTTGTGATTTTAATTCATATTTTCTAGCGACTCATCGATCAGCAATAACGCAATAAATATTTCTGGTATGAAAAAATTCGTTCTGGGTAACCAGTCGAAGGGCAAACCACCACTACCGATTGGTATCGAACACGACTATCAAACTCTAATTTTAATTTCTACTAACATTTAAGCTCATTTCAGCATGACACAAGATACAAGCAAGGTACAATAGTCGCTGAGGTTGAGAAAATGAAAGCCATACGTTTTGATTGTTTGTCACCACCCGGCATGAGACCTACTTAGGGTGTGTGGATTCCCACAATTTGTAACAAATTTAGTTTTTAAGGTGCACCACTTTTTTGCCAACACCATGGCGGTGTTACTGAAACGACGGAGAAATTCTACGTAGTGAAACTAGATTGAAAATACCTATTTATTTATTACTTTCAATTTTTATTTTATTTCAATAAAACAATTATATAAACAAATATATGTTAATGTGTAAAAATATAATATTAAATTTAAATTCGTTTTGTTTTGGTTTTGATCAAATTGTGTTTTGAATATTAAGTAATACAACAACACATAAAAATAAAATATTAATTGATGTTATTGTGTTTTGTTTTGTGAAAAAGTTGGAATACAGTGAAATTAATTAGTTTGCTAATTTGTGTGATTTGAGTTGAAAAAAAAAATAAGTAAATTAAAACAAATCAACCATTTTCTGGAATAAAAAAATTACTATTTAACCAAAATAAACATTTTGAATAAATTTTAAGATTGCAAATATAGGAAATTGTGATTGCAGGTAAAAGTGGCTGTTGTCCAAACCGGTATTAAAAAACAAATCAGTTCCTTGCCATACATATTTGCATCTTTTGCGAAGTGTCATCAAAATTACTTAACGAACGAATGTTGTATGCTTCCAACAAACATTGAAACAATAAACAGGTGTTCGGGAGGACCCCCACCACTTATCCCAATATTGTCCAAAAACTAATCAATTCTTTGTCATTAAAGTCTACATCTCTTTTCAAAGTGCCATTAAAATTGATTAATGAATCTGTATGCTCCCAAAAACTTTAAAAACAAAGTGTGAAAAGTCAGCAGTTGTATGGTAGACCCCCGCCACTTTGATCAATGTGTTCCAAAAGATGATAACTATCTCCTCACACTAATTGGAACCTTTCCAAAAGTTTCATCATAATCACTTCATTATTGTAGGCTGTAGTGTGCATAAACACACTGAAAAAAATTGAAAATTAACAAAAAAAAATTTTACCGGAAGTGAAAAACCTGAAGTAGGGATGCAGAACTATTTGGAACCGTACTAAAAGCTCATGTACCAAGATTCATCCAATTCGATTATCATGTAAAGATGTTATTGAGCTTTCAAAAAAACAGGTGTATATGGGACACCCCCCACCACTTTGTTCACTATTGCTCAAAAACTAATCAGTTCCTTGCCATACATGTTTGCATCTTTTTCCAAAGTTTCATCAAAATTCATTCACGAACGAATGTTGTATACTCCCAACAAAACAAACATAAAAAACATAGTGGAAAAAACCACCTGTTGTTTGGTGGACCCCCGAACGCTTTATCCAATGTACTCCAAAAGCTGAAAATATCTTTCTCATGTTATTTGAAAGCTTTTACCAACGTTTCATGACAATCGATTGGTAATTGTTGACTACAGTAGGGATAAACACCCGAAAAAAAAACTTTTTAACCGGAAGTGACAAGCCGGAAGTTGGTATGCAGAAATTGGGAACTGTACTAAATCCCTATATACTAAGTTTCAGTAAGATCATCGTCCGGGATTAGAAGTTATTCAAGATTTAAACTTAGAGGTGTTCTGGAGACCCCCCGCCATTTTATCCAAATTTGAAATGAATCCAGATCTTCCATTTTCAAGTGAACCTGTATCATTTGCCAAAGTTTCATCAAGATCTTATGCAACAGTTACGTCCAAAAAAGTAAAAAACATTTGTATTTGGTTAAATTCCATAAAAATTAGACATTTTTATCAAAGCAACCCTTAAACTCAAAATTTTGTAATCCAATTAAGATAGTTATTATTTATTTGTTGTCATAGTTATACAATAATTTGGAAAAAATAACAAGTATTCTGTTAAAGGTTACTTGTTAGTTGTTTCACATATTTATTTCAAAATTTATTCAAAGTTATAATTTTAATTTAGAATAAACAATTTTTTTCAAATAATTTGCTTGCGGCGAATAAAAAATAGTATATGATGCACAGACGTAAGCTATTTTGGACTTAATGTGGGTGCAAATCTCGGCTAGCACCTCGATTTGCAAACTCCACATACGTCCAAAATCTTTAGCTTTACGTCCTAGCATCATAATGCACTATTAGTTTTAAAAGAGGGAGATGTTGTGAAGTTAGTTATAATTTAAAAATAATAAAGCTGACGTATCAGGCAACAAAATGAAAAAAACATAGAATGACATATGTGTAATAAAATCGAAGAATAAACATTAAGTCCAAAAACTTTTTGCAATAGTGGAAAAAATTAAACTTTTTGCACAGTACATAGTGTAAAAAATAGTCATTTTTTGCACGATCATAGAAAAATAGTACATTCTGATGCAAGGACGTAAAGTTATTAGCTAAGGTTTTTGGACGTATGTGGAGTTTGCTAATCGAGGTGCCAGCCGAGATTTGCACCCACATTAAGTCCAAAATGGTTTAAGTCCGTGCATCATATACTATTTTTTATTCGCCGCAAGCAAAATATTTAAAAAAAACTGTTTAATCTAAATTAAAATTTTTATAAATTTTGAAATAAATGTATGTTGAACAAGTAGGCTTTGACCAATATATTTGTTATTTCTTTTCAAACAAATCGAATAACTATGACGACAAAGAATAATAATTATTTTAATTGGATTAGAAAATTTGGAATCGAAAGGTTGCTTCGATAAAAATTTCAATTTTTTGTAGAATTTGAACAAATATAAATTTTTTACTTTTTGGACGTAGCTATGACAACAAAATATACGGTTAAAAAGTGGAACTTTAAGGCCGCAAATTACAGTAATAAAGTAACACTTTAATATGTAGGCGAATAAAAAGATTTTAAATTCAAGAATGTTAAATCTAACAATTAACATTGAGAAATTTGATACAGGTTAAAGAAGACAAATTTAAGTTTATTTTAAAAGCAGCTCACATTCAATAAAACATCTAATAAATATTAAAAATATATATATATAATTTGTTTGCTTCTCAAGATACATAATAAATATTGTGGAGGTGAGAAAGGAATGATGATGTGCTTTGTAATATTTATTTTAAAACAAAATTCGTCTGTGTAAATAATGTAGATTAAGAATAATCAATTCAAAATTCTCTTTTTAAATATAAGATATAAGCAATACGATAACAAATTTTGTTATGATTAGAAAAACGTTAATTTTTTTTCTTTTCCGATTTTCTAGCCATTAACATCGTGAACTCACAAATTTCAACCACTATTTACTATAAAATTGCAATACTTTATCTTGATAATAAGCCTGGCAAGTTGTTGGGAGAATAACATGAGGATTCACCAGCTATACGCTACGCACTACGTATTTAATGCTCGCGTTGGTCTACCTTTAAATTTGGTAAACATATTTCGGTCGTTAAAATGTAAGTGAGACTGCCAATAACATTGTTTCAAGTACCTGTTTTGGAAGGGTTAAATTTCACCGCTGTCACCATAGAACTAAGAAAAATTTCTCGCCTGTTTTAATTTCGATTTACTTTCGTTTAATGCAGATATGTGGTTATTTTAGATTTGATTAGAATGTATATTTCTGTATATATGAAAAACAATGTTTATCTACATTAAGTGGTTATTTAACCGAACGTGTAGAAAATTTTAAAAACTCTGCAAGGCGACATAAACCCGCATTACTTTCGCATATACAGTTTTTGCACTATACAAAACATTAAGACAACCTGTGCCAACTCATGATAAGGAATTTGGATACTGACTATCACAAACTGTAGAATTCTATCAATTTTCCAGAGAAAAGTCATTGAACAGTTTAATGAGCCATTTTGGCGAAAATCAGTATAGGATTCAAATCAACAACGAAACCACACTTCATTTGATGTAATCAGATTCAATAAATCTAATCGGATTATGTATGGCTCGGTCACGTGGAAAGGTCTCCAAGACAAAGAATGATGAAAAAATGATTTAGCGACAGTCAGGCGGCTTCCGTCGAAGGGGAAGAACCTTTCGTGCTATAACATTCCAAATCTAGAGCCATGTAGTGATATACAGATTGTCTGGACGGCGAGAGACTGGGTGTCGAATATACGCATCAAACATATTGATTAAATGTTTAGAAAATATTTTTTCTATTGAAAACTAAAGGGCACGTTTAAGGACAAAAATAACGTTATAGGCGAGGAAATAAAGCACAATAATAGGCCAAGCCTAAGCAAATTGGCAGAGTAAGATGGTTTGAGATGCGTTTTTTGCATTCGATTCAGGAAGCCGTTAGGAAAATTTGTGAACATAGCCACTTTTCGGCAAAAAACCCCTGGAATACCTAGGGGCCAGGGCGGGTTATATACACCTTATCTCCTTGAACTTTCTATAAATTCAGCTCGAAATTAATCGAAGCACGTTACACAGGGGTTTTTGGGGTCGCTGAACACGAATATGATGTCGGCGATGACCCTCGGAGTACCTAGGGCCCAGATGCGGGTATGTCAAACTCATCTCCTGGAACTTTACATTAATTCACCTCGAAATTGACCCAAGCTCGTTACTGGAGGGGTGTGGGGCTGCTGAATACGAATATGATGTCTGCGATGACCTTCGGAGTACATAGGGGCCAGGGCGGGTTATATACACCTCATCTCCTGGACTTTTCCATAAATACAACTCGAAATTGATCGAAGCTCATTACTCGGGCGTTTTTGGATGAGTGAGACATACCCGCCCTGGGCCCTAGGTACTCCGAGGGTCATCGCCGACATCATATTCGTATTCAGCGACCCCAAAAATCCCCGAGTAACGAATTTCGATCAATTTCGAGCTGAATTAATGGAAAATTCCAGGAGATGAGTTAGACGTACCCACCCTGGGCCCTAGGTACTCCGAGGGTCATCGCCGACATCATATTCGTGTTCAACGACCCCAAAAACCCAGAGTAACGAGCTTCGATCAATTTCGAGCTGTATTTATGAAAAGTTCCAGGCGATGAGGTGTATATAACTCGCACTGGGCCCTAAGTACTCCGAAGGTTATCGCAGACATCGTATTCATGTTCAGTGGCCCCAAAACCCCCCAGTAACGAGCTTCGATCAATTTTGAGTTGAATTAATGTAAAGTTCCAGGAGATGAGTTTGACATACCCGCCCTGGGCCCTAGGTACTGCGGGGGTTATCGCCGACATCATATTCGCGTTCAGCGACCCCAAAAACTCCCGAGTAACTAGCTTCGATCAATTTCGAGCTGAATTTATGGAAAGTTCAAGGAGATGAGGTGTACATAACCCGCCCTGGCCCCTAGGTACTCCAGAGGTTTTTTGCCGAAAAGTGGCTATGTTCACAAACTTTCCTGGCGGCTTCCTGAATCGAATGCCAAAAACGGCGTCTTGATCCATCTTACTCTGCCAATTTGCTTAGGTTTAGTGCTTTATTTCCTCGTCTATTATCGTTCCTTAGAAATACAATTTTTTGTTATAATTTTTTCAGTTTTTTACTTTTTAGTTTATCATCTTTCGTGTAAATCGATTTGCTCATTGAATTATAGCTTATTAATAGAATATTTCTATAACTTGTTTTGTTCTTGTTTATATATTTTTTCCACCCTACATTTATTTTGTGATAACAAATTATGTAACTAAATCACGTTACGCTTTATATTTTGATGATATTAAATATAATTGAAAAGACTACATTAAAAATAATTTAGAAACAGAAATAACATTGACATGAATCGTTCGTTCTATAGTTAGAAGAAATTATAATTCAGAATAACAGTATTGACAGTAACTAAAGGTGTGTATTTAATTTTAATATCAATTTATTATCAAAGAGATTAAACTTTAAGAAATGCCCTATAAAAAATTAACTCAAAATAGTACATTATGATGCTAGGACGTAAAGCTAAAGATTTTGGACGGATGTGGAGTTTGCAAATCGAGGCGCTAGCCGAGATTTGCACCCACATTAAGTCCAAAATAGCTTACGTCCGTGCATCATATACTATTTTTTATTCGCCGCAAGCAAAATATTTTAAGAAAAGTTGTTTATTCTAAATTAAAATTATTTATCTTCATTTTTATTTTCATAAATTTTAAAATAAAAATATGTGGAACAAGTAACCTTTGAAAAAATATTTATTATTTTTTCCAAATTCTATGACAACAAATGATAACAACTATTTTAATTGGATAATGAAATTTTGAATTTGCGGGTTGCTTTGATAAAAAAATTTATTTTTCATAGAATTTAAACAAATACAAATGCTTTTTACTTTTTTGGACGTAGCTATGACGACAAAATAAATAGTTGAAAAGTGATACTTTAAAGCCGCAAATCACAGTAATAAAGTAACACTTTAATATATAGGCGAATAAAAATGTGTTTGCTAAAGTTAATATTTTTCAGAATTGAAATTTTTATAAAATCGATTGCGAAATAAATTGTTTTTCGCAAGCTGGAGTAGATCATGTCAAACGTCAATCATAAAAATATAATTAATTGATAATTTAATTGCTTGAGTTTAATTTATTTTTTAAGGTTTAGTTTTTGGAAATCATGAGATCAAAGGCTTACGTAATTGTGGTTAGATTTTTAATAATTACTTTTTATATTGTTCGTTACAGATGAAATCATGATGATATGCTTAAAATACTCCCCTTCCTTTTCTAAGGTTTCTTCTTGAATTATGTTTTATCAGAGAAGTTCTTTAGAATATTAAAATCTTGAAAAATATTATTTAAGAAGAAACTGTACCTCTACATTTAATTCGAATAAAACATTTGATTTATTTAAATTATTATCTCGTATACTAATCCAATTGAAACACAAAATGTTGAGTTAACTTAGAGTTCTTTGCAAACGAACAAAGAAATCCAATATATTCTTAGGCCGATTTTTCGTATATAAAGTTAATTTTCTTGGGGTTATAGCCTATATGATTTATCAATAATAACACATTTATTAAAAAGGTATTAATAAATTTTATTATTATTAATGTTAACGCGTTTCGACGTCATTATAAATGTCATCTTCAGAACAAAAACTATAAATAAAAGCTAAAAAAAGTATAGTTATACTATTAAAATATTATTAAAAAAAAAATTGTTTAAACATATAGAACGGATGTCGTAATCCTTTGTAATTTTTTTAGCTTTTATTTATTGATTTTGTTCTGAAGATGACATTTATAATGACGTCGAAACGCGTTAACATTAATAATAATAAAACTTATTAATACCTTTTTAATAAATGTGTTATTATTGATAAATCATATAGGCTATAACCCCAAGAAAATTAACTTTATATACAAACAGTTGAGCTGTGGATATTAATATTTTCAACTTCGCCTTTGTGGCCTGTGAATTTAGATAATCGATAAATAATTTTTTGTTCATGTTGAAAGATAATTATTTCTATCAGGACGGGCAGCCGGGTTTTTAAAACAATAGAAAACTTTAAACATTGAACAAAACCGAAACCAAATTCGCATAATTTATTTCCTAATTTCTTCAGTCTGAAAGACCTAAGTATTACAATCTCTAGCCAAAAGCGAAAATTTTACTCCCACTTTTTTGGCATTTCTCGACGTTTTCGGTTATAATGATTCTAAAAAAGCAACCGACCGTCACAACCGATGAAAACAAGAAAACTACTGAAGCGATTTCAAAATTTTTTGCTTAAAAGTGAGTATTTTTCAGTGATAAAGAGTAGTTACTTTGAATCTGGAGAAATTTTGATGATCGGCATCTGTATATGAGACCAAGAGCTTGATTATTGTGTCATAAGTGTGTCAAAAATATCTTTAAGTGAAAAGAATGATTTTCATACATTTTGTTACCCCAATTTTATTGAGAAACATTTTCGATTAGAAACATTTAACAAATAAAATTAATTATTTGTATGACAAATTGGACATGGAATGTCAATCTATCCAGCTTCAGCTACTCCCAACTGGAACAGTTGGAATATATCAAAATAAGTTGTTGTAGATTATATGTCATTTTTTAAAAAATTTTAATTACTAGAGAGATGTTTCTTGAGTAATTTTTTGTGTACTTCCAGATTCCACAACTTCTGAAATACAAGAACAGTTGGAAAACATCAAGTTGTTGCAGATTAACTGTCGTTTATTTAACAAAGTTTTAGACCAATACGAGCAGTTGGTTTGCAAAATATCAATTCGTGTCAGTTGTAATTATTGAAAAGAAGGATTTACCTAAACAAAAAAGTTTTATGAGAAATTTTCTGTACTAATAAAAAATTTTAGGTATTGGTAGGTAATAGGTTATTTGTTCCGAAGCTGAAGTTCCCGTAAAAATGCATTTGTCTGGAAAACTTTCTTTTGCATGAATCAACGCGATCAATACAACTTATCGTCTTTTTATTCATGCCTTTCTAACCCTATTTGCAATGATTTTGTTTTCACCGATTACTGTCTCATTTTGATATGTTGTTGGATTTAAAAGATAGTTTATGAATATCAAGGAAAGCTTATGGGAGAAAAACACGTGAAATCAGCAAGGACTGGAAATGAGGTTTTAATTTTGTATATTTAGGTATTGGAATTCGTTGACATCAATTAAAAAAATTTTTCTGCGTTTTTAATTTTTTTTTTTAACCCTGTCTTAAGATACAGGATGTTGAAAAATCAAGAAATTGTTCGACCCTGGTGTATTGAAATGGCTCTACAATCAAAACTACTGAACTGACTTTAATGTTATATAGCTCAAAATGTAGGTATTGAACAGAGCTAATCAAAATAATAATTCACGTTATATAAACTTGAACACTTTCTTTTAGAAAAATAACGGCAAAAAATTCAAATTTTATTGATTTGCTAGAAACGAGTATTTTTTAAATTTTTGATTTTTCAATATGTGAAAAGTACATGTTACTAACATTTTATAAAAAATTCAGGAGGGGAAAATTTTTTGTTTTTTTTAATTAATTTTATTGTAACACGTCTTAAAATTTTTTATCTTAAAAAACAGTGGAGTTAAAAAATAAACAGTTTTTTTTGGATTTACATATATGTTTTATAATAAATTTTTAATTTTAACTCAAAATAAAATTTTACACATTTTTTATCATTTTTTTAATTTTACATTACTAAATTCCGTAGAGTTAGAATAACGTCTAGCTAAGATTGATCCATCATTTGTAGGAATGTATGAGTGATATCCTCGTGTTCCAGGAATTGTTTTTAAATTGGCGTATCTATCTATTAGTTGATTTCGTGTTGCAATGTAACCTGCCTCCGTTACATAGAAAAAATGCATGTTATCTTGAAAATTGCCTGGAGCTGCTGCCCAGTTATATAACTCCAGAGGTGTTGATATGACTTTGTCGTATTTTTCTTAAGACTCGCTCTAGCTGCTTTTCTTTTTACTGTTCTTCCCATTCCATCACATCAGAACTGTGAGGTAACGAGGAGGTACAGTTCACCAAGGAATAGTTAGTTGAAGACGTACAAACGATTTTTTTGATCGCAATACTGTAGTTACACTATATTCTGATCTAAGCTATAATCTTATCTGGTATATTAAGTAATTTCTCTGGACTAAAATTGCACAGCTTTATTTTTTGAGAGTCAACAAAATATATATTGAAATTAAAAATTAACTAATAGTCAATTTTTCTCCATAAAACAAAAACAATACTTCCACTACACCTAAGTGAGCAAAAAATAGAAACTGGGGAAAAGTATAATATGAGTCTAAACCAGGGATAGGGAACCTTTTTACCATTAAAGGCCAATTATAATTTTGCAAATCGTTAACAGGCCGCATTATGCCGAGTATTGTTATGGCTCTTTTAGACTCTGTTCAAAAGGGTGTGAACGAATTGTTAATTTTTTCTGATCTCGTTGTTTTTTATAAATATTTTAATTAGCATTTTTCGGATGAAATCAGATCCATTATGCCTGCAAATAGCCAAACTTTTGAGATCACTCACTCACCATTGTCATATAGTGACAGAATGCAGAGGGATTTCTTTGTTTGCAAAACGAAATCAACTAGCTGATAGGTCCACC
The DNA here is from genome assembly GCA_963693315.1 of Diogma glabrata. Classification (NCBI taxonomy): domain Eukaryota; kingdom Metazoa; phylum Arthropoda; class Insecta; order Diptera; family Cylindrotomidae; genus Diogma; species Diogma glabrata. The sequence goes on from OY856188.1 coordinate 54,317,106, forward strand.
AATTTAAAAACAATTCCTGGAACACGAGGATATCACTCATACATTCCTACAAATGATGGATCAATCTTAGCTAGACGTTATTCTAACTCTACGGAATTTAGTAATGTAAAATTAAAAAAATGATAAAAAATGTGTAAAATTTTATTTTGAGTTAAAATTAAAAATTTATTATAAAACATATATGTAAATCCAAAAAAAACTGTTTATTTTTTAACTCCACTGTTTTTATGATAAAAAATTTTAAGACGTGTTGCAATAAAGTTAATAAAAAAAAAACAAAACAATTCCCCCTCCTGAATTTTTTATAAAATGTTAGTAACTATGTACCTTTCACATATTAAAAAATCAAAAATTTAAGATATACTCATATCTAGAAAATCGAATTTGAATTTTTTACCGTTATTTTTCTAAAAGAAAGTGTTCAAGGTCATATAATGTGAATTATTATTTTGATTAGCTCTGTTCAATACCTACATTTTGAGCTATATAACATTAAAATCAGTTCAGTAGTTTTGGTTGTAGAGCCTTTTCAATACACCAGGGTCGAGCAATTTTTTGATTTTTCAACACCCTGTATCCTAAGACAGGGTAAAAAAAAAACTAAAAACACAGAATTTTTTTTTAATTGATGTCAATGAATTCCAATACCTAAATATACAAAATTAAAACCTCATTTCCAAAATTGCATGTTTTTTGCTGATTTCACGTGTTTTTCACCTATGGTTTTTTGAATTCTAAACAAGTTTTTATTTTGAAATTATTCATATTATTCATATTTATATTATTACTTTTTTGTTCATTAAATTATGTACAAATATTTTAGCCCAATAACTAAATTTTTTTAGTTAAATTATATTAGTAGAATTTGTTTTAGTCAAATTAATTTTAGTAAAATGATTGCAAATTAAAAAGAATTTTTCGCTACTTGTTTTGTCATTTGGTGCGTAAAATTCGGTAAAAACGCCGTTATGGTTTACACTAATTGTTGTGAATAAAATAATTATATTATAACGGGTAGAAGTGCTTAACTATTTAATTGGAAAGAAACCACAGTTATTACAGATTGCTGTAGATTTTTTTTTTTTTAATAAAATGTGTTGTGTAGTAGGAATTACAATATGTGTCACAATAACACATAAAAACCTTTTAAGACCAAGATCCCACAACAACATACGTTCAAAGGTGTTGATGGACGTAAATCTTTCTTTTTTTGTATTTTTATATTTTTGGTTAAAGAATGGATAACTAAACAAAAAATCCTATCACTGACAAAATATGACATAGGCCAATATTTTATGATAGAATAGAGAAAATAAAAGTAAATTAAAAAGTAAATATCAAACTTTGACAAAAAGTTGCTGAAACAAAACAAAAATGTAGTTGCCAATAATCCAGCCGGTTGCATATTCCTTGGTCCTGTGACACACTCTCTTTCTTAAAGATTAAAGGCCCACACATAATTATATGAAGGCTCATTTCTTCAAGGAAGCAACAGCGTCTCATCATCAAGGATAATTTAACAGCTAGGATTGAGGGTGCTACCGTTGACTGAATACAGTTCATCCGCCACCACCCCTAAGATGTCACCTTGGCTAGTGATATCTCACTGCTATTGCCAGTGGTGTGTGATATCTCACGTCAACTCGTATGTCAATAGCAGGGACTGGAGTACGCGGGGTTGTCACACCCGTAGATCAAAAAAAAATGTCAAAACAATAAAAACTGCTCCCTCCATGCGTACATGATCCCTCCATATATTTTCCCGTGTTAGCTAATTATAAAGGTATGTACTAGGTAAAACCTTACTTTCGAGATTGGTTAGGTTTTTCCTTTTTGTTGTATCAGTGTATATGTGTTTTTTGTTGTTTAATACCAAAAATTAGTGGGATAAATAACCGTAGAACCGGACTTCCATTACACCTTCGGACGTATAAAATCAATTATTTATCGTAATTTGCTTGATAAATTTTAATTCAACTCGGTGACATTAATTTTGGGTTATGACAAAGAAGATAAATGGAAACGTTGTTGTGTGCAGTTTGAACAGGGTCATACCATAGTATGACCAACTGTTCATTTGGCGCAACGATTAAGTTGTTTTTATTATTTCTATTCAATAATCGCCCGGACCAGAGGTGCAACATTGTTGTTGATCACTTGTATTACTATATGTTTGATTATTCTTGTGCAAAAATCGACAGGAACAGAGGTGCAACATTAATAGTAATAACTTGTAATACTATTAATCTTTATTAATCTTGTGCAACAATCGCCCATACCAGATGTGCAAAATTATTAGTGCTATTGTGGGAATTAAATCTAATCTAATCTAGTTAGTATGATCGGCTGAATCAACGTGGGTATGAGGAGTTGGATCCGATACAATCATGGGGTGAATGAAACCTTTATTTAATCTTTTCTAAATGTAATACTCGTAGTTATATTGATGTGTTGTTCTCGGCTTCTTCGGCCGTTGGGGTTGTCAGACTCCCTTTGTTTTCGCTTATGTAATTCCGTTTACACAGTCTCATTTGCGAGTATATCTAAATATTTGTTCTGGACTAGGGAAAATTACTTTTCGGACACACATGGCTGAAGCTCGCTGGAACAAAATTTCACTAAGCATGCAGTCCTCCGTCTGCTTCCTGTTTGCTACATGTTTGTTTTTGAAAAGTTAAAATTGCTGTAGGCTAAATGCAGAGGTTTTTGACAAGCAGCTCATTAGTTTTTCAGCGATATTAAACAAAATGGTGCGAAATCGCTGAGCACCAGTTTTTTTGTAGGAGCAAAAGGAGTGAAATAAAAAACGGACGTGGTGATCGTGGTTCTTTCGCATAAGGGGGTCGCCAGAGTCTACTCATTTCAGTTGTTTTATTTTTTTCTATCCGTTCATTTGGTCTTGTAGTACGCGTACAACACTGTTATTTGTAATGGAGCAGCAGGAATCATTTCTCGACCCCATAGGCTGAAGCTAGCTTGGGGCTAAATAAATCTCATCTAGGTGCGCGACCTGCTATGCCACTTCGTTGCTAATGCCACGAAGAAACTCTTCACTACACTACTGCCTTGATCACTATAAATATGTAGCAATTAACAGCACTAGGTTCTTTATTAGGTATGCAACGAGGCCTCCAATTACTACAACAACAAAATTCTAAAACTGAAGTATTTTTGAACTTGAAGTAACATCAATGTAAAGTTATGGATCAATTAATCCTTTTTTGAATAACGTTGAAAGCACGAAGAATATACAAATGCTCTAATTATATTTAGCCAATTGTAATTTAAAAATTTATGGTCAAAGGAAATGGGAACAATATGATAATGAGTATACGTTAAGTTAACTATTATCTTCTAAAATGATTTTGTTGTAAATTTCACGAAAATCTTACCTTGTGTAATCAATGTAATCAATTTATGCTAATTTTGTTTCATATTTAATGGATGATTAAAATAAATATCAATAGAAAAAGAAATTAAAATACTGGGCACTGAGTTGCTTTGAATTCAGTGGAACCGGTCTTAATACCCTGCCAGGGCAAATTGCTTTTCATGAAAACTATAACAACTGTGGTCTGATCCCTCACATACCAAAATTGTTTATATTACGTCAGAAGAGTCGCTGTTATACCACTTTATTTACTAAAGACCACATCAGAGTAAAATCTGACATCAGACTAAAATATATCTAAGGTCTGAATACCCGGTCATAAAGCAAAACAGGTTTTTTAAGATTTCTTGAAAATAACCAATCACAATGATCTTTATAGAAGAAGAAAATTAGTACTTTATCGTGATCCTTATTATATATGTTTTTTATCAGTTCACAAAATCTTCACAAGGCTTTTTCAAAATATCATCAGAAATATATGTTTTAGGCAAAAAATGACCAGGACCTTTATTGTAGAGAATTAAATTTCCTACAAAAATGTTTGCATGATTTTTTTTTAAATCTGCGTATTTCATGAGATATTCAAAAAAATCTACGATTTTATCATAACATAAACTTCGATGATTTTGGGGCACGCGTTCTTTCTACTTAAAAATAAATGCCCTCGTATTTTTTCACCAAAAAGAATTTCTACGATGGCAGATGAAAATCCTATTTTCAAGAAGGCTTACTCCTCTGTGAAAATGGGTTTTTTTCCTCTTGTGTAAAATCATTTTCGCTAAATAACAAATTACTATAATTTTCATTTATAATTTTACAAAATGAAACCATGAAAAAATAGAATATGAATTTTGAATGTTATGTTATCGATTTCTAATTAAATACTTTTGAATAAATATCGTTTATTTATGTTTAATGTCATAGAAAAAAAAGACAGTGTTAAGGACTGCCGACAGAAGTGAAAACTTAAATCTGTGAAATAGCTGTGTTTTTTATCTGTCTTCCAATTATTGTAGCATTGCAAATTAAAATTTCAGAATGTTTAAATTAAAATCATTAAAATTATTCTGGGTTTCACATCTATCAGCATTTCAAGCAACTATTATATACATTTTTATATCTTCTATAATAATAATATAATATAATAATAATAATAATAATAATAATAATAAAATAAAGTGTTTGTCTGTCTGCGTGCGCTCTCCAGCGAAATCTGTAGCACACAGGAGTCTGAAATTTTGCCAGAAGAAGGTCATTAACAGGTACTAATGCACCTCGGAGCCGAAATTTTAAAATTTAATTTAGTTTTTTTTGATTAATAATTTTAATTTTCCTAATGGTTAAATGTATGCCTAAATGTATATTATATTTTATACTTGGCTTTATTCAACTTCACTCAGTTATCTTTGATCGATTTTTTTTCCGCAAAACAGAATTACCATTCAAATGGAAAATTAAAGTTGACAAACAAATTCAGTTAAATGAAAATTATATACATTTATATATTTATTATATACATACAATTATATGCATCCAACTCATTACGTTGCAAATAATATTTCTAATTTACAACAAACATGTTCTTGGTTCGGTGTATATACATATTTAATACATATTTCATTTGGTTTATATATATATATATATATATATATATATATATATATATATATATATATATATATATATATATATATATATATATATATATATATATATATATATATATATATATATATATATATGTTATACATGTTCAAAATATAGAAAATGGGCGTTTCTTTTCCTCTTTTTAGAAACATTGATGCAGCAAGTTTTTGCAATGGAACCGTTGATTTGAAGAATAGGATTATGAACAATAATATCAAAGTTACAGGTTGAAAGTGTTTTACTTATTAAGAAAAATAGGCGTCCCCATTAATTTCAAAAACAAACAAACAATGTAGGTTATTTAAAGAAATCGGTAAAATAAATGCAAATATGTCAACAAATGAAGTGATTTGACTGGTTTTAGATTAGTATATAAGTCTGGATTTATAAATGATATTACTCTAATTATTATTATTTTCTGCACACAAACTTTTTTATAGGCGTAGCAACGTACGCCGGGTCCTGCTAGCTTAAAATAATCAAAACATATCATAGAAAAATTTGCGTCTATCAACACCTTAGAAAGCATGAATTGTTGTGGGACCTTGTTCTTAAAAGTTTTTTATGTGTTGTTGTGACATACCTTGTAATTTCTACTACCAAACACATTTTATTTTAAAAAAAATAGCGTATCATCAAAGAATATTCCATAACTTAGAGTAAGGGATGGTATAGTTGATTGAAAATACTTCATCCGCCAGCACCCCTAAGATATCACTTTGGCTAATGAGATTGCACTGCTATTGCCAGTGGTATACCATATCACAAGATAACTCATATGCCAATAGCAGGGACTAAAGTACGCCTGGTTGTCACACCCATAGATCAACAATTTTAAATTTTACAAATATTCCTGCTGAAAGCTAAGTAAATTAATTGGTATTAATGCGCATTGATGCCGTTTGCAAATCACTATCGGCTAAGTGTCACCATTTTCAATTAGTTTATTTATCATGATTGTCATCCATGTTTAATCATACATAAGCTATGCTTTATATAGAATTTATTCGATTTCCGTCTCGTAATTGTGAGCTTTAAATCGATATAATCGATGTTATCAAGTATCAAGTTACAAGTATTAAGTCTTCCCTTAATTTTAGAAACATGTATTACATACAATTTCAAACCAACAATTTTGATATACAAATGTAATTGTTTCAGGTTATACTATCTTTCTTACGTTCAATATTTATTTAGCATGATGACTAGAATGCAAATTGCAAAAGAGAGTAGCAATATAACTTTAAAAAACTGCATTATAGATCAATTTTTTAAAATCCGTAAAAAGAAATTTTTATTATTTTTATGAATTCATGAATTAAAAATAATAATTTTAATGGTATTTAATAAAAATTAAAAAAAAAACAATAAGCAAAATGTACCAGTCCAGGAATTGAACTCACGATCTACAGAACATCAGTCAAGCGCGTTATCCACATCACAATTTCAAGTTAAGAAGTGATGGATGCAGTGTTGCCAGATCGCGGGATTTTTTCCCGTTTGCGGGATATTTCATATAAAACGGGAAAGCGGGAAAAAACTTGGAAAGTGCGGGATTTTTCACATTTAATAATAAAATCGTTTTAATTTTGGATTTTTGAGATCAACTAAACTCAAGTAAGTAAAGAAGTAATAGAATTTTTTCAATTCAAAAGAATCGTTTTAAATTAAAACTTATCTTGAAATGGTTGCACCAACCAATTTTTTACCAGGCTTCAGACCCTAACATATGCCATCTATCGGCTTTAGTATTGTCAAAGCCTTTTGCTGTTTAAATATTTCTTACGGAGATAGGTACGTTTTGAAAACCCCAACGAACCACCATGTTATCTGAATTTCAGGAATATTTTGATGCTGCTAAACGAGAAATGAAATCGCCTGGAACTACAAGCTGGCTATGCTATGCCTATGCATCCATCCTTTTTAAACATATTAAAAAAATTGGGATGTTTGGCTTCACTATTTTATTTCTGAGCAGTTGTTTACGTATCGAAAAAGAGCTATTACAATTATAAAATTTTTTGAAAATCATGAGATCAAGACATATTTACTTCTTTTAAAAAATGTCCTTCTTAATTTTAATAGATTTAATGCTCCATTTTATACCATTTATTTCTTATTCCACAAGTTGTATGGAGAATCGAAACAATAGTAATATATTGTGTAAGTGTTTAATGCAATATTTTATTTTTCAAGGAAAAGTTTACGATGTGAGCGAGGCATAAGCGAGCATTACAAATTTTCGAGAGAATAAAATTCATTAAAAACGAACCCAATACAACGTTTTATCCTCCGATAGAGTAACATTTATTAATTTAAATTGAATTATTTTAAAATTTGTTGATAAAACAAGTAAAACGAATAAAGAAAAACAATGAATTTTATTGTATTTTTTTGAATAATTAGTTCCAAACAATTAAATAAATTTGATTCAATTTCGATATCTATTTAATTATTTGGTATTTTGAAAATGAAAAGTCTATAAAAAGCCTAATGAAAGCCCTACCTGATGAAAGACATCAAATTTTATACTAATGAGAAACCAAAAAACAATCTTTTGGAAATTTTATTCAATTTAATCATATTAGTCTTTGTCTTTTTTAATATTCGAGGGAGGGACATGCGCTTCAGTTTGAATTGCCTGTTTTTATATAATCAGTACGTCTATTCCGGCATTTCTCTGGGAATTGTGAATTGAGAGAAAAGTGCAATAAATGAAATAACGAAATATTTTCTAATACGAATTTGTTATTCCCCTCGGCTCGGAATACTAGTTATGAAAAATTGCTACAATTTATTTCCCAATTCCTATTTCACGATGTACCGGAATAGGGCTACAGGTCGAAAATGCTTGCTTTTGATTTTTTATTACATGCAATCAAATTTTTATAAAATAAAATAAAATTTATTTCAGCATTCAATACAATCAAATAAATTGTTTTATTGTGTTCCGCCACATTCGCGGTACAGAATAAAATTAACAGCTGTTTGTTTCATTCTATATATTAAGACTAATAACGTACACAAATATAGTCGTAAAAACAGAGATAAACCTATATTTATAATTGTCGGAAGGATAAATGTGGAGGTCCACACCAAAACGCTACATTTCCATTTTCATTAAAAATAAATTGTGTACTTAGAGATCGGCTCCAATTTCTGAATTCGAACGAAAACTCAAAAATTTATCTTTGTTTAAATTAGAACTGTTTTTCCTCTTTGTAGAATAGAGCTTGCTTTAGACATAATGTAATCAGTGTAATGACATAATCCAATTTTCTTGAACTGCGTTGGAAAAATGTAATAATGGAAATGTAGCGTTTTGGTGTGGACCTCCTCAAATATTGTTATAATTGTGGTGGTTTTTGAAGTTTTTTCAATAAATAATTGAATTTATATGTATATTTTTATTGAAAACTTGATGGGAATTTCTGAGGGATTTTTTCCTTAAAAAAACGGGAAAAATCGGGAATTTTCGATACGTCAACGGGAAATTCGTTTTTGAAAATCTGGCAACACTGGATGGATGTGTTTCATATTTAAAAATATTTTGCTGATTTAAAAATTGGTAATGCGAATATATAGATTTTACTCCATATAAAATTTTACAACGCGGCTAAAGAAGTTTTCACTTCAAAAATAATTGCATTTTGTACGCGAGATAAAACATTTTACGTTCGTGAAGTTGTCCCACTCGACGCTAACGCGTCTTGTGAACAAATTTTCACTCGTAAAAAAGCAGTGCTTTAATCTCTTGTAACAAAATGTTCTATTTTTAGAAGGTATATATAAAATGTTAGATCACATAATAAAATTGGTATATATGTACCAAACAATTTTCGATTACAGAAAATCATAACTAATAAATATCTTTTTGGGTGAATCTTTTCAATCAATTTAAAGGATTATATTTCTTAGCAATATTAAATTTTTTATTTCGCAAAATTATATTAGCAATTTAAAAGAAAAAGGGTAATATAAATATTGATATATAAATATTGATCCTGTGTATCCTAGGTAATATATAGTATCCTAGGTAATATAAATATTGATCCTGTGTCAACAAATTATGAGTCATTGGAATGGCCCAAATTTTATTTCAATATTATTAATCATTTATTACATTAATATAATAACTAAAACCTCAAACCCATAATAAATTGAAATATTGTTTTCAAAAATGTAATTAAGCTAAACATCAACCATAAAAGTTTAGTTATGGTTATGTGTTGACATAACTGAATAATTCTAATTAAAAACAAAAAAAAACCTTTGAAAGTGCGAAATCAATTAAGGGTAGTTATGGGAACTAAAACAGTTGTATGGTGTTTACAATTTATATATTTTCTAAGGCCGCTTTGTGTAACTTATGTTATATAATGAAAATCGATTGCTAAGCATGAATTTCTTAAGTTATTTAATCGTTTTTAATATTGATAAGATGAATTAAGAAAGATTCTTTTGATGAAGTTTTAAATGAAAGGCGAATAAAAATAAAAGTGAATAGAAAACTTTTTATCCACGACTACTAAGAATATATGCTTTCCATGCGTATGTCTTTCATTGTAATTGTATTCATTCCACCACTAGCGAAATAATAAATATTGTTCATCAGTTCTATAGTTCATTAAACATTCCCCTAACAAATTAAAAACTTAATTTGTTGGTAAAGTAATATAAACAGGCTAAAACAATAACCATACGATTCGCGGTCAGTTCACAGAAAACCCAATTCACGGACAACCAATTCACAGAAAAACAATTTACAGAAAAACAATTCGCAGAAAAACAATTCACAGAAAAACAATTCACGGAAACGGAGTTTAGGGAAAAAATATTTTCCTTAAAGTCGTCGCGACTTTAAAGAAAATATTTTTTCCCTAATCTCCGTTTCTGTGAACTAATTCTTATTCTAGATAAGAAAATATTTACAAAAAAAAACAAAAAATAACAGAAAAAAGTCAGACAAGTGCGAATAAAATTCGCTCGTCAAGGGTTCCGTGAATGCAAAGAAAACAATATCAAAATAATTAACATAAAGTTGTATTGTAAAGGGTTTATATTGCCAGACCATAGATAGACACATAAAAAAGAAATGGTTGATCGTAAATATCAATAGTAAATGTCAATCTCATCTAAATTGATCGAAATGATATAAAAAATATTACTTTAGGTTAAATGTTATCCATAGCTGTTTATGGTAGCTAAGGAACGACTCAATTCTGTTAATCAGCGACGAAATTTAGGGTTTGGGTGGTGTTAACACTAAAAATAGGACTTTTTTTGACAATAATTCAAAAACGATGCATCGCAAAATTCTAAAAAAAATTGTGATTTTCTTAATTTTGGTGTTTTTTTTAAATGACACCCCACTCATGCGAGCCAAAAAACCTTTTTTTCACACTTTTCCACTCCCATCCCCTAAACACATAGAAATAAAATCACTTGAGGCTTCGCTGTAGTTTTCGTTAAGGGTTTATCAAATTTCCTATCTCTATGATTTTTTTCAAATTTTTCTGTCAATCAACGAAGAAACGTATAGGGGGGGGACCAACTTTTTGTAGCACTTTTTTGAGAATAATTTAAAAACGCTGCATCGCAAAATTCTAAAAAATATTGTAATGTTTCTTAATTTTGGTGCTCTTTCAAATGACACCCCACTTGACCGGGTCAAAAAACCTTTTTTTCACCCTTCCCCACTCCCATCCCCTAAACACATAGAAATGAAATCACTGGAGGCTTCGCTATATTTTTCGTTAAAGGTTTATCAGGAAATTTGATTTGATCTCTATGATTTTTTTCAAATTTTTCTGTCAATCAACGAAGAAACGTATAGCGAGGGACCAACTTTTTGTTGCACTTTTTTGAGAATAATTCCAAAGCGGTGCATCGAAAAATTCTAAAAAAAATTGTAATGTTTCTTAATTTTGGTGCTCTTTCAAATGACACCCCACTTGACCGGGTCAAAAACCCATTTTTTTCACCCTTTCCCACTCCCATCCCCTAAACACATAGAAATGAAATCACTTGAGGCTTCCCTATATTTTTCGTTAAGGGTTTATCAAATTTCCTATCTGTATGATTTTTTTCAAATTTTTCTGTCAATCAACGAAGAAACGTACAGGGGGGGGGACTAACTTTTTGTAGCACTTTTTTGAGAATAATTCAAAAACGGTGCATCGCAAAATTCTAAAAAAAATTGTAATGTTTCTTAATTTTGGTGCTCTTTCAAATGACACCCCACTTGACCGGGTTTTAAATGATGTTTTTACCCCTTCTCATATCCACCTTCTTAATAAGTATAATTATTAGTATATGGTACTTTACTATATTTTTCTTTAAAAACTTACTAATTTTTCTATCATTCAAAATACTTTTTAAGATTTTCGATTACTTAGGCTCGGAGCTAATCAAGGAAAGAAAACATACAGAAAACGCTATTATTTAGATTTACACAAAAAATGGTGGGGTGTAAAATTCCAAAATATATTTTTTAGAAATACTGAAGTGAAGCCCTTTCATATGATACCCTACTTCACTCGATATAAAAATTTATTTTCTCAAAGGCCTCACATCGTAACCCTGTTAACCAAACGAAACCCATTTTGTTTTTTTTTCAACCCCTCATCTTGTGTGGACAGATTAATTTTATACGTATGTCAAATTTCAAGTTCATTGGATTTATATTAATCGAGATAGTCGAAATAATGTGAAAAACACGTTTTACTCTCACTAATAGTTTTCCGTATAAAAACGGAACCCTAAAAAAACCTGGCAACGAGCATGAACGCCTTAAAAAAAAAAATAGTGTTCCGTATAAAAAACGGAACCCTAAGAATAATGATACTCGTATAGATGTTCAATATTTCAATAGGTAAATTTTTTATTTATAATTGATAATTTAAATTATTATATTATGCGCAACAGCACTTAAAAAATCAGTTATAGCCATTATTGAGTAAGAGGATACAATTTTTTGTAACATTTGATCGTAATGACGATATTTTTTCTTTTTTGGCGAAACCAGCGAAAATATGTTGTAAGGTTATTTCATTTTTTGATTGTTCCAATTGCAACTTTTCTAAAAAACACCATATTGAAGGATTTCTCTCAGCCAACCAATATTTTGAAATCACTGTGCCATCCCTCGACATTTTTATTTGTTTGCGGGAATCCTTCTTGTACAGCTTCATAAACATTCCATGCTTTAATGGCATATCTAGGATTCCTACCTGTTGTCTTTTTAGTGCGAACATCTAATCTACCTAAATAATTATCTTCGAAATAGTCAAACAAAAACGTATAACGTATGTATCTAAGAAGTCTGTACTCGTATTTATCTTAAAACTTCTTTTCTGTGAATTGTTTTCTGTGAATTGTTTTTCTGTGAATTGGTTTTCTGTGAATTGGTTTTCTGTGAATTGGGTTTTCTGTGAACTGACCGGATACCGAACAATACATTTATAAAATAAACAATACGAACTTGTTTTGTCTTGCTATCTTTGATGGATTTATTTCAAAATGGTTAATTTATAATATTTGTATTTATTATTTATTTAACATTTTGCAGTCGTGGATAAAATAGCATCTTGTATTCGCTTAGGATGATGGCAATTCTTCACTCAGATGATTCCCTCCACTCGTTACGCTCGTTCCGGGTAACTTCATCCTCGTGAAGAATTGCCTTCTTTCTAAGCTCATATAAAAATCTACTATTCTTACACTTATTCTTTGAAAATGTGGCTATGGCTAGGATTAATTTTTAATTTAAGCAATCCTTTTTTATATCCGTTATCCTGTAACTAAATACCATCAGAGTTAGGTCAGCCTTAAGTAAAGCTTAATTGCATCTGCATTTTGAAGCGGACACATTAAAAACTCTCACCAACCTGAGTAATTTTAAAATTAGAGAAATAATTTGAACCTTCCAATGGTTCGAGCAGAGAAGATCTTTTGGTGTCATAACGGACCTGTTTTGGTTGAAGTGTGTCGTTCTGAGTCTGTGTTATGACGACAGTCACTGCAACCTGACGGAGGTTAAAGTTGCATAAATCTTTACTCATAAATACTGTGATTATATCTGACTTGTAAGGGTCTTAGGAAAGTTAAATGTTTAATTGTGACATAAGAAACTGTTGATGAATAACAACTAGTAGCTTTCTAATATATTTTTCTCATATGATTGTTAGTGTAATTGTGGTGCATTTTATATATGACCACCAAAAACCACCAAACTCTACCAAATTAATAGATAAAAATCTTGTTAATATTCCAATACGAAAGATCACATATAATATATAAAAAACTAATAATTCTCGTCACACAATATAAAAATTAAAAGAACTTACAAAAGATCTTATTTCAATTATGAATAAAGCTGGTCACGAGACATTAAAATAAAAACAAATAAATAACATACATAAACTCGTAACACTGACCTAACTTAAAATATGTAAATTATCAAATTTCATAACAAATAACATTTTTTACTAATTGTGTGAACAAAATATAACTTAATAAATTTTACAATTTTTGCTTTGAAATGTGATGACCAGGAAGAAATATTTTATTTATATTTTTATAGTTTTATGCTTGAATTGCATTTCGGTGGAAAATGCATTTTGATTTATTATTGATTTTTTGGAAATAACATTTTGGTAGGGATAGAAATTAGGAAACAAAAATATGTAAATTTACTATAAATAGAATGAATTGATATGGAATAAATTAGATTGATTTTAAAACTGAAGTTGATTGTTTTATTTCGATCTCGACGCTTTCGATTTGCTAGCAAAGAAAGCTAACTACACATCTTTGAGACTGACTTGCTCGTCAAAAAGTCTCACTGATTGTAGGGACAGTTCTGAGGACTGAATACGAACAACAGACCAAAGTGATATAATTCTCCTCGAGATTTGTATTTATCTCGCAACAGTTTAATAAAGAAAATTTAGATTATTCAATAGATGAATCTCACGCACAATTTCGAACACGATTGGGCCCACCATATAATATACTGCACTATTATTAAACTTTAATATAAATAAAAGATAACACGTTTTAATATTTAATATTAATTTATTTCTTATAACAAAATATTTTTAGTATACACCTTTTTATTCCTGTAGTATACACGTTCTAGAATCAATTAAACTAGAATCGCGGATTCTAGAATCGCAATTTCAATTTATTATAACACAAAAGTAATAGATTTACTCTATAATAAAGGTAGGTTCACACCATCACATACCCCTATTCTAAGATTTTTTTTATTATTATTTTTTTTATAACAATTATATAAAATAATATTATATGAATTCACATTAATTTTAATTTGTAAACTACTACTTAATAATAACATTAACAATTCAATAAGTAATCTTAGTGTTTTTTTTTAATTATTTAAAACAAAATATTTTTTTTTTACAACTCTTCTATTAATCTTTTTCTACATTTTATTGTACGTTTAGGTCTCTCATAACCTTCCACAGGTTTATCCCTATCTTACAACATTTTTCTTTGCGTTTGTTATATTTATTTTATCATTTTTAATATTTTCACCATTATCGTTTGCATTATTTTCTTCTACGTTTTCATTATAACTAAGGCTAGTATTAATTTCAGAATCAACCATATCCACTTTATTTTCATCTGAATTTATTAAATTGCTTTGTTCGTTTGGCCTATATCTTGGAATCCAAGTATCATTCCCATTCAGCATTTGTATTTCATTATTTTGACTAACCGTTTCCATAGGCAAAACTAAATTATTTTTTGTTTGAAAATCTTTAGACCAAATCAACTGATCTATATGTCGTTTATTTTTAATATTCGTTTCCATATCTTTACACAAATAAACCGACTTCCCTAACATATCGCAAATTATGCCTTTTTTCCAACTTTTTTTTCTATTTCTATAGTCTCTATAGTAAACCTCATCATTTATGTCAAATTGTGATTTAATCCTATTACCAGTATAATTTCTCTTCTGGCTATCTACGCCAGTCTTTGACTGACATTTTTAAACGATTACAACGAATAGATACTTCATCTTTAAATATCATTTCCGATGGTTTTCTACCAGTCGTACAATGTGGTGCATTTCTATACACAAATAAATATCTTTGTAATTGTGTATGTAAAGTTAATTTGTTATTTTCCCCAACTAACTTTTTTATGGAAGCTTTGAAAGATTTTACAGAATTCACCAGAAATAAAACTTGCACTATTGTCACTGACAATAGGTTTTGGTAAACCAAACCTAGCAATAACTTCGCGTAACTTTCCCAATGTATTCGTGGTATCAGCTCTTGGAACTTCGAATATTTCGGGCCATTTACTATAAGAATCAGTAATAATTAAAAACATTTTAACCTCAAACGGACCCGCATAATCTATATGGATTCTTTCAAACGGTCTCGAAGCCATAGGCCATTTAGTTAATTTTGACCTTGCTTGCTCTGGTCTACCTTCAATACATAACTCACATTTATTAGAAAGTTCTTCGATTTCTCTATCCAATGATGGCCATCAGAGATATGATCTAGCAACTCCCTTTATTTTGGTAGAACCAAAATGTGTCGAGTGTAACTCTTTTAATAAATTTTTCTTAAGTTTAAATGGTATAATCGACCTATATCCCCACATTATAACTCCATTTTCAATTGATAGCTCATTTCTTCTACGATAATATGGAACCATTTCAGTTTCTACTCTTTCAGACCATCCATTTCTTAAATAAACCACAATTTTTTCTAACACTGGATTTTCTAGTTTCATCTTTGACTTGACTCATATCAACAGGTACAAATCCTCGACCCAATTAATATAATCAACTACTGATTCAACACTCTCTTTAATTCTCAAAGGTAATCGTGATAAACCATCAGCTTTCGTATTATCCCGACCTTTCATATACTTTAAAGTTTAATTGAAACCAGAAAGAAATAATGCCCATCGTTGCAACCTCCTTGTTGCCATTTGTGGAATTCCTTTATTCTGACTGAATAAACTCTCCAATGGTGTATGATCGCATCTAATAGTAAACTTGTTTCCCATTAAATACTGACTTAACTTTTTGACTGCCCAGTATATTGTCAATGCTTCTTTATGAATTACCACATAAATCCTCTCACATTTAGACAATGTTTGTGAAATATAACAAATTGGTTTCTCCACGCCATCTTCCATGACATGTAATAATACCGCACCTATACCATAGTTTGATGCATCACATTCTTTCTAATATTATAGGACGTTCTGGACTGAAATGTACTAATACTTTATCTGACACTAATTTTTTTTTAGCATTCATAAAAGCTTCTTCACATTCTTTGGTCCATACAAATCTTTCGTTTTTACCAACAATTTATATAATGGGGCTAGCATTGGAGATATATTTTGAACAAACTTCCTATAATAGTTTACCATACCTGCAAATGCCCTAACTTCCGTAACGTTATTAGGTCTCGGTGTCTCTACTACTGCCGCTATTTTCGTGTCACATTTTTTTAACCCGTCTTTATTAACCACATGTCCTAGATATTTAGTTTCATCTTTAAAATGTCACATTTCGCTATATTTAATTTAAACCCATTCTCTTTTAAAACTTTCAATACAAAGTTTAAATTTGTAATATGTTCTTCTAATGTCTGACCTATTACCACAATGTCATCTAATAGACTGACCGTTTTTTTACACCCTTGTAATACCTTCTCAATTTCTCTTTGAAAGATAGCGCAAGCTGGCTTCGTTCCAAAAGGTAACCTATTCATTCTATAAATTCCTTTATGAGTACTCCACGCTAAATGGGTTCCTGTTTCCTCATCTACTTCAAACTGGTTATAGGCAGCTATTAAATCTAATTTCGTAAAAAGCTGTCCTCCTTGTAATTCCCTAAATATTTCCTCAATTTTCGGAAACGGATACAGGACATCTTTCAGATCCTTATTTAATATACTTTTGGAATCAGCGCATACCCTAATTTTCCCGTTTTCTTTTAATACCGCCACTAAAGGCGTACCCCATTCTGAATTATCGATCTTAGAAATGACACCGTCCTTTTCTAATCGATCTAATTCCTTTTCGACATCTTCCCGAAACGCAAATGGAATGCTCCTTGGCTTACAAAATTTAGGCCTAGCGTTTTCTTTGAAATTCAAATATCTTCTTTTACTTTATTGTACTTCCCTAAAGTACCATCAAATAGTTCTTTGTTTTCATTTATAATTTGATCTGTTATTTCTGACAAATTTATTGTATTATTTCTCAAGTAATAATTTTGATCACACTCTTCTTTACAATTTACATTAATTCCTAAAAGTTTTATTAAAATCTCTACCTATTAACATTCGCTTCCCACCTTAAACCACTAAAGTCGGGTGTTCCACGATTTTATTTAAATATAAGACAAATATATCTGTCTCCTCCAACGGAACAATTAAACCTCCATTGTAGGTTCTTAAACGAATATCGGTAGGATTTAACCTATTCTCATTTAAAATAGTTTTAAAAATATTACTAGGAATTATTGAAATTTCGGCACCAGTATCAAGTTCTGCTTTGAATAAAATATTATTTATTTTGATATCCACATAAAAAGGATTTTCAACCTCTGATAAATTACTATAATATAAATTATCATCTTGTCTTTCTAACATATGATTATTTTTCACAGTTACTTTATTATTACTATTTATATTTTTATTTTCTTTACATATCCTAGCTAAATGACCCTTTTTTCTGCAAATATTACATATAATATCTCTATATTTGCAAATTTTAAATGTATGATTGTTTTTACCACATGCATAACATAATATTTCCTTAACTACTTTATTATTATTAAAATTATCTTTTCTATAAATTTTCTTTGAAAAATTATTATGGAGTTCGTTACCTTGTAATTTATATACCTCTACATCCTTTTCTTCAATTGTTGTCTCTTTCTGTATTGCCACTTTCACCAAATCTTTTAAATCTTTATTTAAATCTTCTTCACATAATCTGTCTAATACTTGACCTTTCTTGATTCCTGCTAAAAATTTGTTCTTGACATGTTCTACCGAATTGACTCTTCATCAATTTTATTACATCCTCGTATGATAATTCGTTTGGCTTTTTCGGATACGATATTTCCCTGAATATTTCAAAAGCCCTCTGATTTATTGTAGTTAAAATAACTGACACTTGTTTCTCAGCTTCCACTGAATTAGCAATAAAATATTGTTCTAACCGCTCGTCATATACTTCAAAATCATCTCCGATGCTGAATACAGGAACACTTCACAAACTCATGGTGCGTATAAAAGTCGCCATTTTACTTTTGTTATCACCAACTTTTCCGATTTTCTTTTTGCCAAATTTGTAATATACTGCATATTATTAAACTTTAATATAAATAAAAGATAACACGTTTTAATATTTAATATAATTTATTTCTTATAACAAAACATTTTTAGTATACACCTTTAGTTTACACGTTCTAGAATCAATTAAACTAAGAATCGCGGAGTAATACAATTTCAATTTATTATAACACAAAAGTAATAGATTTACTCTATAATAAAGGTAGGTTCACACCATCACAGTTAGTAATCCTACCATTAATTTGCGGAATTTAAGGCTTTGATCTAGTCTCAGTTGACTCAACAAAACGTGTATTTTCCCAAAACCCTCAAGTTGTTGAGCTTCCCAAGCATACGAAAACAATTTTATTTGTAGTTTACTTTTAGGTCGTGTCATTTTGTTTTTGGATCAAGATATACGACCCTTTGACATGGAAAAACTTAAGGAAAAAATTAAATGAAATTGAATTGAATTTTGTACTTCTCGTTTGGTCGTAGAAAAAGTACACTTTAAAAACCCTTTGCTTTGGTTAAAACTTTGGTTAAGATTTAACCAAAAAGCTTTGTTTAAATCTGTGTAGATTGAGACCACTCGAGACTATTTATACGCTGTTTGCTAACGCTTGTGTTTTAACCTTTCATGCTTGTGAGATATTAACTACTATGTTATGGTGCTGGCTGGACAATATAACATTATTAAAACTACATATTTACAGTTAAAAGTTGAAAGAGTTTGAAGGAATTGTTGTCTTATCTCCACATGAGCTTATCACCACTTATCACCTTGTGATTAAATTCCATCAGATGCTTTTCGTTTTTTATTTATTTAGTTTTAAATACGATTTTGTTTACACATATTTATATCTCGAAAAGGTAAAAAGGCAAACATATAAAAAAATTTTACGATACATGAAGGGCTGCAAATTAAAAAGATTTAGAAAATTTGATTTTTTTGTCTCATTTTAAAATAAAAATTCTTTTTCAACAAAACAAACAACTCTGTAAGTATAAAATTGGATTAGAACATTTTCCTTTAAAATAATATTTCATGTTCAAAAATTTTTATTTCTAACTATATGAGACACTGAATAATTTTATTGTAATAAGATTAAATTATTTAATACAAACATAATATTATTATAAAAATTTTTTATTCGTTTAAAAACAAAAAAAAAGTAAGAAAATAATTTTTGGAATCAAAAAAATGTTATGAATAATATATATGTATAAGGATTGCATAATTCTAGAAATAAGATTTAAAAAGAAAAATCGATTCTAGATGCTCCTGAGACTGTAATTGAGTTTTAATAAATTTTAAGTAAGAAATCATGTTGAAAAATCCATGCTTTTTGGTTTATTATGAATTTGTTTTGACAAATATAATATAAGCAAGGAGCAAACAAGAGTTTTATAGGTGCTGGTTGTCGTTTATATATTTTGGATATATTTTTACTGCTGGTAATGTTTGAGATTACTTTATTAATGTGTTTTACCTAAACTATCATTAACTATTGTCAAATTCAATTTTTAAATTTATTTATTTATATTTATAAAAAACGCTCCCTTACCAGTGATTTTCCCACAAGAATAACAGTTAAGCAACAATGAAAAATATTAAATAAAAAATGTTGCATCGGCAAAGCTTTCATTTCACTCCTTAAAATATTATTCATAAATTAAAATTTTATAATTTCAATATCGTTCTCCGTCGAAGATTAAAATTTTTAGTTTTGTCGATTTCACTCCTTTGGAGCTTTTATTTTATTTATTTTCTTTTTCTTTTCTTTCATTTCATTTGCAAAAGACGAAAATTAGTACATAATTGCAAAATTGAACAAAACATTTTCAAGAATTATTTATTTTTTACGTTGGAAAGCATCAATTTTGAAGCAAAAATTAAATGTGTGGGTATTTGAAAGAATAGTATATTTTTCAACGATGCCGAAAACAACCTATTTTGAAGCGAGAGGACAGTTTATCAGCCGAGGCGATAGCCGAGGTTGGTAATGGTCGCGAGATTCAAAATATGATTTTCGGCGAGTAGAAAACTTTACTTTTTCTACTACTCTTTTAAAAATAATTGTTAATATTAAGCATTTTCATTTAAAATTACATACAATTCAAATTTTAAAACATATAAACATCCAAACAAAATCTTTAAATTTATATTTCTGCTGTTAAAATATAGATGACTCAATATGAATAAATTATCTAATTTCTATGTTCTAAATAAAACCGTCTTTAGTTACAAGCTTGATTGTCCTTTCATACAAAAAAATCGTCAACTGTATACATTCTATTTACACTACAAAATTCTATATTTTTATTCTATTTGGTCTCTAAAGTCCCTAAAATCATTAAATAACACATCTTTAAAGGTTTATTGTTTTTTCCATTTCGCGTCTAGTAGGCTTATGACTGAAGACGGTTGTCTAATAAACAAAGTCAAGTTTAAAAATTTTATTATGATTTCTAAAATAAAAACAACAGTTTTGATTTAGTTTTTGTATGGGGATGACGTTACGTAAACTCCTGATATATTTTAAAACAACGTAAAATATTTTATGTAAATAAATATTTTTTTTCGTTTTTCTTAAATAAATAGGTGAAATCATTTTTTTTTAAATATCTTAACATCAACTGTTTGTTACCATACTATTTAAAAAGAATATGTGAATCTTATGTAGTTAACTATTATATTAGTTTTACATTTTTAATGTAAATTGTCCGTAAATAATTCTGAAATTAATTAACGTCGTCTTCCCAAAAATGACAAATTAACACTAACAAAATTAGTTCATTCAATCAATTGATTCTCTTAACGGGTGTTTAAGAATGATTTATTCTAGTTAAGAAAATAGAAAATAGATGGCTTTTAAAAAATTGCTTTCGTCACTAGGTACGAAAGTAATTTGTAAAGGTTTTTTTATCACTGGTGACGAAAAAGAAATTTTCGATGCAATGAACAAACATCGAAAGTAGATTTTTTAAGTTGGGTCGTAGAAGAAATATTTATTTCAATTTAGGAGTAAGAACAATGTTTTATTATTTTCACTCCTGTATTTGGGTGTTATATTTTTTTTAAGTTACTCGCTATGAAAGAACGGAGTAAAGAAGTGATATAAAGAGCGTTTCAAACTCTGTTTTATACGTTATTTTGTGGGTTTTAATACTTTGCACTTTTGGCACGGTGTACCCTGTGGCCATAATTCTAGTGTCTTTTTAAAAGACGGCCAAATAAGTTTTGTTTGTATAGTTTAGTGAAAGCTTTGACACCTGGTTGCTATGATTTGAGAAAATAGTATTGCTGCTGACGTGTCTCATTATATAAAAACTTAAACGTAAAATTGCTACTAAGAATATTTTGTATTTTCACATTTGCTGGCGCGTTTGCGATACAAACTAAATTAAATTTGTTTTGTATAAATGTTTGATATGAAAAAACACGTCAATTTCGAGACTTGGTGCCGGTGGTGAAGTTGTCGGCAAGATAGGATTTCTTTGGTTTGATTGTTTTCTAATTCCCAAATTTACGTTTTTCTTAATTCACGATCTTTGAAAAATTATGTTTTGTAAAAAATTATTTTTCTTCAATCTCACATTGTTCATGAAAATATTAGAAAATTCGAATGCAACGGAGAACTTAAGTGTTTGAGTAATTTGCCATCTATTTTAAAATTGCACAGAGTAAAACTACCTTACCAATAGTAATTCATTGGGAATGGAGACATCTTATACAATAATGTTAGTTGAAAGATCGTTATCTTCAGTCTGGAGACAAAAGTTGCGTATTTCAAATCAAATTTCATTCACCCACTTTTGGATTCACCCCACTTTTGTTTTACATTTATGAACTAACTCGTTCAGGTTTTTAACACTTAAAAGTGGAAAAAATATAGTCAACAAGCGACTTTCATCATCTTTTCTGAACATCACCCACTTTTCTTACATCACCGACACAAATTAAAGCCAATCCTCGTCGGGTTTGGAACTATAAACGCGCTGACTGGGAAGGACTGAGAAACTTTTATGATGAAACACCTTGGAAAACTATTTGTTGTGTTGATCAAGATCCTAGCACATCGGTAATAAGAATTTCTGAAATCATAAAAAAAGGAATGCGACGGTTTATTCCAAATCGATTAATTACTCCTAAAACTGAGCCTTGGTTCACACGGGATGTTGATGAGGCAGTAAGGAATAAACGCAAAGCATTCAAGACGTATAACGCCAATAAAACACCTGAAACCCATAGCGCCTATAAGAAAGCCAGAAATATTAGTAAATTCAAAATAGACTTGGACAAAGACGCGTTTATCCAGAAGAAAGCAAAGAAATTCGCCGAGCATCCATCTGGCTCACGTAGTTTCTTTCAGGCAGTTAAATCAGTCCAGAGCAATTTTACTCGATCCTCTATTCCAACCTTAGTTCTGAATGACATTCCCGTGAGCGACTCGAAAGAGAAAGCGGATCTTTTGGGTCGTATTTTCGCAGAAAACTCAAACATAGTTGAACCCCTCCATTCTCCTACACTCATTCCCCCAGTTGTAACGAAAATGAAACCAATTATTTTTCGTTGCAATATTGTACGGAAAATGCTTCTTTCTATCAATATCAACAAATCTGCTGGCCCTGACGGTATTCCACCCCTCATTCTTAAAAAGTTTGCTAGGCAACTAGCTCCAATTTTAACAAAAATTTTCTACTTATCTTATAAAACCGGAATATTTCCCGACTCTTGGAAGCTGGCCAGCGTTCAACCCATACCAAAGAAAGGCAGTAAGATAGATCCTAACAATTATAGACCAATTGCAATTCTGTCGGTTTTGGCTAAAATATTTGAAAAATATGTTAACTACAATTTGATAGATTATTTGGAAATGTCGCGAATTATTGATGATAAGCAGTATGGTTTTCGTAGAAGTCATGCAACAGGTGATCTGTTAGCCTACGTATCCCATCTCTGGAACAAATCGCTGGAAAACCACAGTGAAACATTCAGTATTTCACTTGACATCTCTAAAGCATTTGATAAAGTGTGGCATAAAAATCTTATAGCTAAATTAAAATCTTATGGCATAGACCATCTTACTGTCTCATGGATTCATAGTTTTCTTACAGGTCGCCAATTTCATGTTAATTTAGATGGTATCACATCCAATATTTTCACAACCAATGCTGGGGTTCCCCAAGGTTCGGCACTCTCACCAACCTTGTTTCTTCTATACATTAATGACTTACTTATTTCCACAGTGCACCCAATCCATAGTTTTGCTGATGACAGCACATTGCATGCATCACATGCATCTCCTAAATTTCGATCTCATACTGCAGTTACCACTGATAGAGAGTTGCTAATTGATTCTATCAACAAAGATCTGGAGCGTATAATGGAATGGGGTGATCGTAATCTTGTTTCATTTAATCCAACCAAAACCAAATTATGCCGTCTTTCACGAATAGAGCGACATAAAAATTTTCCTATTAAAATAAACCATGAGGAATTGCGTGAGGTTGCATCAGTTAGACTTCTTGGAGTGGATATTCAAAATAACCTGAAATGGAATAAACATGTGTTCAACCTCGCTAAATCTGCAATGCAAAAATTAGGATTCTTGAGTCGATGTAAAAAGTATTTCAATCCCGAGCAAATTTTGCTAATCTTCAAGTCCTTTATTCGTCCATGTATGGAGTACTGCTGTCATGTTTGGGGAGGTGCTTGTCAGTCAACAATAAATTGTCTAGACTCTGTACAGAGAAAAGCAATACGGTTGATTGGTAATACCGAACTAACGGACCAGCTTGATTCACTCCAGCACAGAAGAAATGTGGCTGAATTGTCAATCTACTATAAATATAACTTTAGCGAATTCTCTTCTAAGGAAATTCAAAATATCCTTCCATCGTGTGCGCAGTATAATCGACAAACAAGAGCTGCCGAGTTATCCCATCCATTTGTTGTACAAATACCTCGTTGTAGAACTGTGTCCTTCCAAAACGACTATTTTAATAGAGTGGCCAAATTATGGAACTCATTGCCTTCCTCTGTATTTCCCGATGAATTTTCTCCTCAGGCATTTAAAGAAAATGTCCATCATTATTTAAAACAGTTAGTATAGTTATCCCTATATCCCCATTCCTTCCATTTTCCTCATCTCCTTCCTTTATAGTTGACATGGTATCTTCGGATATTCAAAGAGTCTAAATAATGTATATTTCATATTTAGTGTGCTAAACATGTCCAACTAATTAATAAAAAAAAAAAAAAAAAAAAAGAACATATAGAGTGAGTTTATTCATTAAATAGTTCAAATTAGTGATGTTTCGATCGTAAACGACCAATGGTAATTGACCGATCGTTGATTTAGTAATAGTTTTCAATTACTGAATCGTTCAATTCAATAACTTGCCCACAAAAATGTTTTCTTTAAAAATCTATCTTAACAGATTTTAATTACTACGTGCTGAAACAGCAACTCACACAGTCAATAATTTTAAGGAAGAATAAAAAAATCTTCATATAAAAATAAATCAAACAAATGAAGAAAGAAAACTGAAAACTTGTTTTACTTAACGAACGATCCGTTCAAAAAAATTACCGATTTAAAATAAATGACTTATCCAAATCCAAAATCCAAAAACCATCCAAAATCAGACTTTTCATCAAAGTTGCAACAAAATTGACTGACAAACTCTGGCTGTAGTCAGATCTCTGTCAGAGATGAGAAACAAACAAAATCTGAAGCCTTGTGAATTACAGTTAAAATTGGCTCTCACTTTTCCTCCAAAAATCTGCTGATGCTTATTCGCAAATCATTTACCATATCATTAATCGAAACTATTTTGCATGGAGGGATCAGTTTTTATTAATTTGTTAATTTTTTTTCTATTTTTTGATCCACGGGTGTGACAACCCCGCGTACTCCAGTCCCTGTTATTGGCACATGAGTTAACGTGAGATATCACATACCACTGGCAATAGCAGTGAGATATCACTAGCCAAGGTGATATCTTAGGGGTGCTGGCGGATGAACTGTATTCAGTCAACGGTAGCACTCTCAATCTTAGCTAATGAATATTCCTTGATGCTGAAACGCTGTGGCTTGCTCGAAGAAACGAGCTTTCATATAACTATATATCTGAGCTTTGATCATTGAAAAATATGCTGCGTCCCATAATCAGGGATTATGCCATTAGCTGGACTATTGGCAAACCAATTTTAGTTTTGTTCCTGCAAATTTTTAAAACAAATTTGCTTTTTATCTCTTATTTTATTTTTCTTTTCCCTATCCTATCACGAAATATTGGCCTATGTCATATTTTATATGTGATAGGATTTATAGTTTAGTTGTCCATTATTTAACAAAAAATATTAAAACAAGAAAAAAAATAGATTTGCGTCCATTAACATCCTTAGAACGCATGTTGTTGTGGGACCTTGGTCTTAAAAGGTTTTTATGTGTTGTTGTGACACATATTGTAATGCCTACTACACATCACATTTTATTAAAAAAAAAAAAAAAAAAATGAGCTGAAACCATTGGACTGTATTATACAAATAAACGGGCATCCAGACTGGAAAATCTCTTATTTATAACGAAAAATTTATAAATAATTAAATAAATAATTTAATACAAAAAAATAAATTATATAAGTCAAATCAAATAAAACAAATTTGTTCGTTTGGGTTTGATTGGTGAAGTAATTGGGGTAGTTGTTTTAGAGCTCCAAACCTACCCAATGAAAGGAAGTTCAATTCAAGTAACTAACCCAGATAAAGGTTAGAAGAGTAATCAAAAACTCGGTTATCAAACACTGTCCAAGTATTGGAGGAAGAGCAGCACCTCAAGAGAAATTTTCTACAATATGTCATCATTAAGGATAATTTGAAGCCATCTGTTGCATTTAACAATGTAAGAAAAATGAAAAAGACAGATATAATTCTAAGTATAGAACTGGGCAATCTAATCGTTCGGACCGTTCGAATCCCCAGTAGGCGACAAAATAGTCCCGATCTTCCTGCAAAAAGGTTTAGCTACCATTCTCCCATACTTCGATTGTTTGTTTATAACAAGTTTTAGTCTTGCGTACATTCCTCAGATATGGAGAGAAGCTGGAGTAGTATTCATACCCAAGCCATGAAAGAAATCAAACGAAGTCAAATCATACAGGCCATAAGTCTTACATCTTTTCTTCTGAAAACGATGGAAAAGGTGATGGACTACTACATTCGGCATGTATGTCTTAAGCAAAACCCTCTTAACTCTTGCCAACATGCATACCAAACTGGGAAATCTACGGAAACGGCATTGCATAAAGTCGTGAAAGAGATTGAGAGCACTCTGATATACAAGGAGGCACTTGCATGCACATTTATGGACATTCAGGGGGCCTTTGATAATGTTCATTTCGAAGCTATTGCGGAAATGGCCACAAAGAAAAATCTAAACACGCACATGTGGGCGTGGATCATCAACATGCTACAGAATCGGAAAATTACAATTATACTAGGAAATACATCGGTAACTGTCAGGGCCTCTAGAGGATGTCCCCAGGGAGGGGTACTCTCTCCGTTGCTCTGGCTGATAGTCGCTGATGATCTTCTGAATAGGTTGAAAAGTTCTGGCTTTAACACTGAAGGATACGCCGACGATATAGCAGTCATGGTGAGAGGGAAATATGACTCTACTGTCAGTGATCGAACCCAGGAAGCCCTGGAGCTCGTGATTAATTGGTGCAACGAAGTTGGGCGGTCTGTCAATACACAAAAAACTAGTACCGTAGTCTTTATCAATAGAAGGAGTTTTAATTTCAATCCTCCTGAGTTTAACGGCGAACGGATACAAGTAGTCAAAGAGATTAAGTATTTAAGTGTGATCCTCGAAAGCAAGCTCACCTGGAACTCACACCTAAAACATATCTCCGACAAAGCGAATAAGGCTTTCTTCGCGTGTAGAAATCTGTTTGGAAAAGCCTAAAATGATACTTTGGTTACATCAAAGTATAAGAAAACCCATACTGTCATACGCAGCTTTGGTTTGGTGGCCAAAATTAAACTAGATATCTGCTCAAGCAGTGCTCACAAAAATACAGAGACTTGTGTGCCACTGTGCCACAGATGCTTTTAGAACCACACCACTGCAATGGAGGTACTTCTCCTACTTTCTCCATTGCACCTATACATCAGATCTGCAGCAGCATCTAGTGCTCACAGACTACAGCTAGTCGAAACACTCAAACCTGGTAACCTAACCGGTCATCTAGTGATCCTTGTGGAACTGCAGAACGAAGTGGAGACCTACTACATTTCGGACTGTAAGCCAAATATTACTGATCTAGATAGACTGTTTATTGTCAAAATAGGGGCCAGTGAAGGAATCGAGAGTTACTTACAAACACTACCATCTAATGCCAACATTTGGTATCCGGATGGATCCTTAACTAATGAAGGTACTGCAGGGGTGTTTGGTCCCAGGGCCAAATGGGCGTTAGCACTGGGTGTCTCTGCAACAGTACTTCAAGCCAAAGTCTTTGCCATTAACTACTCTGCAATGCTGTGTGCCGAAAGAGGATACAACAACACAGATATATACATTGTTTCTGATATTCAGGCGACGGTACTGGCTTTGAAGTCGACGCGCTTCAACTCAAAGCTAGTATGGGAATGCTACCAGAATATACAAAAAATTGCAGAAAATAACCGCGTTACACTTGACACACAGCAGTATACGGCAATGAAGTAGCAGACTCGCTAGCTAAGAAGGGCGCCACTACATAGTTTATTGGTCCAGAACCGTGCTCTGGATTAACCAAGAGCTCGCTCAAACGCGTTATCCAAAGCTGGGAACAGGAACAAAACAAACAACTATGGTGTATGCGGGAAGGTCTGCTGCACTCGAAAAAGTTATTAGGCAACTTTCCCATTTACCCTCTTAAAACAATCGATCTTGAGAGAGAGTCTTTGAAGATATTAACATGGTGCGTGACAGGACACGGTCCGATAAATCACCACCTTAACAAAATAGGCCTTGTTGCCTCCGGCAAATGCAGATTCTGCAACTCAAGATACATTAAACTCGGCCAAGGGAGACTAGCACTTCCTCTAGCAAAAAGCATCACTCCAATCCAGCTAATTAACTATATTAAGGAGCTCGGATTCGACCACATTGCACATTCTGCGGTGGCGTCGACGTTATCTGCACTATAACAATATCAGGATTAAGCATAATAGATCTCTAGGTCGCAGTGCTACTCGAATTAGTTAACTAATTAGTTCAGCTTCGAGACCCACCAATTAAAAAAAATGTATAGAACTCACTCTCTCCAAGAGCTTGCCTAGATCCTCGAGTCGTTTCCTTTTTAGATATTCAACAGCATTAAAATCATAACATAACGGGATAACTTAGTATAACTATACGTAGAAAGAAATACAAAAACTTAAATTGACTGAGGTCAACTATTGACATCGTCGCTGGAATGAAAAAGAAATTCACGGCAAATAAAATTCAAACGGAAGTGAAAATAATTGGCGATTTATATGAAAACAACAAATATGGAAGAATATATGTAAAAGGAAACTAGAAAGCTGAAATTTCGTTACGACGGCCTGGTTCGGTTGTTACCATAAAATAAGAATCAAAACTATCTACAGAGACCAGTGAAAATAGCTTTTTGTAAGGAAAATATTGGTAACAATAAAAAAGTCCAAGCGGCACGTATATCCGCTATATCCTATCCTCGGGACCAGACAGCTTTGTGTACATATAGAATTGGATGTGCCAGATTAGTTTAAATAAAAAATTTAAGTAGAATAGTCCAAGTCCAGAATAGTCCAAAAAATTTATCAATCCAAACTAAATACATTAACGGAAACTACTTTATCAATGCGATTTCGGAACAGTTTTATTTAATTTGGTTAAAACTACTTTTAACATATTAAATCCACCAAACAGCAAATAAAATTGTCAAACAACTTTTACACCTCAAATAATTCAAATATCTACAATTTAGGAAGACTTTTGTAAATGTGTAATCAATATGCATATAAGAAAATATTCTTTAATTTAAAACAATAATGACTCAGCTTTGTTTTAATTTTTTTTTAAATTTTTGCGAAAAAAACTAAAAACTGAAAAAAAAAAACAAAAGAAAATTTTTTTAATATTTTTTCTATGGGATATTTTTATATTTTTTTATATTTTGTTGTTGTAATTGAATGGCATGCATTAGGTTTAATGCTGATTACATTGAGACCTCTTGGGCTAGAAAGCTGAAAATCTGAGGTTATAGTTGAAAAGTTTATCTAAAAGATAATATGAGTTTAAATAACATTAACTCAAAAATGAGGAAGGCATGGCCGTTTGCGTTTGTTTTCGTTCTAACAGCCCTGGTGTCTCAACCTCTAGACTTGAACTATTTTTTTTTAAATTTTGGAAAGATTTATGTTCTATTTAACGTATGCGCACATATTCAAAAGTGAGATTGGCCATTTTCAGCCAAATTAAGGATAACAAAGTTTATTAAATTTTTTAAAACAGCTGATTTTTCAGGAACCTGGAACGCCAAGGTTGTCATTTGGAAACAAGTGATAGAAATATGTTCAAATATTCAATATTGATAAATTTTATTAAAATATTATGATTTAAACGGAAGTTATAACGCCCTAGATTTTTCGACTTTTTTGGCTCTAGCCGCTTAACCTGTACCCGGATATAGCCAGTTCGCGAACTTGTCCAAAAGACTTTTTGCCGCAACGTATACAGAAAAATTTTCGTTGTAGGTCAAGAAATGCGATCGTGAGAGTGCCGGTAAATTCCGTTATAGCTTTTATCGTATATATGTCGTTATATATATATATATATATATATATATATATATATATATATATATATATATATATATATATATATATATATATATATATATATATATATATATATATATATATATATATATATATATATATATATATATATATATATATATATATATATATATATATATTTTTTTTTTTTTTAATAAAATGTGTTGTGTAGTAGGAATTACAATATGTGTCACAATAACACATAAAAAACTTTTAAGACCAAGGTCCCACAACAACATACGTTCAGAGGTGTTGATGGACGTAAATCTTTCTTTTTTTGTTTTTTTAAATTTTTTGTTAAAGAATGGATAACTAAACAAAAAATCCCATCACTGACAAAACATGACATAGGCCAATATTTTATGATATAATAGAGAAAATAAAAGTAAATTAAAAGGTAAATAGCAAATTTGTACAAAAATTTGCTGAAACAAAACAAAAATGTAGTTGCCAATAATCCAGCCGGTTGCATATTCCTTGATCCTGTGAATTAAAGTCCACACATAGTTATATGAAGGCTCGTTTCCTCAAGGAAGCAATAGCGTCTCATCATCAAGGATTATTTCACAGCTAAGATTGAGGGTGCTACCGTTGACTGAATACAGTTCATCCGCCACCACCCCTAAGATATCACCTTGGCTAGTGATATCTCACTGCTATTGCCAGTGGTATGTGATATCTCACGTTAACTCGTATGTCAATAGCAGGGACTGGAGTACGCGGGGTTGTCACACCCGTAGATCAAAAATAAAAAAAGTTTTCAAAACAATAAAAACTGATCCCTCCATGCGGTTAAAAAAATACAGTTGTACACCAATATCCCAAACTATGATTGTTGCATTCCCCCTTCTTTTTAAATTTCAACCAACAGTTGGTATATCTTATCTTTACTAAATTGTCTAGATGCAATAACATTAACAAGTGTTGTATTCACTGAATTTTGAAGACCACCCAATATCAATTCCATTTCTTATTTCCAAATCAAACTCTTAATCCAATCCAAAATTCAATTTTTTCGCTATCATTTGGAATATAACTGTTTGCAAACGAATAAAAGTTTTAATCGAATCAATATATAATAAAAATCAAATAGTGTTAATAATCTTCTGTTATAAATAAAAACGTTGAAATTTATTTTATTTTTCTGATCTCCTCTAATTATTGATATATCAACTTTTACTTCAAGACTCAATACACAAGCCTTTACATATCAAAAACAGAATTAATTTTAAACAAAATCTTCTAATCATTTTATTAGTTTAAGCAATAAGATTAATAACTTGTGACACAATAACACTACCTTTTTGATTCCGTCGATCAATCAAATGATCGAATAAATATAGTCAAATTCTCCATCTCTTGTTTCTTTTAAATTATACTCTTTATCGCACACCAATTAAAAATTACCCTATACCTTTCAATACAAAGCAAATTAACCATTTCCATATATCATCTCACCAAACAACTTCTCTACGACTACATAAATTTGAACAACCGTATTGCACCTATCTCGATAATGTGTGGTGACGCAACAAAGCAAAATGTTAAAATATTATTAAAGATTTTGACTGACTTGTAGCACACATAAATGCTTTTATGTTTGTTTTAGTTTAAAGGCCAGAACCAAAATAATTTAGCAAATCATTTCCGAATTTATTTAAATATGAATACTCTAATTTTATAGTAAAATCCAAAATAGCCCGAGCCTTGATATGGAAAATGTAGGGAAAACGCTTATGAATTTACGATTCTTTGCTGGTTTCCAGTTCAAAAGAGTTGCGATTTTGAATGGCTCAAGAAAGGTTTATAACTAGCAAGTTTCTATCGTTTTTTCAAAAACAATTTCTTTTATTTTCTCAAAGTTGTCTATGATGGATTTTATCTTTTGGCTCCAGTGGATCGCTCCCTCCAATTTGATTGTAGTCGACAATCTGTTTTGTAGGTTTAATAACCGTTTGAAGTAACAAACTACATTTCGACATGCTTGTGCTAAATCTTTAACCCGCTTGCAGCCCTTAGTCCCACTTTTCAAGATATTATTGATCAAATGATCAGCACAACTAATTGTATTGCAGTTTTCAAGCGCTTTCACGCGCTTTCTGTTTGGCAATATATTTTCAACATTAATTTGCGACGGATTATCATAATTTTCTGCAAGACTAAAAATGTTTTTTTATATTAATAAATGCTTTTCCAATGACAGTTGAAAACGGTACAGAATCCATCGCAGTCCAAAGAACGTCAAGATTTTTTTATCATTTGTCAAGCAGATGTCAAGATTTTTTGTATCACAAGCAGATGTCAAGATTTTTTTATCATTTGAACTTAACTGAACATGTTTCGATAATAATTTTTCCACACACTTATGATTGCGCAAGTTAGATGTCATTTTTAGGGTTCCGTACTTTGAAAAAATAAAAACAATTCCCTATTGGTGAGACTTTGGTGTCGGTCACAATTTCTACATAATCGATTTTCTCACAAACTATATAAGTGCTATCAACTTGAAGTTTTCTACAGTTATAAAATGTATTTGTCCACGCTTACTAAAATAAACATATTTCAAATATTTTATTGTAAAGGACTTTTTATCAAAAATTTCACGTAAAAATTCGTCCTAGAAATGAATTTTGGATTCGGAAATCTCTTATCACTGATTTATCCTAACATTCAAAACAAAATAGCTAAATTAAATTAAAAAAAACTTATCTTAATTGTTGATTTTTGGTAGATCCTGTGGTCGTCTTTTATGTCTTGTGTGTGTCCACCAGGAACCCAATTTGCGATAGCACACAATTAAATATCAAATAACTCTTCCTTTATGTTTCTTCAATTTTCATTTTTTTAAATCCCTGTATTGTAGCTTCAAAAATCTTCCAAATAAAATAGCTTCTCCAATACCTCGATTTTACTGCACTTTACAATATTTTTTTTCTAACTCTTAAAATTAAAATAACGTCACCATCAACAAAAGCAAAAACTACATTCTCGAATTTAATTTGTTTTTTTTTATTAAATTTTCACAATTGATTTGAATTTTTAACTCTTATTTAACTTATGTAGACGTATAATAATAATCGTAGACATATAATCAAATATATATGTAAACATATATGCTTTATAGCAAATTTTTTTATTCTTTAATTATAAATATTTTTAACATTTATGTAGGCGTCTTTTGAAGTAAAACATCTTTAGGCGCGTTATGAGAATGTTGCAACGGAAGTAATCATTTGAACAGATATATAACCACATTTATTCATCTCTATCATACTACAGTCTGATTTTGAATTTTAAACATATACATGCACGCAATTCCAAAAAAACGAAAGTAGAAATTTAAACACAATGAAATAAAAAATAAATTAGAAGTAAAAAAGGCAAACGAATATTATGTTCGGCAAGTATACGATACAATTCGATTATGTGTATTGTATTTTTTATACACTTATTCAGTATCGTACTAAATGTTATATGAGTTGGACGTGTAGATTTTAGATTTAAATATCAAATAATATAATATTCGTAATATTTTATTGAGTTTCGTAATTTTTTAAATTAATATTTTGAATTGTTTTAGTTTTTATTTGGATGATTTAAATTGTATTCTATTTGGATTGATTTCGAGAGGGTCCCATAGTTTTCTATGATGTGAAAAATATCGTTTTTCAGAAAATTTTAAAAACTCGTATTTTTATGTATTTTAGGCGATTTCGTCAAAAAATCTTAATCTGTTTGGACAGTTTGAGCTGTATTATATTGCTATAGATTACGAGGTGGTGGTATATAATTCTCTATGACTAAAAATGTACTGTTTTTTCAAAAGTTTATTTTTAAATAAAAATATTTGTGTTGATTAAATTTGTTTTGTCAAATAGAAAAATGAATGCGTGTAATCTTCGCACGCGTTTGAAATAAATTTCTTTGGCTACTGTTGCAGGTATTAATAAAAAGATTAAATATAAAATAAATATGTCATATTGCAATTTAGAGTTGCATTTCTTGATAATAAAATTTACAACATTTGTAATAAAAAGCAACATTTACATAATGTACATATTACAAAGTCAATTCAGTTATTATCATAATTGAAATATTAAATTAGAGGTTTATGACAAATTTGCTAAATTTGTCATAAGTGCATCAATTGTTGTACCAAATCTTGTAGTTGAATTAAGTGGACATGTATTCATGAAATTTAATTTGTAATACGTTGTAAGACTTTGTAAAACATGTAAATATGGCGATTTATTACACTTAGTTGTAAATTATATTATCAAGAATATTAGAAAGAAACTTTAAATTTCAATATGACATATTTATTTTATTTTATATTAAATATTTTTAGTAATACCTGCTGCAGTGGCCACAGAAGTTTTACTTCAACATCGTGTAAATATTACGCACTTCATTTTTTAATAAACATTGAGCCTATTTAATTATATATAGATCTATTAGCAAAAACATCAACTCTAAAGAAATAAAGCAGCCGTTACACTCCGTGTTTGTTCGTTGCTTTCGTTTCTGTTTTCCATTTATGTTTTTATTTTAATGTTGTCTTTTGTGTATCGTCCTAGCTAGAAATTAAGTTTCGTTGAATTTTTTATTTTACACTAGTAGTATTTTACACTACATATACGAGATGGTCAGCATAACAATCTGTTGTTTATAGACATAGATAAGGAGATAGTAAAACAATTTTTTTTAAGGATTCGAATTTGATGTAGAAAAATCGAAAAAGATTGAAATATTTAAAAATAAATCAATAAATTATCAACTGCAATATTATCAAATTATCGAAAATTACAATTAGAAAAAATTTGAAACAATTCACGGTTATAGGAAACGTTGTAAAGATTAAACACAAGCTATAGCGGTCGGTGTATCTTTTAAAACGTTATTTGAAAGGGGTTGAGTGTAGAAATTTCGAAAAAAAATTATTTTTGATCTTGTTAAGTGGAACGAATTTCATATGATGAAAGGTGATTTTTTTTGTAGTTCTGTCCCTTTTCTTTGTGATCGTGATCAGGATTTACAAACAGGATGTTAGAATGGTTATGCAGAAGTACGGGCAACCATAATAAAAGCTAATGTGGAGAGTTTCATCAAAATCGAATAACAGAACTTAAAGGTATTCATTTTTAAATAAACAGTTTGTTCGCATACTTCTTATGCGTCATAAATAATACCAGTATCTTGTCCAATAAAGTGAAGAACACTTTTTTAACAGAATCTCGCATCTTCCAAATTTCGCATGTGTTAGTTTATCTCGTTAATTATAATCTCTAAAGTTTTAAAACCAATGTTCATAAATTTCTTTAGAAAAAATAGTTCGGAATCCTAACCCTAGTGGCATGGTATCTACAGATGTTAAGAGACGTTAATCCATGACAAAAAAAAATCCATGATATACTTAAAAATTCTTTTTTTATTTTTATTTTTACAAAAAACCCAACCAACAGATGTTCCTTGAGAAAAAATAATTTTCATCTTTTCTCAGAATTTTCTGATTTGTTTTAATTACTTTTCACCAAATTAACCTCAAAAAGAAGATTATCTTTTAAAAATATTTAATCCTTTTGCTAATTATTTTTACCATTAAGATATCATTATTGTAATCTTCATTCGGAAATTATATTATGTATATATTTTTTTGTTTGGTTTTAATTTAATTATTTATTTATTTGTGAAACTTATCAATGACACAAAAGAACATTAAAGTGGAAAACTATAAAACGAGAAGAAACAAAAAGTGAATAAAAAATTAATGGAAATTGGAAATTGAATATATAGTTTGATAGTTTTCTTTTATTACGTGAAATTACTTGTCAATGTAACAGTGCTTATTTCAAATGAAGCCATTATTGGATTGTTGGAAAATTGTTCACTGTTGTGATGCCAATAAACATAACATAAATTGATAGCGAATGTTTTTTACAAACGTTTCTACTTTACAGATCACATATAACAAATAGAGCGTTAAAAATATATTTAAAGTTGATAAAATAATAGAAAAGAGTAAAAATGTTTAAATTTATTGAAAGAAAAGAAATTTTTAACCCATCACACCCGGATCTACAAAAAAGTCTTAACCATACGAGTTAGAAAGAAATCTTTAAGACCTATATTCCTGAATAAAATGCGTTCGGTGTTGATTTTTTTATTTTCTTTTGTAATAAATTTAATAGTTGCAGCATCCTCTGAATCATCTGATATCAAACGACAAAAGTGATTGACAAAAACGTTTGTTTGTTTTCCTTTAATTCTCTGAGAGAGAAACCGGTTTGTCTTCCCAAAGACGTGCATAAATTTTTCATTTGATTCAAAATTGTACAATCATTGCGAGTTTCTTTTAAATCTATAAGAAAAAAACCTACCACAAAAAAATAATAGTTTCTCCCTCACTGCTACTATAAAAAAAGAAATAAGAAAAATGACAGATTAGGATTTGATTCTAACCAAATATATAAATTTTAATCTTTTATCTATTAAAAATAAACTACACAATAATGAAAAGTTGGTCGCCAGCTAGTTTTCATAATATACTTTCAGGATGTATACATAACTTAAATATTTGCACATTTGCATTATAAAATAATAAAATGTTCACTATTATAAAATCACTGGAAATAACACAATAAATGTAAAATACTCTCGTAATTATTTTTATTCATTTTATAAAAATTAGCACAACTAAAAATAATAGATTGTACTTTTTGTTTCGTTTTAAATTATTTAATTGTTTTTAATTTATAATTTAATACAATAGTTGGTTGTTGTAAATAAACAGAAATGCAAATGGCGAAATGAGAAATTGAATATGACATATTAGCAAACACGATTTCTTATGTCTCTCTTCATACAATTTTAAAGTTATGTTCTCTCTATATTTATATATACTCTAAGCGTTTGACATAAGATATATTGCAATAATTAAATTTCTTAAGAAAATTTTCCTGAATAACAGGAAAAAACAAATATTTACAAATACATAATTAACTAAAGGATTGCTCTAAAAACAGGTGTGGCAAATTATAAAAAAAGATCTTTCCGTTCGTACAATTTATTTATTTAAAAACAAATTAAGAAAGTAAAATAAAACGTTAACCTTCTTCATGTCCCAGTAACGCTAACAATATAGAAAGAAATTCATCAATCAAAATTATAAATGACTCAGTTTTTTAATCGTTATAGAAATGTTTAACTGAACTTGTGACTTATAACATGATTAATAATAGTTCATGCTAGCAACCTTTATTTTGACTTTCAATTTTCATGTTATTATTATTGTTATTTCATGCTATTTTTATTAGGAAAGTATGAAAGTGAAAACAAAAATTAAATGTGTGAGCATTTGCAAGAAAATATTTATTTCGATTTAGGAGTAAAAAGTTTACTATGGTTACACCCAAGCCCAACAGCAGAAGTCATATGTGTTTTTGACAAGTCAGCACGTATGATGACATTTAGAGGAACAGCTTTCTCATCGAATAATTTCCAAGACAATTGCAAGAAAAATAACATCGAACATGTGGTGATAACGACATATGTACCAAGAGTGAACGACCAAGCTGGTGCATGAAATAATCTTACCAGACCTAACGAAGTTATCCTGTGAATTGATATAAATACGTTTTACAACTTTAGCATTACTTGAACTTTCAGTTGACATAGAAGTGTAAAGAAGACGCCATTTGAACTATTGATTGGGGTGTCAATGAAAAACTTTAATGAGAAATATAGAGCAAGCCCTTGTTGTCCCTGGGTTACGAAACCCTTGTTGTCCCTGAAATAATTCATCTGCCCTGAATAAGTTTTTTTTGAACCAATAAACTCTGTCGATATAATTTATCGTGTTTTTTCTTTTCATTTCTAAACCCTGATTACACAGTTTTTTTTCTGTTGCTGATTCGGTTTTTCATATAATGTGTATTCATCCAATTTTTTGTTGATAAATAGTGGTTCGAGTGTACATGATGTTAAATTTATTAGTTAAATAAAATAAATTAGAAAATTTAGATAAATTAATAGGAAATTCTATAGTGAATCTTATGAAAATAATAGGAAATTTTTGTTCCTAAATTTCTTTTTGTTTTGGTACCTTTTAAAACAGTTCCATGAATATCGAGAAAACTCTTAGGGTAAAATTAGAAAAATATTAAATTAGTTTAAGGAATAGTAGGTACAATTTTTTCAATCTTTTCATCAACATAGTCGAAAATAAAATAACATCATCCAACAGTTTACCTCGACTACATCGTCAAGATTAAACAATTTATTTTACGGCTACATTACATCTACGATCACTTAACTAACCTTAATAAATGCGAGCTTGCATCACCACAAACTCAACAATTGCATGTTGTTTTTCCGTGCTGCGTAAATTTTGACTACATCATGGGATAAGGCTATTTCCTATAATTCAACCATCGCGTTTTCGGTTCAAAACTCGCCGTTACCATGGGCGCAACAACGGGTCTATTTAAATTACGAAGGTTTAAAGCGTGGAATCAGAGCACGAGTTACTTGGGGGTGAGCAAAACATTCTAGATTTTCTGATGGTCTTGGTTTCTTCCACCTTTGAGGTCGTCAGAGTTTCTGTTTCGTAATCGTTTAAATCCGTTTTCATCTTTTGTATTGCGTGTAGTTCTGTGTTTGTACTGGACTGGGGAAATAACTTCTCGAATGCACATGATTGTTCTCCTATTGTTTCTGATAGTGTTCATTACAGAAGTCGCCATCGTTTCATACAAAGCAAAATATTACAAGAGCTCAAGCTAAGAAAAATATACTACAAATGTAGGAAGAGAATCGGTGTAAATATAACAGAAGACGAAAACCTGCACCCCAGTGAAAATTAGGGGACATGGTATCCATTAACAGTGGTTTAAAAATGTATCCTGCGTTTTTGGGTTCATGTAAAATTGTCAGAGTTAAACGTAACAAGAGGTACGACGTTAGCAAAGTTGAATAACAAGAAATTCCAATTTTTAAGACGAATCGGATGAAGATTACGACAACCAACAAGATACGAACAACGATTAGCAGGAAGATACGAGTAAACAAAATATTATTATACCTTTCTAAATCTTTAGTTAATTAAATGGGAAACAAACTAGGTTTTGCGATGTGTACAGGTTTGATCTAGAAGGATCGCATTTTTTTTGAATTTTTTGTAGGTCCAATGTTAAAACACGAGCCTACTAGACCGAAAAAACACTCTGTATAGATGTTTATCTTCAAGGAGTCTTGGGTAGCCTTGTGGTAGCACGCTAGGCTTCAAACTTCAAAGTTGATAAATTGGAAAACTATGAGCTGATCACCCATATAAAAGTAATCGATCGAATAAAGTCTTTCAGTGAAACTTGACCATAAAATTGAGTGAATTGATGAAATTAATACAGGTGAGGGATACTTGGTGATAAGCATGACTGCCTTCGTTCCTATATGGAACATATACGTTAAAAAAATATATTCAAAGAGCACTTGAAACTACTGCGATCAATACATTTATCGTGGCTAAGCAACTCACATTTGATAAATGATTAACACTATCTGTACTAACCAATGAAAGTGAAAACTTAATTCTAACTACCACCAACCGTACCTACCGACTGTACAATCACAGCAAAATTCATTTTCACGCATGGAGAGACCAGTTTTAATTGATTTGCACTTTTTTTTAACTTTTGAATGCGTTGAATTTTTTTAATTTTTGCCGGTGCGACAAGGTCGCACACTCCAGTCCCTTTTAATGGCATATGAGCTAACGTGAGATATCACATACCACTGGCAATAATAGTTAGATGTCACTAGCTTAGGTGATATCCTAGCGGTGCAGTCAGATGTCTACGGTAGCACCCTTAATCTTAATTGTGGATTAGGTCTTGATAATGGCACACTGTTGCGTGCTTGATGAAATGAGCTGCCATATAACTCTATATTTTGAATTTAATCCTTGAGAAAGATAGTGTGTCCCATCACCAAGGAATATAACTCAGCCACTCTCACTAGAATTATTGGTAACCCAATTTTTGTTTTCTTTCTGCAAATTTCTTTAAAAAAATTTTCTTTTCGAAATCTATATTGGCGATCTGATAGTAAATTGCAATCCTCCAGATAGTTCATTAAATGAAAATTTGTTATTGACTCCCGGAAAGTAGGAGATATTAGCAATCGGTCTATAGTTGCAAGGGTTGGTTTTATTTCCTTTTTTTTGGAACTGGGTGGACAATGATGGTTTTCATAAAGGGGGAATAGTCTACATAATGGGTTAGCTAAGGAGTGATGGCAGCTTCTAAGTACTATGGCTGGTATACCATCTGGACCCCCTGACTTGTTTACATTTAGCTCTTTAAGAATTTTTCATACAACTCGGGTGCGAAAATAGACCTGTTTCATAGAGTATATACCCAATGGAAAGGAACGCCGCAGCTGATTTTAAGCTAGCAATTGTAAGGCGGCTGCAAAATGAGAAGCTAAAAGATCAGCTTTTTATTTAGATGTGGAATGAAATATATTGAGAGATTTGAGAGGAGGAACTTGTGATGCCTTTTTGCCAATGAAATTTCTTTGTACCAAGCCAGCAAATGACCAGAAAGATTTTTGGTTATTATTACCATTCAGGATTTCTCTGATTTCGTCACGGGTTTTCAGGTCGTATACTCGTTTGGCATTCTTAATAGTATTTTTTAGTGTTTCTACGGGTGGCTATCAAAAGTTCACGATTGATAGCGGTACGTGTTTGTTAAAATTATGCGTGAACTCTATGTTTGGAGTCAATTGCTGACCGGCAGGCTTCATTAAACCATGAGGTGCTTGCGGTCTTCGGTTTTTAAATAGATGATGAAATGAAGCATTCCATAGCCGATCGAATGGTGGACGTTATTTTGGGCCAAATAGCATCTACGTTTTTATCAGCAGATAAACTAGCCCAGTTGAGATTGGTCACAAAGTGGTTCATGGCACGCCAGTTTGCATTCCTATAATGCCATAAAGTTCATGAAGATGGAGGGGGTTTATCTATGGGTTTGTTTTGAATTCTGCTCTCACCAGGCAGTGATCAAAAAGCCAGTTAGGCTAAACGACCATTATTCTATATTTATCGGGGTGAGTAGAAATAATTAAATCCAAAAGATGGGGTATGCGACTGCTAACGTCAGGAATGCGAGTTGGTTTATCGACTAACTGAGTGGAGAAGTTGAGATCTGCAAACACTTTGGCGGAATCACCTTCGCGGCTTCGACGAGCGGAATGAAAGAGCCATGAGTCATTTTGAACATTCAAATTACCCGCTATGACTATTTCAGGTTTAGGTGGCTGGCATATCAAGAATTTTTTCAATGGAGTCTGACAGGGCGTCAAACTCCTTTTGAGTATCGTTTACTGATAGAATCGGGCTCCTATAAATAAAATACAGAAAGAGGACATGCTGTTCGATCTGAAATTCAACCCATAAAAAGTTAAATCTCGGATCACTACTGATATTCAGATTTACCGGGATAGCGAAGAAACGTCATATCTGATATAGAGGACTATATCTCGGTTACAAAATGGACTATCTATTAGGGTGTAGTTTTTGAGTTGAAAAGTGGCCATGCTGATACTAATCCATAAAAAAGGTAATCGCTTACAATGTGCAAACTACAGGAGAATCGCTCTACTCTGCACAGCATTTAAGATCTTTTCCTACATTTTGTTTGGCAAAATCAATCCTTTTGCTGAACAACTCCGATGCACTTTTCTTGATAAGGATGATT
This sequence comes from Diogma glabrata, assembly GCA_963693315.1. Lineage (NCBI taxonomy): Eukaryota > Metazoa > Arthropoda > Insecta > Diptera > Cylindrotomidae > Diogma > Diogma glabrata. The sequence continues at coordinate 54,359,112 of OY856188.1, forward strand.
TTGGAAAAGTGTCGAGACTTCAACATACCTGTGACCAACTCTTCATTGATTTCAGGCAGGTCTACGACTCTCTCGAACGACAGGCTCTATGGTCTGCTCTGGTGACAATGGGAATCCCTGGTAAACTGGTATCACTATGCAAAATAACAGTACAGAACTCTCAATGCTGTGTACGAGTAGAGAACGAAATATCAAAATTTATTAAAGTTGATTTCGGTTTAAGACAAGGTGATGCTATCTCTCCTATACTCTTTAATCTAGCCTTGGAATATGTGTGCCGTCAAAATAAACTACCGACTAACAAAAAATATCTTGTTAATAAACTCAGTAAAGATGATTGCGTACGCTGATGATATTGGCATCCTCAGTTGAAGTGAAGCGTGAATTAACTACGAAACCAAACATCTGAATGTTTCAAGGAAGGCTGAGAAGAAAGATTTGATGTGCGGCCATGAACGAATTAAGGGAGTTCAATCCTTTAAATATTTAGGATCAATGCTTGACTCAAACAACAGCATGTTTACAGATATAAAAGCTTGAATCGCTGCATGTAAAAGAACTTTCTGCTCAATTAGAATTCTTCCTAGATTACCGTATGTATCAACTAACACCAAACTAAAGTTATACAAGACGTTGATTAGACCAGTGGTGATGTATGGGTCACAAACGTAGACCCTTACACAAAATGACGAATCACATTTATCTTTATTTGAGCGTAAGATCCTACGCTACATTTTTGGTCCACTTAAGACAGACGATGGAGAGTACAGAAAGCGACATAACTTTTAGATCAGAAACCTTCATGACCAGATATAATAGGTTGTATCCGTTTCAATAGGATTGCTTGGTTTGGGCATGTTCTACGAGCCGATTCACAGTCTGGAATGATTAAAAAAATGTACGTTAGTACCTCAGGGAGTAGGCGACCGCGAGGTAGACCACGACTGTAATGGGAGACGGACGTAGTAAAAGACCTCTAAAAAATCGGCTGCCATCGAAATTATGTCGCTGTTGCGAATGACCGTGGTGAATATTCAAAGCTGGTTAGCTTGGTAACGCTCCATGGAGCATGAACGCCACAAAAACAAAAAATAGGATGTCACAAATGGAGTCAATTAATGAAAGAGGTTAATATAATCTAATGGCACGTACCATAAAATCGGATATTAACGCTAAAAACCCTTTGTTACGCTCATACTTTAAACTTTCATACTTGTGGTATATTCCTATAATATTTTTGTACCAACTTTGAATTCGAAAATATGTTGATAAAAATCCATTCAAATATTTTCGCCCATATACAATGGAATTAATTCAATCATTAATCAAAATAAACTCATTCAATAGCGAGATATAAAATGAACAATATTATTAATTTCGAATCAAAATAATAATCCACAAAAGAAGGAGGATTTGTACAATTAATTTTAATCTTTCATTATTACATAATAATAATCTTGATTTGATGCTAATTATAAATATTTTTGTAATATAATATTTATTATTATTAATCATTAAATATTGCCCAGAAAAAATTTTGGTAAATAATTGGTATTTTGTAGAAATTAAATTCTCACGTTTCTGTAGCAAAAGGTTATACGAGTGAGTAGGCCATAACGAATTAATTAATCCAACAAATTTAATAGACACGTTTCGAATAATTCATTTAAAGTAAAGCCTGGAATAGTTTTCCAAACCCGAGTCGAAATTTAACTACTCTTTAAAACCTACAAATTCTGCTATTTAGAATTTAGAGTATTTAAGTATCACTTATTTTCAACACAAAAATAACATCTACATAGCTCCTACAAGGGCTACTTACCGGAAAAATCCCATTTAAGGTGTTAAATAGACGTTAAAAAAATTTCTTTCGGTCTTTTCGGTAATATTAAAAAACAAAAAGAAAAAAAAATTGTTTGATGCGATAATAAAAATAAACAAAAGAAAAGAAAGAACAAGAAAGAACAAGAAATATAAGAATATAGAAAAATAAAATGTATTTTTATATATTTTAACATGGTTGGTTTTATTTAACATTTTAGGAAATAATTTATATGTATTTAATTGAATTTAATATTTTAATGTTATATAAAATTATGTGCGAAAGAAATTTTTCAGTTAATCTAATATAAATAATCTCGCTAAACAATTAGGCCCTCTTAATAATTAATTTTAGTGATTTAAAAAAAATATAATATTATATTAATATTTTTTATTTGTCTTGTTTCATATCGATTTATCGATATTTTGATTTAATTTTTCATAATACTAAGAAATTTATGGAAAATTAGTATTATTTTCTACACATAATTCAAATATTTAAATTTTTTGATTTCTGAATTTTGGTCTTTTGAATTGTATCATTAAAAAAATGCCGAAAAAATGGACGCATCCTTTACAAACAAAATCACACTCATACATTTCCAATTTAGAACTTAAATATACGAGCGCTATCTTCATGTATAAAAATGTTTGTCGGGTTTGATGTGAAATAAGATCGGAATCGTAAATAGTTTTTGAAGATTCAAATAAGATGTAATTTTGTACATTGATAGAATTGATAGGACTTTTTAAGTTCTTAGGATATGATAAGTACTTAGTAAGGTGTTGAAAAACAGGCTTATTTAGGTGTAAAGTAGTATTTTAATGTCGCGTTCTTTGGCTTGATGGAAAAAAGATTGATTTATTTACTTGCCAACGAACAGCATAAAATAAATCAATCTACTTTTGTAAATGTAGTAGTAAATTGTTTTGACTTTTTGTGCTGTCACTTGATATGTTTGGTTATGTTTACATTTGAAAATGATAGATTTTACGTTTTATCATTTTATTTGTAATAACTTTATTATTAATTAGAAATTTAAATAATAATAAATTATTTTTGAACAAAATAATAATAATAATTAAAATGGACAAAATAATAATAATAATTAATATTTGAACAAAATAATAATAATAATTAATCTAGATCAAAATAAAAATCAATCTTTTTTGCCAAAGAACACAAACTGACAGCTAATTTGATCTGACAGCTAATTTTTTTGATCTCAGATTAATTTTTTTTTTTCAAAATAGCACGACATAAGAATAAGTAGACTGTAAATAGTTTTTTGAGATTCTAATTAGATGTTAAATAGTATGTTTTTAGAATTTGTAGGAGTTAATAAGTTTATCGAGAGTAAAAATCTCTTATTTACAGGCAATAAAGGACGAAAAGGACTAAAATAGGTTCATTTGAGAATGTCGACTACTTAAATCGTAGTTAAAGTTCGACTCGGAAACACGTGTGAAGTTTTGACAAAAACCCTTTTGCACGAAAAAGTTGATGTTACATCGATTTAGTTATATAGACTACAAAATTGGTTTTTATTAAAGTTTCCAATTTTGTTTTATTTAGGTGCTCTTTTAACTCCTTAAAACTTTATTAAGTTAAATGTTTTTTATTTTTTATTTCATTCTTACTCTTAGGAGTGAAATTTTTATTTTTTATTTCATTGCTAAGGAGGCGACTGTATTTTTTTATTTTTGTCTTCATTCTAATTGTGTAGGTAGATACGTAGAAAAAACTTTGCACTTTTTAGGCATTCGTTTTGCAGAAGTTGGCCGCTGTCTAATGTCTTATCCAAGATAAAATCACGATGATGCAGCTTTTCGATAATGTTTATAATTTGTATGGGCATATGGTCTTTTTTTACCTCAAACCAATGGATTTATGTGCTAATGAAAGTCGTAGAATACGAAGCTATACGTTTGGCTACCAGACTAAATTTAAATTTTGTGTTCTTTTTATAACCCCTTCCAAAACATACATCCTATGTATTCATGGTATGTATGTTCAACAAACATTTCAAAAATACAAAATTCCCAAATTCGTTCGGTTGTTTAAATAAATTCAAAGCAAAATTGTGTTACACAGTTGACTAATTTAGTTTTGCCAAAAGGTACAATTTTGTTTAAGTTCTCCGTGACATTACTGAATATTCTTCAATGACAAACTGCCAATATTTTGTATCAAAGAAAAGTTTTATTATTTCTTGAATATCAAAAAAGGGCAAATTCAACTTTACAATATTTGGTTTCACATTTTCATTTTCTAAGACTACGTTGAGGAGGAATATTTTAATTGTATAGCTACCAACTCCTTTTCCTTATATATATGAAAAATTCGATAGCCTGCAATCATGAATCGAAAATTAGTAGTAAAATTAAGTTTCACATTTATAAATAGAATATTATCATAACTTTCGTGAACTTGTGGCGTTGAATATATTTGAATTTAAAAATATCAAACGTAAAAAAAAACCTTTTTCTATGCGAAAAGTAAACTCACTAGCGTAAAAAAGTAACAAATTATAGTTACTATGGTTTTTCATATAATTTTACAAAGTATTTTAAACAACGTAACCATGAACAAATAGAATATGAATTTTGAATGTTTTGTTGTCGATTTATAACTTTATAATTTATAGTAAATATCGATTAGTATCTTATATCGAATTAGTATCTTAGAAAAAATTGCATTTCCTACGCGAGATAAAAACGTTTTTCGGTCGTAAACATGTCTCACTCGACGCTAGCGCGTCTCGTGAACAAATGTTTACTCACGAAAAAAACAATGTTTTCATCTCTTGTAGGAAAATATACTATTTGTTTCCTTTGTTAAAAAAAAATACAGACAATAGATTATTTCTTCAACGTAAAAACATGAGAATTAGACAATTTCCTTTGAAGTTGTACAATATTATTTAAATATTCCAAAAATAAAAAAATGAAATAAATACGATTTATCATTAAAAATTAATCGAAATTTCTATTTATTAAATATGAACAAGTGGAATTAAAAAGAAAAGAAATTGTAAATGTTTTGTGTGGATTTGTGATTATAATTTAAAGGATCCTATGCAGTGGCGTAGCTAGCATGGGTGGCACCCGGGGCGGATATTGTGGTGTCACCCCAAAAATAAAAACTGTCAATAATAATAAAAAGCCGATAAACGTAATTTATAATTTTTTTTAATTATTACAAATGAACATTATTATTATAAGCCCGCAAGTAATTTTTAACTAATTTTAATTTGCTGAAACTCCTCTCACACGAAGCCACTAATACGCAAATAGTCATAAATAACTTTAGTGCGACCGTAAGATTCGGAAGAAATTCTAAAAAATCCCATTCTACGATGAATTTCAAAAAGTCTAGGTACACCCAGTTAGAAACTGTAACATTGGCCGCTTTTAAATGCCTCCTCACCCTTTGTATCTCTATGAGGAGTTCTGTTGCCAATACCGCATCTTAAAAACCAGCAAATTTTGATACCGATAATTTTAACTCTTCACTGTTCGCCAAAAGCTAAGTGTTTGTCTGCACAACCTCGAACAATGAAGCTAAATCTTGAACTGACTTCAGTCTAGTTCGAAGTTCAACACTGAATCGGTCAAGACATTCCAACATGTCCTTTTTAAGTTGAGCTCTCAGTGTCAGTCCAACATCAGGTGCAAACTCACCACCCGTTCGTTTTTTGCGTTTGTATGACGAATTCGGCTTTCCATTGGAATGTCATAGTCCTCCGATTTTTTCGCAGCAAGATCTATTGCCTCTTCTACAATGAGACTTCGTTATGAATTGACTCTATTTTTGTAGCTAATTGATCAATATTCAAGCCCGTGCTTTGCAATCCAATCTGAGCACAGATGTTATTTCTCTTAGAATATCATTCCAAAACAAAAAGATAGCAAAGAAACGAAAAATCACATGCTGCATTGATAAGGTTCTGTGCAGCGCCTCTAGTGTCTAAATTTTCTTGTTGTACACTTAACTTCTCAATTTCAGCCACAATCCCATCAAAATTTTCGTCCAATACTTTTACTGCAGCATAATGAGCACTCCAATGTTAAGAGTATTTTAACAGTTGCTTTGTTGTGTTTAGCAAGTACTTCCCAGCGGCTAGTCGAAGCAGAAAAACATGTAAAAATGGCTTCCACTGACGAGTGTTGGCAGTATAAATTAATTGAATGATCTTTGCAGCCCCCAAAAATTGCTTTGTTATTTTTTGCTTTAATAATAGCTTGCACTTCTCCATGTATACTACTCATAACAGCTGCATTATCATAACCTTTGGGAGTGACAATTCATAACATCTATACCATCATTTTCAAGATTTTTACACTGAAAAAAACATGTCCTATTTCCAATCGAAATGCAGTTGTCTCAACCGATATGGCGAATCGAAATACGAGATTGATTCAACAACCGTACAAAGATAAGTCAATGCAGTTGAGACAATCACATGAAATATTTATGTGAAAATAAAATATAGTTCAATTAATCTCAAACACTTAAATTTTCAAATGAAAAATTCATGATATAAGGCCAAAGAAATATGTTTTCATGGAAATAGTTATTAACTTTATTCAACTACTGTTATATTGGATAGCACTTTATATTTTAATTACACCTCATTCTGTTATAAGGAAAATGTTACTGAGTACTGAGTAGTTGTCCCAATCACGGTGAAATTGTTTGTAAATATCTTTTCTTTGCATGAATAATAAACTGCTATCTTCGAGATGAGGTTATCATTACTTCAATTTTTTTTTCAGTGTAAGAATTTCATCGCTTAAATCAGCGGCTTTTTTCCACGTAAAGGAAAAAATCCAAGGAATACTTCCTTGATTTCCACTTTACTACCATCAATTTTCACATAACGAATCACTTCTGACATTTGATCAATATGTGAAATGTCAGGTGTGCTATCAAACATAATTCCAAAATATTTAACCGATTTAATTTCGTTGACAAGCTTAAACTTTACGTGGATCGCTAAAA